>CM073004.1:58230000-58680000 GCA_037038555.1 Rhynchonycteris naso
AAAACTTCTAGGCAGTGGAAATATAGTCGGGAATATAACGAAATAGTTCCTATCCTCATATGCAGCTTACATTCTAGAGGGAAGGAAAGTTAATACATGAGAAGTCACTATTACAAATCATGGTGAATGTACTTTAGAGGAAGACAACAGGGTTGGAGAGAGAATAAAAGGGGAGATGCCAGTTTACCTTGTGGAGTCTGGGAACCATTATGGAAGGACATTTAAGCTCTGATACAAAGGATGAGAGTCATTCACACTCATAATACTCTTCTCTCAATTTTTATAGTATCACTTTTTCCTATCTTCCTACCCTCTCCATAGCCATTCTAACTCAGGCTTCACTGTGAGTTCCTCTTCTATATAATCTTTAGCTTCTGACATTCTTTAGGACTAAGTTCTATGTCCTTTCTCACTCCAAAGTTCCTCCTAGGGCAATCTATTCTACTCCTATGACCTCAAAAATCATCTATATGTCAATAATTCCCTAATACGCTTCTTCAGGCTAGACCTCTTTTTCTAACTTTGGATCCATATGTCAACTGCTGAAATGACATCTTCATCTCAATATCTCATAGGAATCTCAAATTTAACAGAGCCAATGCTGAAATCAGAAGGTAATTTACTCTAAAATATTCTCTCCTTTAGCAATCTCCATCTCCTTAAATAGGACCATTCACTTAGTTACTGTATCACTAATCAGAAAGTCAATGATGACACCTGCTTCTTCCTTATCTCCCATGTACAACTGGTAATTCAGCCCTATCTTATTGATTGATAAAATATATCTTAAATTTTATTACATTGTTCCACCTCCTCTACCATCAACTCTTGCTTGGAAACTGTAAGCCCTTACTTATTCTTGTATTCATTCTTGCCCCTTCCAATTCATTGCCTTAAATGAAAATCGTTTCAGATTACTTCCATATTTTTAAAATTCTTCCATTCCTTGTTTTGAAGAACAAGTCTAAAATCATTAAAATGGTCTCTAAGATCCTGCTTGTTTTATCCACTGCCTAATCTCTTAGTTCTGTTTTATGCCAGTTTTAGCACTATTCTCTGTGCTTCAGCAACAATGGACTTTTTTCAGTATCTAAAATTAAAAAGGACCTCTTTTTGTTAAAGACTTTGAGCATGCTGTTTTCTTCCACCTGGGACATTTCAGATTGCCCTCCTGGGTATTCTCAGAGTAGCACACTACTTTCTGTATCAGATAGGAAGGCATTTGGCTACAAGTAACAGATTACCCAATAAAAAGAGTTTTATCATTAAGACATTTAATTACCTCATACCACAAAAAGTCTGGAAGTAGGTAGTCCCAGGGTTAGTGCAACAATACAAAATCATTAAGCAGGACCAAGACTTTCCCCTTTCTGCTCTGCCATTCTCTGTGTGTTCACTTTTTGATTTAGGGTCATTGTCTATGGTTACAAGGTCAGGGCCTTATGCATCATGTTGTGATACAACTGCATTCAAAGCAGGTGGGGGAAAAGATTGTCTCTTGTGTGTATCTCCTCTAGTAGAAAGAAAAACTGTTCTCAAAAGCCCCATCACATTTCCCCTACATCATATTAGCTGTATCTATATCATGTGGAAACACTTAGAGGCAAGGGAGACTGGTTAGATGAATTTGGGACATAGAAGAGAAGGAGGTTGGAATGGCTATGGAATAAATAATCAGCAGTGTTGGGCAAATTCTTTGGAACACTTTTTAAAATAATAATTAAAGAACAGGGAAGTGCCTATTGACTATTATTGTGCCCATTTTTTAATTGGAATGTTTGTTTTTTAGGTGTTGAGTTTTATAAGTTCTTTATACATTTTGGATATTAATCCCTTATCAAATATGAAAAGATGCTCAATGTCACCAATCAGAGAAATGCAAATTAAAACCACAATGAGATGTCTCCTCACACCAGTCTTAATGGCTATCATCAATAAATCAACAAATGACAAGTGTTGGCAAGGGTGTGGAGAAAAGGAAACCCCTGTGTACTGTTTGTGGGGATGTAGATTAGTAAAGTCGCTGTGGAAAGCATTATGGAATTAATTTAAATAATTTAAATAAAACTGCCTTTTGACCCAGTGATCTCACTTCTGGTAACATATGCTAAGAATCCTGAAACACTACTTTGAAAGAATGTATGCACCCCTAGGTTCACTGCAGCATTATTTACACTAGCCAAGCTCTGGAATACAATGGAATACTACGTGGGCATAAAAAAGAATATAATCTTACCTTCTGTGACAGCATGGATGGACCTGGAGAGCATTATGCTAAGTGAAATAAGCCAGTCAGAGAAAGACAAGAACCATATGATTTCGCTTACATGTGGAATCTAATGAACAAAATGAACTAACAAGCAAAACAGAGATAGACTCACACATAAAAGCAGGCTGACAGATTATGGAGTGGGTGAGCAAAAAAGGACAAAAGAAAAAGAAAGACAAAATTAATGGACATGGGCCAGTGTGGTGATTGATGGGGTGGGGAGAGGTGGAGGAGGGTGTAGGGAAATAAATAGTGATGGGTGAAGACTTGACTAGGAGGGATGATAAACACATCATACAGATGGTGTGTTGTAGCATTTGGAACCTGAAACCTGTATAATTATGTTAACCAGTGTCATCCCAGTGAATTCAATTAAAAAAAAATTATAAAGAATGAAATAGGTACATTTTGTTCACTGTCTCCTCTGTGAGATTATATGCTTTTTGATTATGGGGCTGTGTCTGTTTTGATGGCCTACATAGGAAATCAGTTAAGAGTTGGTAGAATTAATGAATAAATATATATGAAAGAGAACAACAGAGACAGAAAATAGGTTAAAGAGAGAGAGAGAGAGAGAGAAAACTGCCAACACAAACTTCTTAAGCTGCTTGTCATATCTCATATCTCATGGTTCAGCCCTTTATTCCAGTTAATTTGAAAACAGTCTTTCATCCAAAAAAATGCTAACTTTTGAAAGTTCTCAATTCTTTGTACAATGAATACAATTTTTCTAACCTCTTAATTTTTGCCAAGTGAATAGACATGGGTATTATTGTTTTTATTGAGATCCAGGAATGAATTCTTTTTTAAAAAAAATACAATTTTAACCCCTGCTAGAGAGTTAGATGATCCAGAAAATTTGAAATTGCTTCAAGTACATAAATGTAAATCAATTCTTGGCTAAATCACTCAGATATCATTCAACAAGAAAAATGTACAAAAGCTAGAAAACTGCTTAAAAGGAGTAGTCATAAAATTTTTGGTCTAAATTTTCCACTCCTGAGAGCAGCACATCAACAGATAAGAACATCATTCAGATTGGCTCATTAGGGAGAATGCAGATAGAAGATGCCTGGCACATAAAGAATGCTTTTGTTCCTATATCTAGACCAAAGGAAATCCTGGGTGTACACCTAAGTCTGTCATGTCTTAACTATGTAACTATAGGCAAGTTGAGTATGTTCTTTTGTTCACAAATAATATAATAGTTCAGTTATAAACATGCAGTCACTCTACAATCTAAATGAAAAGTAATTAAATGTAGTTGAATACAGTCAATGGTATCTAGCCTAAAACATTTAAGAATAAATTCATGTTCTCAAGAGTGTTTCTATCCACAGATGCAGAATCTGTTCTTGGTTTCTGATGAACATTCTGTTTGGTTATCTCAAAACACAAAGGGTACTGACACAAAAACACCACAGTTTTTCATTTCTTTTTCTTTTTTTTTTTTCAAAGAGTGGTGTAACTATCCACACATGCAAGACTAGGTTTCAAATTTTAAATATGGTTTGCATTTAAAATAAAATTCCTTAAAAAAAGAAAATGACTTTAGCATTAGCAAAGGGAGTCCCCTATGAAAAACATGTAAACAGATGGCTGAGAAAGATCACCCACACGCTGCTCACAGATCTTGAGGAGGCATTTCTAAGAAAGAAGAGGTACTTCCCAGCCTGGGCCACTTCCTACAAGGATCCTTATTTGACTCACAGAAAGCGGAGTTTATACCTCTTGCCAAGAGGGGCCTCAGTAACTCTTTCTCCACTTGACTCACAGTAATCCAGACAAGTTTTCTACTCTCCCTAATGTTCCAAAAGAAGCTAAGTACCAACCACTAGAGACAGACAATTCTCTAATAAATCATTGTTCGATGATCAGCCCTGAACTAACATCTTCCCATATAAACGGGCTGTTAAGTCCCAGCTACGCATATTAAGCATTCAATTTAATGTATGGCACACATCTGTTCCACTTTCTCACTGAGCAGAAGTTTCAAAACTTAAATCCCAGACTTAATCAAGAAGAAAAACATCTTGGCAGTGTTAAAAACTGATTTTTAAAATATAATCCAAATGAGAGCAAGAGGGACCATTCTTTGTTGTGACTAATGAAATTACATAATGCCTAAATCGAATCCACAGAATTACCTGAGCAGAAACACTCGCTCTTTCATCTGAGCTTATTTATCTTTCCTTTTGGTGCCATCGACATTTACCATAGACATTTACCTATATCTGGCCCGAGGCACCAAAATATAATAAAATAATACATTCTCTGCAAACCCCATAATTCAGCCCCTCTCAATGCCCAAAGGCTAAGAGAAAAACTCACAGATGTGTCCTTTACAAGAAGAGCGCAGCACTGAACTCCAGCCATCAGCATCTTGTGGGGGTTCCAGGCCACAGAATCAGCTCTGTTGTGTAAAACAAATAAAAAGATAAGGTAGGAAGGGGACCTATTAGTTTCTGCTGGACAAGAGAAGACTATCACCATATGAGGCAACACACACATTCAGTACTCATATCCAAGGTAGTACTCAACAGGATCCCTCGTTTGAGTAGTCTGGGAAATTTGGAGTCTTTTGGTTTATTTTTTTCCTTCAAGTAAAGCAATTACTTAGTTTCTTTGTCTATTTTCAGAACGTCACGTAAGTGGGCAAAGTCCAAAGAGAGTCCCATGCCTGTGTAAAAGACGCGGTGTCTGGGCACTGCACTTACCTGTGAATGCCCTTCAGAAGCCTGCGGTGCTTTCTTGACAGCAAAGCTGAGCCACCCCAAGAGGCCTGTGGAGAAATTGACATAACCAGAACATGTTATTTCAGTGTTCGCTGTGAACCAGCCAATTACCATAGAAAATCCTGAGTGACAATCTCAATCTGCCTTGAATCTTTGCTTTAGGTGGGTGTGAACCGACTTGTACCCCAGGGAAGTTTATCACTGATCCTACCTAGGCAGTCAGAGCTCCACCACAGCAGCTGGCTCCCATAAACTCTTAGGATTAAATTCACACATCATAAAGATACTGTAATATTAACCTGTTGTTTTGCATATGGTCAAAAAGTTTTGAAAGACAAAGTCTATACCTTCTTGAGTCTTAGAATCTAAAATAGACAATATTCTTACAACACCACAATTCTACCATACAGAAGGTAATGATGCTGATAATGAATTGGGGACTAAGGACTGGCATTCTGTGTAATAAATGTGCCAAGTGTTGTCAAGGGGGATAGAAGGGAATAGAATTCACAGCCAACTAGCTTTAGCTGGGCAGAAATGGATCCTATTATTGAAAAATTAGATCTTTTAAGTCAAGTAGTTTTCATGTATATATTTGCAAATCAAAAACTTCAGAGTGGGAGAAAGAAGACCTGGGACCTCAGGAAGTTATTCATTGGAAAGGTAAATATGAGCGAAGGAGAGGAGAACCGAGAATAAGGAGATGAAATGAAATCCCGTAGTCAATAAATCTGAAGGGGAGAGAGGAAGAATCAATGTGAGGAATAAGAAAGGCAGTTTGGTTTCTGAAAGTGAGCAAGCTTCTAAGTGTAATTTGTAGGGCAGTGAAGGGTGACTGCAGTGGCAAAATGGGAGGGGACTGTTTCAGGCTATGCTGAATGTCTCCGAGGCTATTTACACCACACAACATTGCATTAAGAATGGGGTTATTATCACTTCAACTTTTTTAACAAAATAAAATTAAGGTTCAGAGGTGGTAGGTAAACTGTCCAAAGTTTCACAGGTAATAAAAATCATATTTGGAAGCCAAAGCTCACTGTTTCTTCAAGATAGCATCATAACTTAAGAAGGTGACCAGTTGGCCAAATGGTAGAGTATAGCATGGATAATTGAGGATGATGTAAGTACTAGGTAGGAAGTTAGTTTAGAAACTGCCTAGAACATAAGTTATTCTATTTTTGCTCTAGAATTTAAAAAGATGAGGAATATCACGAAGAAAGAAATAGCAACATTGTGTGTCCCATAGATGTGGAAGATGAAAGAAATGAGATGTCTCCATAATCCACAGTGTATCACAAAAGCTGAGCCCATTGGTGAACAACAAGGCATGGTTGGCTTTAAATCTTACTAAAAAATAACTCTCTCGTTAAGGGCTAGAACTACTGTGAGGGTGTCACCTGAGGTGTACAAATTAAGAAGGCACACACTTTCAGAGTTGGGCTCTCGCATAGCCCTAAGAGTGAATCCCTTTTTAATTTAAGTCCTAAGAACCTCACGTGTGTCTCCTTATTTCCAGCCCTGCTTCCATTATCTGGAGTCTCTAAAAACCCCATGGAGTTCCCCAAAGTTTGTGAACTAAAAGTGGTATGCATGCAAATCTCAAAGATTTCCCAATTACAGGACTGAAGACTTGGAGTTGTCAGTCAAGTACCCCTTCTACTGCACTGTATCCCAAGAGCATTTCTGAAGGGCTGTGTCTGACTAAGGCTGAGATACAGAGGCAACTACCTTCAGCACCTAGAAAACTTTATTCTGCTCTACTGACTGAGGACCCCTTGACCTTCACAAACATTAAGATGATTTACATATTATGTTCTCCTACTTCCATTATGTACCCTACACAGTAAGTTGCCTACTTTTCTCAATCCTTGTATCTCCAATGTTGTAGAGAACCTACCAGTGACAATTAGAGGAAGATTTACCTAGTAAGACTCAGACACAACTTTTACTTTCTTACTCTTTCTACCTGCCTCACAGACTGCACTTGCACTCTTCTGTGTCTCCTGCACTATACTCTGTCTCCTCTTCCTCCCCCAAGGTAAACAATATTCTCTCAATCCTAGGGAGCTGGATCGAAGTTTTCAAATCACATGCATTCTTTCAAGGCAGTAAAGTAGTTCTCTGGTTTACAGTGTGGCTGGCAGGTTAGAAATAGCATCCACAAACTTATTCCTCGAAAGAACTGAAAGTAAAAAACAATACCCTCGATGTTATGCCCACTTTTGTTTCCTTAATTTTTTAAGTTCTAACTCCAGAAAAAATGGAACAAATCACCTAAATGATGAAGGAGCGTGGTTTCCCAACTCATTAAGGACCATCATGTATGGAGCTGTTACTATATGTTAGACACCACAGTTACTATTTTACTTACATTTTTTTTCTTTAATTATTGTTTTACTTTTCCAAGTAAGAGGAGGGGAGATAGAGAGACAGACTCCCACATGTACCCCAACTGGGATCCACCCAACAAGCCCTGTTTGGGACCAATGTTCTATCCATCTAGGGCTATGCTTACAACTGAGCTATTTTTAATCCAGGGAGCCATCCTGAGCACCCAGGGTCAATGTGCTCAAACCAATCAAGCAATGGCTACAGGAGGGAAAGAAAGAGAGAGAGAAAGAGAAAGAGAAAGGAAGGGGGAGGAGTGGAGAAGCAAATGGTCACTTCTCCTGTGTGCCCTGACCAGGAATCAAACCTAGAACGTCCACATGACAGGCTGACGCTCTACCACTGAGCCAACTGGCCAGGGCCACATTTCTTTTCTTTAATTACTTAGGTAATAAATGAACAGTAAGACAAATACTGAAAGGAAATTGGACGTGGACGTAGTATTGAGATCCAGAAGCTAGATACAATGTTTTTTAACCCCCTTGGGACTTGGGTTGAAGAGTAGGTAAGAGGCTCTTTAGGAAGCTCAGAGTGGACCAATCCTGACATCCTGGCCTGAGGCAGAGGCTGGAATAATAATTTACTTTCACAGAAGAAGACTAGAACTAGAGGCAAAAATTTTTTGACAAAACCGGGGTTTTTCTTATTCGGTTGTTTAAAAGAGCATTATAATCAACCAAATTTATGACACTATCAAATGTAAGAGTCATCACCATTTTGGATTACTACAAACAAAGAAAAAAATGTTATCAACATACCAATTTCAGACATGATAAAAATGTAAAAAGAAGTGCACCTTAGAATTAATAAATTGTGGTGTATACGCAGGGCAACATGGTGTTTTGGCAAGCTTAAAAGAATAAACAACAAAAATTACATAAATAAAAAAAATAAATACAAAAATTTAATAATTTAAAGTGTCTTTAACATATTCTTTAGAAAATTTCTAACAGGTCTAAGTAATTATGGTAACTTTATTAATTTTTTTATTTTTAAAATTATTAAACTGTGCATAGTATAAAAAAAAGTAGAATAGCTACATACATCTGTATAAAACTTTATCAACAGATTTGCTGCCTGCAATATTAAAGAACGTGCAAACACTATTTCTATGTTAGAGTTCATTTCTTTAGTAGGTCAGATAAACTGTTGTCCAAATTAATCTAATACTACAGACATTCATTATGTGTAAAAAGAATAATTTGTATGGCTCACATAATTCCTTAGAGAAGTGTTTCCTTGCAAAATTCAACCTCTAATTTTTAGAAAATCTAGAGAGGCTTTTATCTATACTTCTAAATCACAATTTTCTTTAAGTCCCATAAATCTCTTAATATCATTTCCAATTTAGAAACTGCTATAGTTAATATTTTATATAAACTATATAATCTATATTTAATCTTTTTATGAGAGTAGAGTTTTCATGTGTAAAGGTTAATGTATTTTATTTTCTCCCCTTATTTTAACAGTGACAGATGTACTCACTTCATATTATCTTTTAGGACATAATGTATTATTATGCTTCTAAGTCAATAAAAATCAATAAACTGTAAGTTGAAATATAAACAGATACAAGAATTATAATTCCATTTAAAGAAGTCACAAATAACCTACCTGAAATACTACCATTGGCATACTAATTGAGCTTATAACTCTAGTGAATTTATATTACTGCTGCTTTCACCATACATTAACATATGTTTAATAAAGGCTTTAAGTTGCTGAAAAATCTCTGTATATCATATCACTGATGTTTTACTTTGAAAGCATAAAATCATCCAAATTACAAAATTACGTGCAGGTATATCCTCCAAATGCTCAGTCACCTTCCATTCAGCAAGTCGAAAATATTGTCCTTTCCTTAATTCTGATAAGGAGGCTATGAGCCATTCACTTCCCAGAGGAAGTTTCTCTAAAGTTTCATCAGCGGGTTCAACACATCTTTCTATTGGGTTGAATGAAACTAATTAACTCCTCATTTCACACACATAAGCACACACACACACACACAATCAAAATGCTCAACAAGCACTTATAACAGTCTGAACTCAATCTTTACCACAAGATAAATAGAATTTTAAGAGTTGCCATTAATTAAGAAAAAATTTTCACTCTAAACAACCGCCGGGCTTACAAAATTAATTAGAAAAAAAGAATGCCACCCCTTTAAGTTAAAAAATTTATGAAAAGTATAAATTACCCCAGTCTCTCTCAAATAATTATCTATAATAGATCCAGATAAAACCTGCTTTAATTAGAGCATGAAATTACATAGTGCAGCCTTTCACATTTTCTGGCTGATTGGTATCATATCATTTTAAAGCCAGAAGATAACTGACACACCTCATTGGCCATTTCCATCTTTACAAACGAAGAAACCAAAACCCAGAGGACTGAGGTCACAGTGCAAAAGAGGTCAATTCGAATCCGAAAATCAAAGTCTTGTGACTCTGTAGTCACTCAATTACAGTAGAGTCAAGGGGTCACAGACAATGGTTCAAGAAGAAAAAGAAATAAAAGGGGACCCAGAAAACTGAAACCAAATTTATATCAAGTCTTAGAAGATTCTTCTTCATACCTTATACAAAAAAAAGACATTTATTTCCCCTAATTAGAAATTTAAGTCAAAGTAGTTGGGGAGCACACATCTAGTCTCTGAGACTACAAGACATTTCCCACCAAAGCTGCAAGAAGACTAGAAAGTGGAACCAATGTGTGTGTGAAGATGAACTTACATCCACATGAAGCCAGAGGCTGTGCCTTTTGCAGACATCCGCGATTTCATCCAGGGGATCAAATGCACCCAACACAGTGGTACCCGACGTGGCACACACAAGAAATGGCGCTGCTCCCTGTGAGAAGGACCCACACATAAGAATTGTCACCATCACCTCTAAGTTTTTCCTGTAACAGGTTGGTAAATTATAAAGATCATAAGCTATCCAGAAATGGATTTGGTTTTTTGGGAGGTGATCATTCACTGAGTGAATGTTTTTAAGCTTTTCTCCTCGATAGCCTTGTATTATAGATAAGCTAAGGAAACTGAGAAAACAATATGACAATAGTAGTCCCTTGTCCCAACTCAATATTTTTAGTCCTATTGTCTTCCTAGAGCAGTTTCTGTCTTTTTAGCTTTCCCAGGTAGAAAGTAAATAAACTCATCTGCATTGGTGAAACTGGCACTAACTCTTTCTCAGGGAGAGTCATCAGGCCTCCAGAATGCCAATGTTGTTAGTCTTCTCCACAATAAAAAGGAACGTTTGAAAGACAGCTAGTCAGTTCCGGGGACAGACTGCACAGGCCTGTGTGCTTGTCTCCTTGTGAAAGAAGTGCAGTTACAAAACAAAGGACGTGCTCAGGTGCAAATCTGTCATCAGAGGGGATAAGGCTGTGATGGCGAACCTATGACACGCGTGTCAGCACTGACACGCGTAGCCATTTTCGATAACATGCGGCTGCACACCAGAGAAGTATGGGGCCGCATGCCGAGAAGAACGTTTCATCCCCGGCTCTTGCCCGACCAGGTGCAGTAGCCGAGGATAAAACATTTGCTGTAGTGTAGACACTCTGTGTTGGAGGTCTGTAGGCCAAAACAACAGAACTCTGGCACAGAGCGTCTAGTTCTGGGACTTCCGGTTAGGCCGTTTTTCTCGAAGTGACACACCACCTGAGTTATGCTCGGGTTTTTGGTGAATTTTGACACACCAAGCTCAAAAGATTGCCCATCACTGGGATAAGGTCACCTCACCAGGATACACTCTTCAAAGCAGGTGTTGCAACACAGAGCTCTGTTGGAACTGTAGCAGAACATAGAATCTCCATAGCTCCTCCCACCCTTATTCCTCCTTACAAGGCTGATGGCTGCATCTTGCATAATGAACAGGAGGAGCCAGAGCGAAATGGAGAGAAAGGGAGAAGGTGGGACACATGCAGAGATGAACGGTAATTCCAGCCAAGCAAGCCAGGACCTCGGTCCTATAAGGGAGTTCATGGCAACTACACAGAAGGTAGTCCATGAGGCTGTTTCTGATGGATCCATCCCAGCATCTCAGCAGAGATGTGTTGCTGGTTGTGGAAGTGCTTCAGAGGGAAAATGTTCAGACAAAGATGGCGGTAGAGAAGCAACAAGAAGCCAAGATCCTAGAGCACCCAAGGAACAAGTGACAAGAATGTTTAATGCCCATTGAATTCACTTTTACTTCTATGTAGGATGGAGTCATTTTTTCCACTCAGTTTTATCTTGAACTGCAGCTGTTCTTACAAAACATGTTTATGTCCAAGTTTACTGTCAGGGGTTGTGAATTTTGAACCAGACTCACTCTGGTTTAGCTAACCATTCACAGAAATATTATTTCTCAAGGAAAGGGGGACAGAGCAAGGACACTAGATTCACATCTCAAAATTGAGATGCATAAGAATCAAAGTGATGGCACACAATGAATCCATTCGCCATTTAGGCAGATGGCTGTGACACCAGTAATCTAGTGCACCCAAACTTCTTAGAGTGGGGCTAGTCGGTGACAGTTTCAGGGGAACATGAGCTTTGAGAATTCTTCCCTGCACTCAACTACCCACAGATCATATTTTATCATGTCAGTGGCCTAAAGGAAATAAGATCAGATTTATAGCAACCATTAAAACCAATAGAAAAAGTAATTTACTAAAACCATTTAAGGTGTCTTTAATGGTGGAGCTTTTCCTCATAAACTATATGACATTCTGACAGTGGTGAGAAAACACCTATGCAAGCAAGTTATTATAGTTTATTAATGACTTTTCCTTACCCTTTTAACAATCTAGCTATAAATACCAGGCCCTGAAATTAAACTTTTACAGTCTGGATTTAACCTTCCAGATTCTTCCTTTTGCATATCTCATGTGAGGAATAAGAAAATTCAGTGGAAGCAGAATTGATGGTGTGCTGACAAAAAGCTGTAGTCTCTGAGAAAGTTTGTCATTTCAACAGTCACACACAAAAATACTTCCAAAGATTTAGTGGTTATACTAGTTTTATCTCTCTATAAGCACTTAGAGCCCCTGATGCCTCTGTGGTTTTCTTCATCAAGTAAAAGGCCACTGCTCTACAGATTTTTAATGGAGTGTGGCTGGCCAGGGAATTGAATCCCAGTGGGGAAAAAGTGGATGTACTATTTCCTACATCTGAAGCAATCCAAGTTAAAAGCTTGAAACAGAACAACTAGGTTTGGAACTACTGAGAAAAATAAACTTGTCATCAGGTAGTATTATCCCAGAATGAATGCGAGGTTTGTCCTTGGCGAATCCAGGCTCCAGTTGTAACTGACTTGAAAGAAAATGGAGGAGACATACCAACTCTCACCCCATTGTCCTAGTTTTAAATGTGCCTAGAGCAATTTTTACTTTGAAAAACTTCTCTTTTCAGGCTCTTGATTTTAGAATATGTCAGTTTTGTGCACTTTAATTGTTAAGGAAAACCAAAATTTATACAATGAAAATAATAAGGATGGTAGTGGGCTAAAACCCATGAAATCTGATAGAACATGAGTACTTTTTTTTTTTTTTTACAGAGACTGAGAGAGAGAGTCAGAGAGAGGGATAGACAGGGACAGACAGACAGGAATGAAGAGAGATGAGAAGCACCAATCATTAGTTTTTCGTGCAACACCTTAGTTGTTCACTGATTGTTTTCTCACATGTGCCTTGACTGCGGGGTTACAGCAGACTGAGTAACCCCTTGCTGGAGCCAGCAACCTTGGACTCAAGCTGTGAGCTTTGCTCACACCAGATGAGCCTGCGCTCAAGCTGGCGACCTCTGGGTCTCGAACCTGGGACCTCCACATCCCAGTTCGACACTCTATCCACTGCACCACAGCCTGGTCAAGCATGAGTTCTTAATGACACTAAAAAAAGGAAAAAAAAGGATTTGACTATCTTTAAGGGATGTGAGGCAACTCACCCACTATTTTCTAAAAATTAGCAAATAAGAGGAAAGGAGAAAACATGATCCTGCCTTGCCTGTGAAGGCTGTTTCCTCAGGGAAACCAAAGCAGGATGGGAAACATTTTTCTTTATAGTAGTATGCTGCCAATCAATAAGAGATGAATGAGAGAATGGATTAGAGCACCGCCTAATGAAACAAGGGATCTAGACAATGACCATCAAAGGCAGGAAAATCCATGAGGTGAGAGGCTGAGGTAGAATTCTAGAACAGGTGGGACTGAGAAGACATCAATCAGTGTTGTCACAGAAAGAGACACAAGATGTTTCCTGATAGAAAAAAAAATTTACCCATGAATAATTCCAGGCAAAAATTCCCATCTGAATCTTACCACATCTGAAGATCTAACTGCCAAATTATAAGAAATACAGAGAACAGATGGATGGTGCCGAGGAGAGGAGCCCTTCGAGTCTTAGTTGCATGAGGAATATATAAAATTCATAATGTGGAAAACGACCAGGGCAAAGGATTTGGTTTCTTCAACAGATCAATGGCAAGAGTTAAAAAAAAAAAAGAAAAGAAAAGAAAAGAAAAAAAAGAATGAGTGGGAAGCTATAGATTAGATAAGATTTATATGACTTATCAACCAAAGGCAACACACAAACCTTTCATGAATCTTTATTCAAATGAATCAACTATTTCAAAACAAAGGGAACAGGAGAAATTTTAATATAGAGCAAATAATTGGGAATATTAAAAATTATTTCTTATAATGATATTACTTTTTTAAAAAAAAACTCTTTATAGGTATATTAAAATGTTTATATATCAAATTATTTAATGCATGGGGTTTGCTTCAAACTAACCAAGTAGTGGTGAAGTGAAAAGGAAGGAAGCATGCACTAACAACAATCACATGATTGTTGAACTTATATAATGATGCTCATTACTTTAGTTTGGTATTTATTTGATATTTTCCATAATAGGAAGTTCAAAATTTAAGGAAGAAAAGAAGGAAGGAGGGAAAGAAGAAAGAAAGGCAAGAAGGAAAGGAGAGATGGAGGGGTAGAGGGAGAAAAAAGAAAGGGAAAAAGAGAAAGAGGGAGGAGGGATAGAAGAATGAATAAATGAATCATATAAACTATACAAAAAGCACAATAAATATTTATGACCAGAGAGCATTAATGACATTAAAAAACTTCTTTTTGATAGCAACTTTTGTAGTAAAAGATAAAACTAGATTTAAAAAGATAAAACTAGGATTTGATATTGAGAGTCCACAGAAGAACAAACAGGCTGTAATCTAGAATTTTATCCAAGAATCAAAGAGATCGTATAATCTGTATACCAACAGACAACTTTAAATCCACTTGCCATTGGAAGATTTTTTGAAAAAACAAAGACAAGTGTGGATCTAAGGACATACCTGAAACCAATCTATTTGTGATAAAGGCAAAATTTTTACAGAATTCCAAACTAAATACAATAATCTAGCACATTCTGGAGAAGGTGATTTTTATTAAAAATTAAAATACAAAGGGTAAAATAATGGAAATATAATATCAAAACTTGAAACAATAAAAAGAACCCATCTTTTCTTAGCAGGTGATATCCTATGAGCGGAGAGACACATCCTGGCTCAGAAGCTGGGCTCTTCATTTCTCAGCAGTCACACCTGACTTTGTTGCTACCTATTGCAAAGTTATGGGAGAACAGTCTGAAGCTCCTTTAGCAATGAGGACTATGAAGGGATGGGAGGGAAGCACTGAAGAAGTAGGTGCACCTAAGCCAGCAGGCTTTCCATCCAAGTAGCAAGGTGGTCAGTAGCATGACAGTGACACACCCATAAAGCAGGTCTCAGGGCCAGCCCTAGCTAGAGTTTAGCAGGTGCCTTGCTTTCCCCAGCAACAGACAAGTAAGCTTTAACACATTCTGGAAGCTGAGAAAGAAAGAACATTCTACCAGAGCTAAAATACTAAACCCCGAGCCAATGCAGGATGATGGTTATGAATGGGTTTTGGGTGGAAGAACCTGGAAGGACATTTTTATCAAGAAGTCAGGAATCATTCTGAACACAACCAGATACAATTGGTTTAGTGGCAGAATTGTCAGAGTTGGGAGCTTTGTAGGAGAATGGTTGTGGGAGCCCCACTGGAAAGAGAGGCTGGGTTCACCTTTTAAGGATAATTCTAGGCAAGCATGCTGAAAACGATGATGTCAGGATTTAATAGACTCTGGTCACCTGGAATGAGAACATCCAAGAAACTGTACAGAACAGGAAGAACCCAGCACCTGGACATAGAGCCCCTGTAAATGAGTTACCCTATTTGAAGTCTGGCATGCTCTCTTCTCTGTCCACACACAGGAATGGGGCTGACTGCTGGCATACCCTCCCTGGCAATCTCTCCCTCACACCCAGATACATGCATATGCTTTCTTTCCCCCTTTACATTTCTCCCCTCTCACCTTTTCTCTGGCTTGACAGATTTGCTTCTCCAGTTCCTCAGGAATCATTTTACCTCTGAGAGATTCAGATTTGAGGCATTCAGTTAGTTATGTTTAGCAGTGAACAGACATTGGTACTGCTTTTTTAAAAGTACGAATTTCCCCCTCCACCCACCAGGCTTCCTGATCCTGTCCCTTTTACCTTCCATCTGTTTCCACAAAGCAAATGTTCTCAGTACCAATCCCAAGAAAGGAGGCTGCCTTCTTCATGGAATAATGACACTAAATTAAAAGGGACAAAAGGGTAAAAAGAGACATGAATACATAGCATGAAAAAGCTATTGCTAATTATCTAAATGGGTGTAGGTTACATGGCTGAGCCCAGTCTTTAAAGCATTATTGCATAGAAGAAAGAGAGAGTAGCAATTTAACTGAGCTCTTTAATATAGTGGTTGAGAACATGGACTTTGGTTGAAATCAAAATAATCAGGGTTTAATTCCAAGTTTTCCCAGTTAAAGCTATGGAAATGTGAGCAAATTATGTACACTCTCTGAGCCTCAATTTCCTAATCTGCAAAGTGGGCATGTTGGTGCCTACTCCATCTTTGTCACAAAATTCAATGGGTTAACGTAGGTAAATGGCTCAGCACACAGCAGACATATAGAACAAATATGCTGAGTCGACGCTATTGTTTTCCAGGACACTGAGGAAGTTTCTCTTGATGCAACTAATAAGACTCAGCATCAATGGCAAGAGAATCTGGCCGACTGTTGACTCAAAACCCTCTAAGGAGTGGGCAAGACTCTGTCTCAAAAATTAGAATCACAGATCACAGAAGAACTTCATTATTTTCAAAAGTGAACAACGGGTTATAAGTGCTGCTTTGACCCTTGACCAACCCAGTTTAATTCTGAAGACTGAACTTACACACACAGGACTGTGGCTAAAATCATCACAACAAAAGCAATAATAATTTGTAGACGCTTTCCATGGCCCTGGCATGGATGAGGCTAATGACTCTGGAATTAGGTCTCATTTATTTCTTATTGGAAATAGGAGTATATGCTTTAGATTGTTGGGCCTTTTCCCCCTTACTACAAAAGCCTATAAAATAATTAGCATTCAAACACTGAAGATGTCAGTCTTTATACATTAGGGTGGACAGGTGGTCAATTAATTCTTTTTCATGCTAGAAAAATGAAGGTGCTAAAGGACATTATTCTACCAAAAAAACCTTAGTAATTTAATTTGTAGGTATGAATACATTAAAGGAGGAGTCATGCCTTCACACTTAACTTGATATATTCCCTCCAATGTGGTATTTTTTTTCCTTCTTTTGTCAAGAGAGTTTTATTGGAAGCTGTTTTTTATTTTAACTCTGTAAAAATAAATGCGGAAATAATGCCATCAGGAAAAATGAAACCATACTAAATAATTAATTTCCAAATATCAAATAGAACCTGTCCAAAATGCCTGTAGGAGGCATTCATTTCAGGTTGTTGCAAGAACATATGCATATTGAGCAGTAATAATGTACATGAAAATGTAATTAATTCTCTGCTGGCTACATCAGCCCACCATTGCTAAGCTGACAAAACCAAGGCCAATTATTTCTTACCAGAGAGATGGGCTTTGGCAACCAAACAGCTATTGATTTCATAGTGATCAACAGTAGACTACCTCGCTGACATCCGCCAATAAAGAAAATCACCTTGCTTTGCCCTTAGAAATTGCAAAATATCCCCAACCAATAGACCTGATAAATAAAACACTGGTGATCAGAACAAGAATAGCTTCATGGAGCTAACTTCAGGTACCTCAGGGCAAAGTCTAGTTCAATGTCGATCTCAAATGCTTAGGGACAGATTAAAAACAGTTTGCATAACTGAAGTCTAAACATCAGAAAGCATCAGAGGAGGAAAAGAGCCCCAGAAGGGAAAAAAAAGAGAGAGAGAGAGAGGGCAATGCTTCAGACATGCTAAGTAGTTTCAAGGAAAGGAAAACCTAGAAGGCTGGAGTTCAAAAGTAACAGCTGTATTTAGAAACAAACGGTGGCTGCTCTCATCACTGGCAGAGGATAAGTCAGCCATTCTCAGACCCAAACTCCCCCTAGGTTTCATTCGTCTACAGAAGATGCAAAAATCTCAGCGGGTATTCATTTCTATAAAGTTAAAACAACAAATGCCTACATGAAAGGCAGGTTGCACTGAAGTTCCCCTTTCTGGTTCCAGCAAAGACTTTTCTGTGACCTTGGATTTCTCTATGAAGCACCACTTCCCCCTCCAATGGATGATGTTCTTTTAGTGCTGCTGGATGCTCCAATTGGCTCTGGGTGGTGGGGAGAGCAAGGTCTGGGCAGGCACTGTGTTAAAGGAATGCAAAAAAGGAGTATTTCTCCAAGAGCACACCTGGTTCAGTTTCTAAACCCTCAGAGCTGGAGGCCAGGTGGACTCCTCTGTGCTCCACACGGCACCCTAAAAGCACCTGCTTGCCTGCGCAGAACATCTGCAATTATATCCAAACCCAGGTCAGTCTTGAGTGGAGAGCAGGACCACGAATAGGATGAGTGAATAAGGCACCTCTGTGCAAAATCTGAGGTGGCACGACCCTGACACATGGGCCTTAGCATCTCACTGGCCTCGTCCCAGCCTCCATCTGGCTAGAGAGGAACCAGCACAGCTGATCGCTGGGCCTAGGAGCAAACAGTCTCTTTTCTCCCGTTACTTTTTAGTGGCAAATGGACACCACTTTATGCTGATTCCCCAAATGATATGAATTACAAACCTAGAATATCTATAAATTCAAGGGATTCATATTGAACTGTTAATCAAGCCACACATTTATTACTTTTTCCTAAAAGTCCTCTTCTCTTTGGTTCCTTTGAATCTGGAGATGCTACCTTGGATTTCCTGACAGTGTAGGGGTCTCTGTCAAGATCTTTCCATCTCCACCAACAGCTGAATGACAGCCAGAACCTGAGTATGCAAAAACGCCTGCATTGGTGGGTACCTATGTTTTGCATTTGACATTCCAAGGCAGAGATGCAGTAATTACCCTGGTTAATCTGGGGTGGTGAAACAACTGGAAAAGTAAGTCCACCCAACAAGCAATACAGGAAAATCACCACAGGGCCAACATCTACAAGAAAACAAGGAAGGTATAGCAAAAAGACTGACATCAAGGTGTAAAACCATTTAGGAAACATGGCCTCTTTTGATTCTTTATTTTTTAACTAAATGCATTGATTTGTTATAACAAATGAAAAGTGGTCATAAAATATGAGCTAAAACAATGCAAACGCTATAATCTGAGTCTCTTTGGAAGAAGAGGGAAAGGAATGAGCTACAAAGTGGTGTCTGGATGGATGGGGTACAATCGCAAAGTCAAGGTTATAGTATGTTCGAAGTTACAGAACTTCTTTGTGTAATTCACATTGTCATGCCAAAATTCATGTGCATAATCCCTAGCCCCCAGTGTAATGGTATTGGTTTAGATTAGATCACTACAGTGACACCCTCATGGGATCAGAGACTTTATAAGAAGAGGAAGGCAGAGAGATCTCACTCTGTCCACAAGCATTAATTAAAGAAAGACCATGTGGAAACACAGTGGTCTGCAAGCTAGGACACGGAATCTATCAGCACCTTGATCTTGGACTTCCCAGCCTGTAGAACTGTGAGAAACCAATGCCCGTTTGCTTGCTTGCTTGCTTGCTTGCTTGTTATAACAGCCCGAGCAAACTAAATCTCCCACGTAGTTCTTGGTTTTGTGGCTCCCCGTTCTGCTGGCGTGTTAGTCTAGGCACATATTTGACTTTTTTTTTTTACATAGATAGCTTCACCAGAGTCTAAGGAATACCTAGCTCTGGTTTCACAGCTGTATGGGGTTTCAATTTATTTCCACTCCCATTTTCTAGCTACATCTGTGCTACTGATCTTTCCTGAGCATGACCTTTATTCCAGGCTTTTTTTTTTTTTTTCAGGGACAGAGAGAGAGTCAGAGAGAGGGATAGATAGGGACAGACAGACAGGAATGGGGAGAGATGAGAAGCATCAATCATTAGTTTTTCATTGCTTTGTGTCATCTTAGTTGTTCATTGATTGCTTTCTCACATGTGCCTTGACCACGGGCCTTCAGCAGACCGAGCAACCCCTTGCTGGAGCCAGCGACCTTGGGTTCAAGCTGGCGAGCTTTTGCTCAAGCCAGATGGGCCCGCGCTCAAGCTGGCGACCTTGGGGTCTCGAACCTGGGTCTTCCGCATCCCAGTTCGACGCTCTATCAACTGCGCCACTGCCTGGTCAGGCTGTTCCAGGCTTTTAGAGAATTTCTTTCCCCTTTCCAGGGCAATTACTCCAGAAAAGAACTCTAGCAGGCTTAAAATCAAACTGAGAATGAAATATGCAAAAGTAAAAGCACTGAGCTGATAGCAGGGACCCTATATAATCAGCTTTCCTAGGCATGGAAATAGGAATTCAAATGCAGGAAGGACTTTGCATTTCTGATAACTAGGGTTCCTCAAACTAAAAATACCAAGGGTTGTAATCCAGAGAGAAAAACCCTATTCTGTAATAATCCCAAATAACCAAGTATTTTTCTCAGGTGTCCACATTCCCAAATATTCTTCTCTTGCTATATAAACAATGTCTCACTAAAAGAAGCGCCATGGGGTGGCTAAGTAACGAATCTCAGACTAGACAATTTCTCCCAGACGCCTCCCAATACCCAGTGCACACTAAGCACTTAGTGCTGAGCTAATCAAAGTACAGGTCACACAGGATAGGAGAAAAATGTGGGCGTGGTCAGGTTTTCTTCCACTGTGGACCTCTGTCCTTTTGCAATAACAAAGTAGCTTTTGCTCTTGAAGGAAAATAACAGATACAGGAACACCCAGCTGGAAATAACAGAGAAATTTCAGATTTTGCCAGTCTGAAATGTTTGAAAGGAGATCTAAGAACTATTGCAGAAGGTATAGAGGCTACACTGTACATGTCCTTGCCAGGAATGTGGGGAAGAAGCAGCAGTGGAATGGGCAGGGGCACCCACTGGAATCACACAAAAAAAGAAAAGAAAAAATGTAATCTCTTCCAGATAAGATGACACATAAACTGTGCCATCTATTCTATCCACATCATTTATACGTTGGATCATTTACCACCCACTAATAATAATAGCTAATATTTTTGTCTATCTTTTAGGTGCTACTTTACAAGCATTAACTTATGCAGTCTTTGCATGAGCCCATCAACTGGTGACTGCTCGTGCAGTTGTTGGGTTGCTTTAACAGCTCTAAATTTTTCATGCTCCCTGTATCCATACCCTTTGCTAAATGGCTTTAGAGGTGACTTGCCAAATGGCCTTAAGAGGTGATTTGCTCACTTCTTAGATCTGGGTTCCTAGACATGACTTAGTTTGCAAGCAAAATGAGGGAGAAATGACAAGGTGCCAGTTCTGAGTCCCACTATATTTTCCATGCTATTTTCTCCCAGTACCTCTGCCACAGAAACACACCTGGGCTAGTCTGCTGGAGAGTGAGACAGCGGAGCAAAGGGGACTCTCTAGAGTCATCCCAGCCATGCCACAAAGTCACTTAGATGATTAATACTAGAGACAGAAAATAAATCCAGGCAACTTAATTCAAAGCCAATGAACCTATCTACAATTAGACTCCTTACTTAAGTGGTAAGTAACATGAGATTGGGGATTGTGGCAATATCCAATAGTGTGTAGCCACACCCAATTGTGTGTATGTGTATGAAAGACAGAGAGAAAGAGAGAGATGTTCATTATTATTAAATGTATCCTTTTCTTCTTGAAACGTCCTTGTGTTAGTCATTCAAAGTAATCAATTTTACAAGATGTGAGCAGATGACATAGCTGAGACCAGTATCAATCATCCTAAGTTCTCATAAATGAGATACTCAAGAGATTCACAGAAAGAAATGGCACTTTCAAATGAAATGTTCTCTTTTCCTAAAGAAAATATTATAGACTATAAATTTTACATAAAGGTGATGTAGAAAATTGGGTGGCCAATATCAAACCCATCCGCATTTCTCGCGGAATGAAATACGCTGTTATACTTAGGCGTATCAGTCACCCACGGAGAGAATAAAAGCATGCCAGGAATCCGCAAACAAACAAGCCCTCTTAAATAATGCATTCTCAGAAAAATCTAGGTCTGACAGCAAAAGGAATATATATATACATATATTTTTTTTACCTCTGCAGATGTGAAAAGAATTAATCTTGGCAACCCAGACAGCCCCTTTTCCTTAATATCAGGACAATATTTGTATCTAGCTAAATTCATGGCGTACATATTGGACACTGAGCCACCTGCAAAAACAAAATTGAAATGGCATATTTATAGCATAAAGTTATAGCTCCCTAAGTGCTGACTACAGTGGAAAAGCACAAATGGCTGTGGCTGCTCTGGTCTAATGACGAATCACTACGAAAGTCATCAGAACACCACGCCACCCACCCCGTTGCTCTCACAACTGCCTAGTTTCTCATTCCCTCCAGTTCCACTCCCAGCAAAGTAAGAAGTTTGGGTCTATTCCCTCATCCCAGGATTTTTCGAAACTAAAAGTTTCAACCTATGAGCTCTGAAGTGAGTCATATTCCTTCTGCCTGTCATCTGATCAATAACATGGTAACACACGTTCATCTTTGCTTTCTTCCCCTCCCCCCCAATAAAAGATTATAGGATAAATAAAATGTGATTTAGGAAACTGCTCAGGTAAAATTGATTTAAAAACCTAAAAATCTTATTATAGCCCTTCCAAATTCCCAATAGCATGTAAATTCATTTGCGTTAGGTATAAATCCTAAATTATAGGTATCTTATTTGTTTAGCATTAATGTCATTTGTTTAGCATCGATATAAAATTCTAGAACTCTGGAGAAAGGCACAAGCTGGAGTCTTCCTGAGTAGCATCACTGATATCCAACTTTCTGTGATGTATACACCTGCAAAATGTTGTTCTTCATATAACACAAGCGAACATTTGTAGATGCTTGTAATGGAAGGGAGACAGCAATAACTAATTGTACTTACCGGGGTTAAATATTCCATCCCCTTCTTTCCAGCCAATAAATTCAATCATTTTCTTCAGAACTGCTTCTTCCACTAACAGAAACACTGGGGACACCTCATATGTATAACTAGATAGATATAAAAAGTACTTCACTTCTATGACTAGAGTTAATCCATCCCTTTGCTGTCCCAAGAAATGCACAGTTTTATTAAACCACATGGCTGCTGATGTGTAGGTAGGATTCTTAAAACTTCAATCAGTGGAAATAGAGAAATACACAGTCAGTGACATTGCTACTTCTGGGTGGATAAATGCGGGTGGCCTCAAGGATATCAAGCTACTGCAGTACTCTTGATTTACAGAAAAGCTTCAATTTCATTGGGAGAGGTGAAGGCAGTGAGTCTGAATTCTCTGTCTTAGTCATGAGTAGTGGCCAGTTTACTCTTTGTATGATGCTTTGGATGGTAGCTAAGGAAAAAGCATTGTCATGGTATCCAGGTTTTATTAGGTTGCCACCATTAGCACCCTAATAGCTCTGGATAGTCCATGTGGAAACTACCCATCCTAAATTAGAGCTTCCTACATCACACTCCTGTGTTTGTACAAATGGGAAACTCCTAAATAATGCATTCTCTCATTATATATGGTTTTATTGCAATGCACCAAGGAGATCCCTGTCAATGAAGGATTTGTTGCTTCAGGCTAGAAGGCTGTAGTCAAAGAGAATTGTTAAGTCAACCTTTTTAGGAATGACCTCAGCTACAGAAGGCTACCTTCCCTAAGGTCAAAGCATTACCTGTGGTGGTCTACACCTGATAATTGGTCCAACTAGAGGTTTAAAGGCCTGGTCATGTGGGCCCAACTCTAGGCCAATCTAAAGAGCCACTATAGCTTCAGAGATCTCCATGGGGTCCGCCTTGACTGTCATTGTACGTGCACGGCAGCTTGACTCCTACCTCTGCCAACGTCTGCTTCTCCAGTCACCCATGTTCATCCCCAAAGTATTCCGTAATAAACAAATATCTTGCTCACTAAATTCCATCTAAAGCAGTTTCCCGGGGAAACTAATTTGGGACAATAACCAAGTCTGAGTTTCTCCTTTCTCCCAATAACTTGAGGGTGACTAAATATCTGTAACCTGCTTCTCTAACAATTAAGTGATTGCATTAAATTGTATCTGAATGTATATGTACTCTAAATATGCAAGCTAAGAAGACACATTCAGATTTATAGTTATAAGATTTAATCAGTTTTTTTAACATCTGGAAGTAAAAACTTTGGGAAGGAGAAAAAATAAAAAAAGAACACCTACTATGTACCACCTCCCTGTGGGCCGGGCACTCTACAGACACCGTGTCATTTTACACACAATCTAGGTTCTATTTTACAACCATGCTAGGAAACCAGTTTACACATATCAAAAATGTGGGGAATAAAAGGATATATGTTTATGTGTATCTACAAATAAAGGTGAAATAATCATTCACTTTTTTGTAAGAAAAAAATAATACAAAAGCTGTCTTTGAAATAGTTCAACTGTAAAAACTGAGGCTAGGCCTGGAGGGCAGGGGAAGGCAACACAAAATGATCTCACAGTTTGGTCCCATTTTCAGTGAACTGTTCAACTGAACAATTTTTTTTTCTTTTTCTCCCCCCTGCCCCCCTTTTCTTTTTGGATCTTCTTTTCCTCTTTTCTTCTCTCTTTTTTATTTTTTTCTCTCTTTTTATTTCTTTTCTCTTTTTTTTCTCTCTAAACAGCAATTTAATACTTCAAAAACCTCTAACGACTTCAGTTAAAATAACTCAGATGAGACATTAGAAAACCCAGGACATACGAGGAAAGGCTCATAGACCTGAATAATTCTACTGGCTCTTCTACCACCTGAACTCTTTCATCCGTTATAACCCATCATCTTGGTTTACTCCACCAAAAATTCTGTAGCTGAAGTCACCAGTGGGATCATGTTGCTAATCCAGGGGACATGCTTTAGTCTTGGTCTTAAATACTCAGCAGCATGTGACTCTAGACATGCTCTTCTCCATGGCTTCCACGCTTCCTGCTTGATTTTCCTCTTTTCTCCCCCCATTGCAGGCTGATCCCCTCCCCTTGACTGCCTGATAGGTGTCCTCACAGCCCAGTCATGAGCTTTCTTCACTCCTCACTCTGTACTCTGTGCCACAAGCAGTGGTTCTCCATCTCCTGCTTTGTTTTTATCTTTAAAGAGTCTCCATCCTTCTCATTGAAATTACTTGTTAAACATACCCACGGAAATTCAAATTTAACAGATCTGGTTTGGGACCCAGGACTCAATTTAAAAAAAATTTGCCATGTTGATTCTAATGAGCAGAAAGAGTTGAGAACACTGACTTAATTAAGGAAACTCATCCTTGCCCACTGTTTTAGTTACCATCGTTCACCAACAACTCCCAAATGTATACTTTTCTTATAGATATCAGAATATCACCCCATATATCTCTCAGCCTGGAAGTATATACTCTTAGATATTGCAAAGTCATTGCAAACTCAAATGCTTACAACTGCAAATTGAATGCTGCTCTTGCTTTTTTTTTTTAACATAAACTTGAAAACCAGTCCCCTCTTCATCCCCTTCCTATCTCAATGACTGGCATGACCTTCAACCAAGCTATGAAAGCCAGAAAACTAGGTGTCATCCCATAAACCTCCCTCGTTTCCTCATTTCCAAGATCCTATATGTTATCTAGTACCTTCTGTTTTATCCTCTAAAAAATATTTTTTGTCTCTGCTCCTACCACTATCCATCTAAGTCCAAGTTACTATAATCTCTCACCTGAATAAAGTAATAACCTTCTATTTGGTCCTCTCCAATCCTATTTCCAAATTTTCAGTGATATTTTTAATACACAAATGGCACCTAACAATTTAGAAACCTTCAATGGCTTCCTATGGTACTTAGAATAACTCACAAACATGGACAGCTGGGTCCTATATGTCTGGCCTATCTTTCACTTCAGTCTTATCTTTCACTATATTCTCCATAGTTCTCTCAGCTACACCCACACTGACCATTCAGTTCATAGCATGTATCATGTTGTCTCCTGACACAGGGCCTTTGTATATGCTGTTCCTTCTGTTTAGAGCTCATCTTTCCTGTTTTCATCTTGCTAACTTTTACTCACATTTCAGCTCTCAGCTATAACTTCCTCAGAGAAGACATACTAGAGCTCCTAACTAAAAAAAAAAAAAAAAATGTTCTATTTATATTTATCGCATCATGAGAATTAAAATTTAAAATTAAATTGTTTGCATATTTTGATAATTTGGAGCATCTCTACCTCACTAGATATTTTGATTCATGAAGGCAAAGTCAAGGTTTGTTTTTACTTAAAGTATCTGTGCAGGACTTGGCAAAGACCTGGATTTTCATGCAGGAATAAACTAAAAGTTGCTTACTCAATGTTCTCATCTGGTAAGTGGAGATAACACTTGCCTTACCCTTTCACAGAACTGCTATCAAATCAAACAGCTCTTTGAATATGACTGTCATAAGACTACTCCATTATTTATGATGACCCTGTACAAATGAAACCATTAACTAGAAATGTATGAAATAAAATTTTACTTACTTAAAGAAACATCTCTAATCTACATTGTGTACAATTTCAGTATGATACTTACACACTTGGATTTAATGCTTCTGTCATAAATCGGGCCACCAAGGAGTAATAGTCAAGTCCAGCATACAACTGGTTGAAAAATCTTGGATGGTCTGTAAATTTAAACAGAGTATTCATCTATACAGCAATCAAAAAAGAAAAAAATAACTATTGATACTGCACAGCAATAACCTAAGTGAATCTTTTAGACAGTAAAAGAGTATATACTGTACAATTCCACTTATATGACATTAAATATCAGGCAAAGATGATATGTGGAGATAGAAGTTAGAATTCTGGCTACCTTTGGGAAGGAGATTTGATTTGAAAGGGTCATGAGGATCCTCTAGAGCAGGGGTCCCCAAACTTTTTACACAGGAGGCCAGTTCACTGTCCCTCAGACCACTGGAGGGCCGGACTATTAAAAAAAACTATGAAAAAATCCCTATGCACACTGCACATATCTTATTTGAAAGTAATAAAACAAACGGGAACAAATACAATATTTAAAATAAAGAACAAGTAAATGTAAATCAACAAACTGACCATTATTTCCATGGGAACTATGGGTGCGGATGCATCCTGTGCTCCTCTCACTGACCACCAATAAAAGAGGTGCCCCTTCCAGAAGTGCAGTTGGGGCCAGATAAATGGCCTCTGGGGGCCGCATGCGGCCCACGGGCCTTAGTTTGGGGACCCCTACTTTAGAGTGCTAAGAACGGTTTTATTGCTATCGAGTGATGTCACTTGCACACATATATGTATAATGTAAATTCATCAATATGAGAATTAAAGATTTGTCTGTAGTAGTGAATGTAAATTACATCTCAATTTTTAAAAAATGCATTCAAAACCTAATCATGCATGTAGAAAATAAATGCGAAAGACCCATCTCCTCGCCCTTTCTAATTAATTATAGTATGTTTCTGAGAAAAACTTGAGCAATTTTTTCTAACCTTTGGCTTGCCTGCTCCTTTCTGTCTACAACAATGGCCCAAACCCTCAAGAAATGGGTTATTTGAACACTGTCTATACATGTATCAAATATCAGGGTCTGCTAATTGCTATCTTTATCCTCCAAAAATATTGGTATCAACTTCTCTAAATTTACACACATTTCACCCACCAATAGGGTTCACTTCAGGGTACCGGCAATGAGTGGCCTTTTCATTTTTCACATTGGACCATTTTTTGTAATGCAACTGGCATTGTATAGATAGAGTAAGACGTGATTCATCATGCATATTATATAAACTTTCTGATTCAACTTTATTCAAAGGCAAGTTGCCTTTAAGACTCAACTTCAGTTTCAACTTTCTATTTTTTCCCTCCTATAAAAGGATTCATAAAGGTCCTTGGCTTTACACAGTGTAAATATTCAAACCAAACACCGGGCTAACTGGCTTGACATTAGGAAGCCCAGCATGACCAAAAACAAGAATGCAGGGGGTCTCTTTCCGACTTTGAGTATTTGGGAAGCATTTCAGTTAGTGACCTCTCATTACAACTTCTAGCATTTGGTTTTAGATTATTCTCCTCTTTCAACTAGAGGTTTAATAAAAAGTATCAAAAGAAAATGTCTTTTTTAAATGAAACATGGAAAACTTCCTCTAATCCTGTAAAGGAAACCAGACATTGCTACAAGTCATTTTGATACTTTTTTTTTTAGTTCTGTGTTAATTTATGATTGATTTCCATGGTAACATTATGGAAAATATCCAGTGTACTGAACAGTCTAGTGCATTAAATGTCATTCTATACTTCTGACATGCATTATAATTATAAGATATGTATCTCTGCTTTTGAAATGCTAAGTGGGTTTTTGATACATACACCAGACTTTCCCAAAGGAATATAAACCAATTATTTTTAGCCAGGATTTGATTATGTGCCTTCCACTAAATTTAGTTCAGTGTCAGAATTCACAAAGCATAAATGCCTATATGGGCTTAAGCACTAGATTACCTTTACATCACCCTGAAAATTGCATATTTTGAAAAGTTATTCTCCTACTTTTAGAACTTGTTCCCTGGGTAGATGGGATATTAACAGTCAGCTGGAAAGTATTCAGCACAAAACGGTACCGTTACTGCATTTACAAAGATCACAGTTGTTAAGCATTATTGTGAAACTATCACAGCAGAAAGTTAACATGTACAGTATTCATTTTATTATTCTTTCCTAAAGGTTTTTATATTTTGATCCTACTAGAGTTGCTAAAATAATTTGATAATTACCAACTGCCTAGAGTTAATAAGTATCTTCCAAATAAATCTATTCCTATTTATATTAAAGACACATTATTGAACTTTTTTTTCCATATTCTGAGCCATCAAGATTTAAAATCCCTTACAAATTCTATAATCAAAATGTCATTTGCCAGTTTGTACTAACATAAGAAATGATAAGTAGTAGTAATAATGCATGGTCTTGATTATACACGGAGAATGGGTATTGCCAAGGAGCGGATAATGTTTATATGGGACCACTACCACCAAGAGCTTTCTATCATTTTATTTTTGGCCTTTACAACACATCTGTAATAAAGATTATATAAACCATTTACAAAATATCAAAGCTGCTATGATTTGATCCAGGTTTCTTATCCCATAAACATTGTCATACTCAGCATGAGGCAAATACACACTGAAGAACAGGCAAGAACTTGTCAGAGGTATAGTTCAAGGAAGTAACTTCTTACTAGTTTTGACACTGTAGCGTATGACATCATGGCAAAGTTCCAAAAGCCTGTGATGTGGCTCTCCTGTGTCTCTCATCTCCAAATCCAGGAGCTCTTTCAGTTGTTCAGGAGGCTGCCATTCACAAACCTGGAGGGTTAGCAACGGAATAACTAATTGAGCACCCATCAGAGCCAAGTATTGAATGAATGTCAGAAGCATGAACTACTCTACCCTTAGGAAGCTTCCAGACAAGTGGGAGAGACAGACACGTAAATGTGCAACCACAGGTTAGCATGAAAAGAGCTACAACAGGAATGCAAAAATCACTGAAACAAATGAGGAGCCTCAGTTCAGATTTGGAAGGTGGAAGATTTCCTGGGGGAACTGATATCTAGGTTGTTATGTAAAATAAGAGCAGAGTGGACCAAGCAAAGATTAGGAGATGGAATACTGAAAGGGGGTGTCTAGGTGGAAGTAACAGGAGTGAGTAAGGCTGAAATATGTAAGATGAACTCATGGCACATGGGAAGAAGGAAGTAAGTTTGGTGTGGCTAGAAGATGCACTCTGAAGAAGGCAGAGGTAAGGATTAAGGTTGGAATAGGAAATAACTGCTAACTAGTCTCTGTGCTCATATCCTTGTGCTACAGTCTATAATCAACCTAGCACAATCATTTCTCTGCTCAAATATTTTCATATTTTTCAAAGTAAGGGCAAAGTCCATACAATGACTTAAAATGATCTTGTATAATCTGCTTACCTGGTAGTATTTCCTTTCTATCTCATCTAGCATGACTTTTCACCCTGGCCTCCTTGCTGTTCTTAAATGCACCAGGCATGCTCCCAGCTTAGGGTCTTTGCACTAGTTGGATCCTCCACCTGGAATGCTTCCCCTCCATATATCCTCCTAGCTAATTTCCTCTCTGCTTCAAAGCTCTACTCAAATGTTACTTCCTCAATGACAGCAATCCTGATTCCCTTACTAAAAGACAAGTTGTCATTACCCGATTACTATCAATCTCCCCTAACTTTTCTACTCTTCATTTTTCTGTAGCACTAATCACCATCAAATATTTATTATTTCCTATATAATCAATATGAAAGCCAAGACATTGGTCTGTCCACTGGTCCCAAGTAACTAACACAAAGCCTGACACATAAGGGGAAGCTCAATAAAGGTGTGATGAGTGATGAATTAATGAATGAAGAAATAAGCAAAACTCAGATTATGACAAACTTTATATGGCATGTTACAGAGTCTGAACTTGGTATTAAGGAAGCCTTTGAAATGTTTTGGACAGAATGATGATACAATCATATCTTTGTTTTGGACAACAGCTTTTGTTGCCTTATGAGAATTCCAAGTAAAATTGGAAATAAAGATTACTGTAATGAATCAGGCAGGAGAGGGTGGTAGGCTGGATGAGAGTAGATAAGGGTATTTTTAGAGATATTAAAAATGCAGAATCAGTAGAACTTGGAAATAATTTCACAGTGAGGATGGGAGGAAAAATAACCAATGACAATCCTGAGGTCTGTAGCATGCACACATAGGTTAATGGTAGTGAAAGGGAGATGCGTCTGGTTCTGGTTGGGATGGGGGGTGAGTTTTGAAAATATTTAGTCTAAGGCTTCTCAGGACATCCAAAAGAGGCATAACAGTTGGTCTGAAACTTCTGTGTAAGATGAGGAAGAGAGGTTCAGGCAAACAGTGTTATAATTTCATATGGTTGACACAGCTCAGAGAAGAGGTTCAGAATCTCGTCTGAGCAATACCAATACTTGAGAAATGGGCAAAGAAAGAGGAGCTCACGTGTGAGGTAAAGAACACCCTGAAGATGCAGGGAGAATCCTAGTGCTATTGAAACAAAGAAAAAAGAATGTTCTAAGGAGAAGATTGTCATCACTGTCAAATCCTAGTGACAAGCTCAATTAGATAAAGACTGAGAAGTGCTCATGGGCGTTATCAACAAGGAGGTGTTCTTGGCAAGAGCGGTTTGACTTAGGTAGGAGTGCAGGCCAGATTGCTGTAAAGTGGCAATGTAGGAGGTGAGAAATTAGAGGGACGAAGGGAGGGAAGACAATCTTTAAAAAGTCTGTCTGTGGAGGGGAGGAGAGAGACAGGGGTGTAGTCAGGAAGTGAGAAGGCTACATGGTGAGAGGCTGTGGGAAGCAGGAAAAAATACCAAGTTGTCCAAGAGGTATGGAATTAAACTCTGATGTCAGGACTATGATAGGCAGAAGTAAATCAAAAGTAACTGAAACGATAAAAAAGAATTAACTACTGATACACACCACAACATGGATGAATCTCAAATAAATTTTGCTGAAGGAAAATAGCAAGACTTAAAATGGACCTGGAGATCATTCTTCTAAGTGAAGTAAGCCAGTCAGAGAAAGATGAGAACCCTATGATTTCACTCATATGTGAAATCTAGTAAACAAAATGAACTAACCAGAAAAATAGAAACAGACTCATACAAAGAGAGCAGCTATTGGGAGGAGGGCTGGGAGGAGAGAGGTGGAGGGATAAAGCAAAAAATGACAAAAAATAAAAAAACAACATGTCCATGGACATGGACGACAGTGCAGTGACTGCTGGGTTAGGGGTGGGGAAGGGTGTAGGGGAGATAAACGGTGATGGATGAAGACTTGACTTGGGTGCGGGATGAACACACATAACACAGTATATAGAGATTGTTGTAGAGTTGGGCACCTGAAACTTATAAAATTATATTAACCAGTGTTACCCCAATAAAATTCAATTTTAATAAAAGCTACTCTGTGCTATGATTCCATGTATTTGACATTTTGGAAAAGACAAAACTACAGGGATGAAAAACAGATGAATGACTGCCAGGGTCTAGAGTTGAGGGGAGGATTAGACTACATTGGAGTATGAAGAAATCTGGGGGGGGGGGAGGGATGAAACTGTTCTATATCTTGATGGTGGTGATGGTTACATGACTTTTCAAAATGCTTAAACAGTACACAGAAGAGTAAATTTTACTAACTATAAATTATAATTCATTAAAAATTTAAAAAGGCAGCTGAGGAAGTGTGTCTACCACAGAGGGTACTAGAAGTAATCATCTCACTAAGCGTGGGGTTATATAAGCAGTTCATCTTATTTATTTTATTTTTTTAAATTCAATTTATTAGGGTGACATTGGTAAATAAAACTATTAAGCAATTCTATAACATATCACCTATACATTGCATTGTGTGCCCACCATCCAAGTCAAATCTTCCATTACCATATATTTGACCTCCTTTGCCCTTTACTACTCCTCACCTCCTTTAGCTTTTAATGATACCCTGTTAGATCTCTGGCAAAGGAAGCTAAGTGAGTGGCATAAAAACTTTTCCACTCCCTCGACCCCAATATAGCTTTCCATCCACATTCACATAGATAGCCTACACATCTACTATATTCTGGTTAACTTAAGGATCCTTAATTGATAGCTTAGAATCCTAAGTCTCCTCTTCTCATTTTATCCCCCACTGGTTCCTTCTGTGAACACTTCTTTCTAGGCAAAAAGGTTCCCTTATTATGTTAAATGCATCTTGCTTCTTTTGCAACTCCCTCTCCATATTTACCTTCCTGCTTTCTTCAGCTCACAGGGGCTGACTTCTCCCTGCTCATCAAAACTTTCCCTGACCTTCACATTCTACATCAAAGCTCAAAGGGCCCACTCCTCAATGAAATCCCCAGCCAGTCACAGTCACAGAGCATTTATTGCATTTTTACTGGGACCCCTTGTTCTATTTTCCAATAAAAACTTACTCTTCCAATTAGATTATAAATTCAGTTCACAGCTGAGCCTTTATCTTATTTTTCTTTATACTCCCCAAGGCCAAATATAATGTCTTACCCATAGCTAACACTCAGTTAATATTTAATGACTTAATAAAGGCCAATTAAAAAAATCTTACCAGAGGAGCAATGTGTTCCAAAGTAAAGCAGGGACAAAATATTTCACAAGTACAGCTAAGACCAAAAAATAGGCAATTATAAATATATCATCAGGAAATATCAGTGACTTTGCCTTGAACATAACTCTTCAGAGTTCACTGGTCATTTTAATCTATTTTGTATTAGTTTTCCCAAATGCATGTGATCAAAAATTCAGAATAAATTCCATTTCACGTTCAAAATGTTTTTTTTTAAATGAAAATGATATCTGACTAACAGAACTGGAATAAAAATCTGTTGATCTATTTGTTGGTAATACAATTCCATTAGAAAAGGTGGTCAGTGTGAGAAAGGGTGGTTTAGAGCTATTAAGAAACACAGAGGAGCAGATAAAGGAACTGACTACCTGACGTTTAGTGCCAGCTCTGATGCTCACTAGCATGTGACCTTGAGCAAAGTACTTGAACTGTATGTGTCTCTTTTTCCTTTTTTCCTTTATCTCTAAAATGGAATGAACAAGGAGTATCTGCCCTTGAGGGGTGTTTAAGAATTAAATATAAAAATACACATGGAATAGTCCCTTACAACATCATCTGGCTCATCATAAGTACTCTTAAGAGTAGATGTTGTTAGTAGTAGTTCCCACATCATTTTTAATCTGAATGTGGGTTTCAATATGAAACCTAAAACCAATCATTGGTACCGGTCAAAAGTCAGACTTAACAACCCAAGATTTCTAACCAAAGGTCAGACAAGCTCCGGGGAAGGACCCTCGGATGAATTTTAAAACTTTTCACACCCTTTCTACCTTCAGCTTGGTTTTTATTAGCTACATAAAGAAAATGTACCAAAAACTGGAGAGCAAAGTGTATTTTAAGGAGTATACAAGTCAGACCCTCAGGTAATTTATAATCTATGTTATTATCCAGTGCAGAAAGCTGCATCCCTGTGCTTCACAGCCTTAGGTGCATAAATTCTGGAGTCCCAGCCGATTCCCCAACAAATACTGGCTGCTACGAGTTCACCCTTCCAGGAAAGAAGATATAGGGGTGCAGGGACTGGTGCAAACATTTCCATTGAGGCAGCCAAAGTGTATGCTTCCCATTTTCCTTATATCTAGCCATCCAGATTTGGGGGGAATAACTTGTCTTTCCCATTCCTGAAATTTCTTATAGGCTTTCTCCTTTTACCTTCTCATTGACATCTGTAGCCTTCAAAACCACCTCTTCCATTATGAGCCTACAGGCCTCTTCAACAAATGTTTCTCCTGCTTTCGCATCGATCGTGGGACCGTTCAGTATCACCCCGTCTACGAGAACGGGGCTCTTCTTAGTCGGAACCGCCTCTTGTTGACCACTATCTCCTGGAAGCACATGAAGAAATGGTGGTTGAGAGATCATCTTAACTGACCGCAGCAAAACACAGGGTAATAAAGTAACTCATCACCCCAGCTTCAAATGGCATGCTTTATTTTAATACATTTGCAGCATTGAGGCTGCCCAATGGCAGAGTTAGAAAAAGAAACTTCTATGTTCCATCCCTGCAGCATCTCGTTTAGCACCAGGGATTGTGGAGTAGCTAAAAAAAAAGAAAGAAAAAAAGAAAAGGAAAAAAACCCCACAACAACTAAACTCAACCCATTTTACTCCCTCTTGCAAACACCTTTCAAACATATGTACAAGAGATCTTTGTAAACACAAGCTCCCCTTTCATGAACACAACCTCTCCTGTGGTTTTTAAAGAATTGACATCTATTTACTTTTAAGAAGTCGTCCCTAAAGAAGAAAAAACAATCTCAAAATGTCACTTTTCTTAACTTGACATTTTAAGCTCATGTTTCAATCGTTCTTTCTATTATAGACAGTGCTTTGTACACGAGAGACACCCCTCCCGCCCCCGCCTCTTAAATCTCCCCAGCATTTCCTACTGAAAGGGGATAAAAGAAAATGTAGAGCAGGATGGCTGGTGTAAACCCAGATTTACCGCCTTTAACCCCCTCCAATTTGCAGTGTTTAGGCACAGGCGGAGGGATGCAACAGAACACTTTTAGGACGGCACCGTTGCCGCGAGGTGACTAAACGTTAAAAGTCAGCATGGAAATTAATATCTGAGAATAAAAGATAGCCGTCCACAAACATAATTTTGGCAACTTAATCCAGATAGTTCCACCAATATCTGCTACGGGCTTTGATTTGATTTTTTCCTTTTTCTAATTGGTATCCCCTTCTTAGAATCCTCCTGTTTATTTAGCTGTGGAAATGGACAGAAACAATTCTTTTACAGTATTTTTCAGCGCCCCGCCTCCCACCGTGCCTTACTTCTACTTTGTAAAATGACCTTAAATAGGCTGGTGGTCTAACTCTACTTCAAACGTTTCCATACTGACTGAGGGCTCTACCAGCATTAGCATTTATTACGCTGTTGAGTTTGTCCTCTCCTCAATGTGAAATGTTGTGATATAGTTCTGTGGCTTATAAACCCTTTCATTCTATCGCTGGCAAGCTCAAATGGTGTCTACGGAGGTGGATGGGATGCCGCAGGAAGATCCCCTGATCTGGGAAAGATGGAATCTGCAGCAAGTGATCAATCTTTCATCCTCACACTGTAGGGTGAACTATCCATCCAGAGCTGCAATGTCAAATTTTAATTCCATCCTTAAGTTTCAGTTCTCTTTCATGTGAAGGAATGTATTTAACATGGTTTAGGGCCACATGTCGAAGGAATGGAATTGCACGTTAAGGAGGAAGTACCCTACACCTAAAGGCGCTTTCCTCCCCTGAAATTTTAGGTCCTAAAAATAAACGGGAAAAGAGGGCAAGTATTCAGGAAACCCTGGTTATGTCAGTAGACAGTGCTATTATTAAACACACACACACACACAGAAGTTAGGGTTTTTTTACCTCATTAGTAGGATTTCAGGTTGTTATTGCCCAGGGAATAGCAGTCACTCTGTAGCCCTCTCGGATCAGATCCTCTCTCTCTCTTTCTCTCTCATTAAAAATGTCAAACACCCACTTGCAACCAGAATAGTAGTGAAATTGGAATTAAAATCATCTCTGTCTCCACAGCAATCAATTAAAGAATGCCCATAATTCATACAGTTATCTAGAATAAAATACTATAAAAGTTGGGGATAGAGTATTCCTCTTTGCTCGATAAATGTTTTCTTTCTACTGTCAGACGTGATTACATGACACTTCCTCCCCCTACACTTTCCCAAATTGGAAAAGACCCTCTGGAGATTATATAGTAGGTCCAGCTATGAGCTCTGGGGAAACATTCCCATGACTTTCAATCTAATTGCTGGAGTTATAGTGGTTAACAATAAAGTCTTTCAATTGAAGGAATCTTCCACGTGGCCAGAATATAACATTTCTTTATTACACCCTTCCCTGAAACTATCAAATGCTTAGATCAGTGCATCAGCCTCTTAACTAAGATCCCAACCTCCACCCACACCTTGTGTGGCATGTGGATTATTATCAACGTAGCAGCTCCTGCATTTCTTTGAAAAGATAATTCAGACCACATGATGACTATTCTACTCTAACCACCCAACGGCCACTTACCTCATTAAACCAAAGGCCAAGTCCTTATAATGACATCGAAGGCCCTAAATGGGCCCCTTTCCCCATCACCTCTTGGACCTCAAACTTCATTTCTCATTACTGTCCTCTGTGATCCCCTCTTTGGACTCCTCAATATCCTTTGACTCTTTCCTTAAACATCAGATTCTCAGCAAGGCCTTCGTTGATAACCCTGCTTATACCCACAACAACTTCTCTCCCCAAACTTCTTTCTCTTCTTTATTTGACTCAAGAGCAGTGACCGCCATGTGACATGCAACATGCATTTAATCATTTATTTGTTTAAATATCTGTCTCTCTAATAGAGGTTAAGTTCTATGAGAGCATGAGTTTGTATCTGTTGGTTTCATCTGGTTTCTGCAGCACCCAGAAAGGACCTTGCTGATTCTAAGAGCCTGATAAATATCTGTCCACTACTAAATGAAAGAAACCAGCAAGCCAGTGATAATGCCCTCCTCCTCCTCTCAGATGCCACTGCAGGTTACCAGACCTAACTGAACAGGAGATACCTTTGGCAAGGATGGGACAGACATAGAGCACAATTTGTGGGTTAGAGAAGAGACGGTAGAACTGAAAGAACAACCTATGGAACAGGGCCAACTAGTCATAACTGAGTTTGGTCTCTGGGATGTCAAAAGCCACTGGATGAGATCCTCTCACTTTCCTCTCCTCCCCATTTGTTCTGCTGCTGCCATTCTCTTTTCCTATTTCATAGTCATTTGACCTCTGAGAGTCAGTCCATCACCCGGTCTTATTCCATGAACCACCACTCCATATGTGAAAACCAGTCGACTCCAAAACACTCTAACTTCTGAATATCCACCAATTCCTCAACGCCATATCTTCCAAAACCCAACATGAGCACAGCTTGTGTTTTTTTGTTAAAAGAGAGGTACAGTTCTCCCTTGTTTAGCAAACAATAAATTCAGCTTCAACTCTTATTTCAGCTATTGAGAGGCAGCCTCTTCCTTTGACTAAGATTAAATAAATTTAATATAGATTAAGACTTAAAATGGTGCCTAGTACATGTTATTAATATTAACTAAATAAATGTTAGCTAATATTAGTAGGCAATATTTATTTAATATTTATTAAATGCATAAGAACAAAGTGACATTTACAATAACTCTAAGCTATGACAGTAGGAAGGGAGGCCTTCTCAGAGTTGTCAAACTAATCAAGGTAATGAAGTCTAGACCAAGTGGCTGGTGAGTTATCTGCTGCGGAATAGTGGGAAGAGAAGGCCTCAATGGTAGGGGACTGTCCCTGTAAAGAGAGTAGAACTTCCTGCCGCAATGTTCAGGACACAGATGACAGTCAAGCAGTTTAGCCAGAATTGGAGGGCATAGTTCAGCTGTTGGCTTTAACAAGCACTCAACCACTCTCTGAGGACTGACTGGCTGACTATATCGTTCTCATGCAAGTCATCTTATCTAACCATTCTACACAATCCAAAACCTCCTGTACAATCCAGTGGCTTAGACATCAACAGCACTAAGTTCTAGTCTTACTTTGTCATTCCCAAGCTTTCTGACCTTGGTATAACACAACCTTTCTGTGCCTCAGTTTTCTCATATATAAAACAAGAGACAATTTGAGGACAGTACCTGGCTGGCTCTCAGAAAACTTTGGAAAAAATTGACTAAGATTCCAACTTCTAAGTTGCTACCCAAAAGTTTTTGTTCTAGGTTGGGGCCCAGAATCTCAAATTTTAGCAAGCAATCTAATTTATACTAATGGTATGGAAATACCTATACCAATATGCAGGTGGGTTTAGAAATCACTGTTTTGTGTGACTCTGAGGTTATGTTAACATGTTTTAATTTTTATGTATTTATTTTAGTGATGACAGAGAGAGAGAGAGAGAGAGAGAGAGAAAGAGAGAAGGGGAGGAAGAACAGGAAGCATCAACTCTCATATGTCCCTTGACTAGGCAAGCCCAGGGTTTCAAACCAGTGATCTCAGCATTCCAGGTCAATGCTTTATCCACTACACTACCACAAATTTGCCTCATGTTAACATGTTTTAAGTGTAAACCATATAGACATTTGGTGTTAAGACTTAGGGTTATAGAAGAACTTGAGGTATCAGGGAAGACTGCTGAAGCAGAAAACTTATCTTTTCTTTGGATATCTGTAGTAATAAATATAATAATAATATTAAAACATCACTTCTTAAAGTGGCAACTCCATTGACAGGTGAAATGGTCACAAAGTTTCTACTTACAGTGATTCTATTTTTTATTATTTCTATAGGCTTGCAAATTGGTGGACAAATCAAGCCTCATTTCTCTTCCATAGGACTCTAGTTCAAGTATGCAAAAACATCTATCGACTCTCACCTAAATCTCTTTTCTGCCAGTTAAAACTGCTCCAATTTTTTGAATGGTTTCTGATGCCCATGGTCACTAGTCTGGGCCAGTTTATTTTTATCTTAAAAAGGAGGTATTGCACAGAACTCCAGGTGTGATCTTACCCTCTCTACATCTGTATTTCCCATGCTCTCATCACTATATTCCAACAGTAAGGCTTCTGTCAGGACCCCGGTGGATTCCAAAGCTTAAGGCGTGAGACCAGACTGATCTTGGCCAAATTCTAACTGCTGCTATGACCTTACCCATGTTACTTAACTTCCATGTGATCCAGATTTCTCATCTGGCAAATGAGAAAAATAGCCCTGCCCTTGACACTGAGTCATTGGGAGGATTAAATATGCCAACAAATGCAAGCTGCTGAGCAAAGTGCCAGGAACAGAGTAAGGAACACAATAAGTGGTAACTATTAATGTGACTCAGTCTATGTGAACTTTCTTTTGGCACCTGAATTACACTGTTGGCCCAGGTAAAGGTTAAAATTAATAGCCTTGGGTCTTTATGAAACAGACTGCCAGTAAGAGACAAGCTTCCCATCCAAGACTCTCACTGTTAAGAGCAAATTAGCAATAAGAACATAATGCTTGGCTTCAAAGAATAGAAATGAGGAACAATAGATCAAAATATATCAAAAGTGAATTGAGGTTGGGAGGGTAAAGAACTCTTTAGAAAACTTGTAACAAATACATTAGAGACCCAGGGACTTTTACAGGTCAGGTCCCAGAGAGCCCAATATGACAGGCCAAGATACACAGGAGAAGCAGAGCCTGGGAAAGCAGGTTTTATTCATTAATAAGTTAATATGGACCTACTAGGTGCCAAACACCCTGCCTGGTCCCTGAGAATATAGAAGTACATAGCACAGTCTCCGTCCTCAAGTTGCTAAAAGCATAAAAAGAGAATATTTAGTGAGCCAGGGGGAAAGGAAAATAGAGCTTAAAAACAAAACAAAACAAAAAACCTGAAGAGACATTCCCCTGTTCTGAATTTTCTAAGACAGGTACCTCTTCTAAGCTCAAAAAGTAGATACCTGACTGAGCTGAGGCACCTGGTACTGCCAGACTCATACACTGTCTGCATCCTTTTTAAATTTCACACACATTTTAAGCCATTTTTGTTGTCTTAGAAACAACATGCCAATGAGAGGGGAACCATGGACAACCTGCAAGGAAGAAGGCTATAGCAAATAAACAAATAATTAAGAAATAACAATAATACAAAGCAGTGGCCACAGAAGCTCTGAAAGTCTGGGTATCAGTAACAAATGCAGGGGTTTACTTTCTGAATGTAGTAGAACAATGAACAAAAAGGACACAGATGTACATTCATTTGGGTCAGATGGGCAATATAGTTAATACAAAGGCAGATAGATAACTAGTTAAAATAATTGCAGGCCCTAATAAATGTGCCAAAGAAAATCACTGGAATGACTTGCTAGAATTAGAACAAGAAGCTATTTTAGAGCCTGAGGACAGCATCTCTGCAAAACAGACATTTGAATTGAGATGTGACAGAGGAGCTGGAGCCAGAAGAGGAAAAAGATGTGAAAAGAGAATAGTCCAGGCAGAGGGGACAGAAAATGCAAATCATTAACAAATTGGCCTCTTAAAGAAATAGAAAGAGATCAATGTGGCTTCAGTGTAAGAACAGGAGAAGGAAGGGATCAAGTGAGGTTTGGAAAGATAGGCAAGGAGCAGATCGGGTAAGATATTTTATTCTAAAAGCAACAGGGCTTTAAACAGAGGAGTAACATGAGCTAGTTTACATTTATACAAAATTACTCTGAGACCGTGTGGATGATGGACTGTCAGGGGCAGACATGGGAACAGTGAGGTTGCCTAGGAGGCCCCTGGAGAAGTCCGGGTAATTAATAATGGCAGCTCTGATCAGAAAGGTAGCAGCAGAGCTGTAGCAAAGCAGGAGACATTTTGGTGGTGAAGTCAAGAGGACTTTCTGATGAAGTGGAATTAGGGGGTCAAGCAAACGAAAGAATCTGAGGCGCTCTTGGGTTTGGGACCTGAGACACCAGGGAAATGCTGGGGCCTATATTGATATCGGTCGGAATCACTGGAAAGGGGCAGATGGGGTAAGTGGGTGGTGAGGTAGATGTAGGGAATCACGATTTTTCACCAATTAGTAGAAAATGATTATGATGGGGTAGAAACAAAGGTCATATAGTTAGGACATCCATGGCAAAAAACTAAGCAACATGAAGTAGGCAAAAAAGTGTGTAAAGTGTGTGTGTGTGAGTGTGTGTGTGTTCAGGAGACCTCAAGGACCGCCGTTTGTCCAAGAGGCAGGGTCTCTACCTAGGGAAAGGGACTGTTGAGAAGGCGGCATGGTGACTGATCTTGCAGGACCTTGAACAGATACTGAAGAATTTAGATGTTACCTGCTAGGTAACAGGAAGCCACTGAGAACTTTTGATGGATAGCAGAGTGCGTTAGAAAGATGGCAGTTCGGAGTGATGTAGGCTTCAGATGGGAAATCAAGTGGGGAGATGTGATAGCAATAACCCAGGCGAGAGAGGGGGAGAAAATGAACTAGATCAAAGATGAGATAGTAGGGTTATATTTATTTTAATCTCTCTCCTACTCCAGTGTCACTGCAAACTTGGAGCCAGATATCCCATGCCTTTCCAGTGACCCCTGCCACTGTCCATGAACAGGACACCGTATATTTTGTTCCATATGACGCACTTTCCCCCCCAAAAAAATGGAGGGGAAAATGCCCGTGCATCTTATGGAGTGAAAAATACAGTATTTTATTAAATATTTTAATACACCATTTGATTCAGAATATTTTTTTTCTTATTTTCCTCCTTAAAACCGTAGGTGTGTCTTATGGTCAGGTGCATCTTATGGAGAGAAAAATACGGTAGATTTTCTTTCCTCCGGTAGCTCTGTGTTCTAAAATGATCATTAGATAAAAAGGTAACAGAACAAGATCGGATTTTGTGCATCTATGCATTGGCTTCTTTCTTGCAAAGCATGGATGAAAATATTATCTTTCTGGGAAGTGACATGTTCCCATCACCGAGGGTTTTACATGATGAGGTCCTGTTGTGTTAGTATCTGGGATGCCCGTTAAGTAAGTCAGATTTTGCTGAAACACCGAGTCATTCACTTCAACAAAAGAGCCAGGTCCATAAACATCATCTATTCTCTGAGAGGACAAGCTCTGCAAAAGGGAGTCTCAGAAAGCCAAAAAAAGGCAGCTGTCAGTGCCCTGACAATGGCCAATAAATGCATGGTGCACCATAAATCTTGTTTATTTTTAATTTCAAAAATAGTTGCCTTTCATTAGGTACCAGGCCAGGAAGTGGGTAACCTTCTGATATTTTCAGGGGAATAGGTTTTCCAGAGACACCTATTCCTATTGCTTGAGTAAACATTTGTTGACAAGCTTTGTGTGCGGCTGTCATGTGTCTTAGGTTGTCATGTTGATAGGCAGCTCTTGAGACCACCCTCCCCTACCATCCTACCTTTAATCATTATGAATGTTTCTCATGGGTACAACTTCAGTATGCAAGGGCTTGGGTGCAGTTGGGCTCCAGGAGAAAATGAATTTCACGTACCATTATAGTAAATTTTGTCCCAGGCTAGAGATCTTGGCTGGGGATGGTTTCATTTGGCTCCCAGGGGGCCACCACTTCAAGATGGCGTGTGTTCCCAAGACCTGTACTCACTGTGCCCTTCTTCTCTTTCATAAGCCATTCCAGTTCCTGTTGCATCACCCCCCTCTGCCATCTTGGCTTCTTGTGTTTTGATTCTCCACCTTGCTTCTTGTCTAAGTATATTTTCAAATCATCAGATTTTATTTGTGTTTTCTGAGATTGACTACTGAGTAGGCAGAATGCCCATTTTTGTTCACTGGTTTGCTTGCTGCATTATTTTTTATACAGGAACAGAGAGAGAGTCAGGAAAGGGATAGATAGGGACAGACAGGAACGGAGAGAGATGAGAAGCATCAATCATCAGTTTTTCGTTGTGACACTTTAGTTGTTCATTGATTGCTTTCTCATATGTGCCTTGACCGCAGGCCTTCAGCAGACTGAGCAACCCCTTGCTGGAGCCAGCGACCTTGGGTCCAAGCTGGCGAGCTTTTGCTCAAGCCAGATGAGCCCGCACTCAAGCTGGCGACCTTGGGGTCTCGAACCTGGGTCTTCCGCATCCCAGTCTGACGCTCTATCCACTGCACCACCGCTTGGTCAGGCTTGGTGCATATTTGGCCTAACCAGCATTGAACTGGAACCACCTTTCCCCCAAGACACTGTCCTGGGCAGCACTGTCATTGAGGTTATCCCCTTTTGTGGGTGTCTGCAAGTCCCAAGTATTCCAGGTCTCCAGAGTTGCCGTGGCTCCAGTCCTTTTCAAGAGCTGATTATTTAGCTCTCTCTCCAATTCTGTGAGTTCTCCAAGGTCTTTTCAATAAGCTCCCCAACATAGTGAGTCACAGTCATTCCATATTCTTTAAAACTAGAGGACCATAGTAATATTCTGAATAACCTGGCTTGTTTAGCCATTTCAACTAAGGGAAGTTAAAACCAATTAGACATGCTTTACTAAGTGTACTCTCTGGGTGCTCACAGTTTTCCGTGTATTTGTATTGTTCTCCAAAGCTTGAAGGTCACCCAGTTACTGTAAAAGAATGAATATGGTGTTTCCTTCTTTCTCTTTAAAAAAAAGAAAAGAAAGAGTCCACTTAAGTATAAGGCTAGATGCTTGAGGTCAATGGGTAGAGTATTCATAGTAAAAACAGTCTAGAGAAATACTGCCAAAAAGAAACACAAAGCAAGCCATTTGTGCGACTTCATCTTTTCTAGTATTGTGGCACACAGAAAACAAATATATACACAAGTACACTTACAAAACAATGAGAAGTCAACAGTTATTAGATACTTACAATGATCAGGTACTGAGCTAGGCACCTTATATGAATTACTTTATTTCATCCTCATAATAACCTTATGGTGAAGATACCTTTATTAACTCCATTTTGCAGATAGGGAATTTGAGGCCAGGGAGATGAAAAGAATTGCCTAAATAGCACAAATAGTAAGTGGTAGAGCCAGAGGTCAGAGCCAAACAGCCAAAGTTCAGACATTTTATTAATTATTACCACATTTTAACTTTTTCACAAAAAAAGCAAAGAAGAAGGTGCTGTTTCTTGTGCTTCATCAACCTCACTAAACTATTAGAACGCATAGTTTGTACTCCTAAAGCAATAAGTAATTATCTTGGAACTATGTATTAAATTGCAATGTGTGGCAATTTAATATATAGTTTTAAAACCAATTTGTTCAAGTGTTGGCTTCAAGATTTTAAATCTATTCCACTTAACAAGTAATTTAAATAAAAATTTAAATAAATGCTATAAATGGTTGCCTCATTTGCATGATCTGCTGATTAACTCTGGTAGGAGGCTCATCTGTGCCCAGGGTTCTGTCTCCTCGCTTAGGCTGTGGGAAGATCATCTTCTAGGTGAGTGAGGACAATTACTCCCAGCTCCTCGTACCTTAACACGCATGCTCTGACATTCACACATGGTCACCCTCAAGTGCAGAAAACTGCACTTACCGAAACTTTTTGGTGAAGTTTATTAAATGTCATTGGAAAGAATATACTAAGAAGCTGCTTAGAATAGCAGTAAGATGCAAGATGCATCTCTAAGAAAACATAGATGCTGTAAACTTTCTTCTAAGGAGAGTGGACTCTGTTACTGGCAGGGCAAAGGTGTTGCTAAGTGGGGTATAGAAGTTTGGGGTTGGAGATAAACTGCTCAGTGATGTAGATTTCCTTCCTCATCCTTTATGCTGCACAGAATTAGCCTTACTTACCTCCATATAAAATTAGAGTAAATGTTCTAAAATTTTTCCTTGGCAGCTGACACAGTCACATAAAGTACATTATAGATGGTGCCACTGACATGACAAATGTAGGAGCTCTGGGGGATGCCAGCAGATCACACTGCTATTGTGCTGCTGATAAATGAAGTGGTCACAGAGCTTCACATAAGCAGATCATAAAGACATTGGCACAGGTTATGCCATAGCTGAGACCCACTGATGCCTGAGTTTGCATCCATCTAGAATTTATGCCAAGGTTCCTTTTGCCAATTTTGTGTAGGATCACGGGATCTTAGAACTTGACAAGCATTTACAGATAATTTAGCAAATGGACTCATTTTTAATTTGAGAGGACTTAGATTTAATGGCATACACATTGTTTGATGCTTAGATATCCTCTTCTACAGGTCTCAGGGCTGTCCACACTTCACTTTTCATAAGCATATGGAACCTATTTCACATAATAATAGCTAGCAGTTATTTAGCATTTACAATGTGCCAGGTTTTTAGTAAGTCCTTCATAAACAGTAGCACATTCATCCCACGTAACAACCCTGTGAAGATACAAACAGCTAAAACTCACTCTGGTTAAGTTAAGCAGACAAATAATGCAATAGTGATCTAGAGTTGTGTATGAAATAACAACAAAACTTAGTAGCTTAAGATAACAATGATGTATTACTTCTCATGATGCTGAGGCTTGTCTGGGTAATTCTGCTGGTCTTGCCTAGGCTCACTCACACAATTGCATCAACTTGTCTGTTGGCTGGGAGCTAAGCTAGCTGGGAAGATTGAGATTGCTGAATTTCTCTCTCCACATGGGTTTAATTATTAAAGAGATTAGAGGATCTTCCTCATATGGTAACAGCAGATTCAAAGACAGTGAAGGCAAAAGCTCCAACGTCTCTTGAGACCTAGGATTGAATGTCAGACATTACTTCTGCCATACTCTGTTGATCAAAGCAAAATCACAAGAACTGGATTTACATCTTTATCCCTGGCCAGTTGGGGCCAGCAGTAGAGCATCAGCCCTGTGTGGAAGTCCCAGGTTCAATTCCTGGTCAGAACATATAGCAGAAGCGCCCATCTGCTTCTCCACCCTTCCCCCTCTTCTTTCTCTCTATTTCTCTCTTCCCCTCCTGAAGCCAAGGCTCTATTGGAGCAAAGTTGGCTTAGGCACTGAGGACGGCTCCACAACCTCTGCCTCAGGTGCTAGAATGGCTCTGGCCACAATGGAGCAATGCCCCAGATGGGCAGAGCATTGCCCCCTGGTGGGCATACTGGGTGGATCCAGGTCAAGTGCATGCGGGAGTCTGTCTGAGTGCCTTCCCACTTCTAACTTCGGAAAAATACACACAAAAAATAAATAGCTCGTATCTTGATTACAGAAGGCAATGTCACATTAGAAAGTAGTAAGAATACTAGGTGGAAAGAATTTGAAACCACTTTTGCAATCTATAAAGCTACACTCTTTGACCACAAATTATTCATATTCCTCCCACCAACAAAATGTGCTCAGTTCCATCCCAGGACCTCCAAGAATCTTATCCCATTATGGAAACAGACTAGATGTCCAGGATCTCCTGATTTGCATCAGGTCTACAAAGAGATAAGACTGTGCAGTTGCAGCTGCTCTTGGTCTAGGTACCCACAGACTAAAACACCAGTTATTAGACACTACCCACAATATACAAAATGTACAATAGTGAGAAAGATAAAATAACTTCCACAGATACCGTGTACACTGTCACTGGTCCATAGCAGTTCTGAAATCTAGCCAGGTACATATGGCACCTCCTGAATGGAGTCTGAGTCTGCCTTCTGGGGTGGTTTTCTAACCCATTATTCTCTGTGGTTTTTGGTTCTTCACTCTGGCAGAAGTCAAGCAGTAGCCCAGCTTCTCTGACAGTCTTCAAAGTCAGATAGAGTAATGAATGTTAGTAGACACGTCAGTGCATTGTAGCTTGTCTTCACTCTCTTCACCTCTCATGGTTCTGGATCCCCAGGGATGGCAGCTCCACAGAGAAACTGCCTTCTTTCTTCAGCTCCTTTTACAGTCACACTTTGACAACTGTGCATGCCTGCATTCCCAGACTACCCTGCATGTTCCAATTCCTGCCAGCACATCGGAAAGTTTGGTGAATTTTTCCTGATTTCCAATTAACCCTTATGGACTATTTCTTCCTAAGTACTCCCACAATTGTGTAATAGGCTTAATTTTTGTCATACATTCTTTACTCCATAGCGTTCCTTATGTAGAATGTTATTATTATTCATCTTCACCACAGTTACACAGTTATATGCATCCCCATTTTACAGATGAGGACACTAAGTCTCAGTGAAGTAGATAGGTTTCCTATGGCTACACAGCTAAAAGATGTCAGAGCTCATATTAGAATTCAGGTTTCTCTGACTGCTGGTCCTATGCATGAAAGTCCTATAATCCATCTTCTGGGACATAAAAAGTTGGAACGGTTGGTGTATTAGCAAACTGGTTTCTGGGGGAAAAAACAACCCTAATAGTAGCATTTGCCTATTTCTATGGTATAAACACCCATCAAGCCATTATGCAATTATGAGTTAGCTTCAGCATACCATGGGACAGGGAGCTAGGAAAACAAAGGTTCTTCAGGAAGGAAATGTACTAATAGTTAACAAAACGGGGAAGGGTGGTCCTCCAGGTAACTCATTCGTGTGCAAGCTTCCTGGTTTCTAAGTGCTAGGACCTTTACCTCTTTGCCTGTGTCCTTTCTATTTATTTCCAAACCTGCTCTGCCCACTTACATGGCAAGCCCAAAGCTCTGAAAAATTAATACTCATACCTTAGCAGCCCTCAACCAGTAACTGACAGAAATTAGTGTTTAAACATCCAGCACTCCTTTTACTTGATATACCTCTGAGATGTGTATTTTTCCACTAACACCCAGAGTTATCCAGCAGAATTAAGCTTTACTTGCCCACAGTGATACCTTGCTTTATAGTGTATTCTCTATTGGTCTCCCTGGGACCACCTTCCACGGCTACTACTTATACTCCAATCCTCGACTCGGGTTCTGTTTCTGGAAAACCCAAATTGAAACAAATGGTTACCATTATTTGAATATGTGTGGACCAGACTGTCACTGCACTAGGCATTGACATTATACAAATCTTCATAACACCTTTAGAGAGAAGAATCAAACCCTGAGAGGTTTGAAATGAGACTCAGAGGGGGTAACTTGATGAATGTCACATAGCTGGTATAGTAAATGGAAGAGCTGCTATTCAGACTATGGTTGATGCAGTTATTTCTTCTTTTCCCAGTAAACCATGCATCCTCTTTCATGGGAGATTGGACTGACACACATGAAACAATAAAATAACAATTAGCTACTAAGCTGGCATACTGTATTGAACACTTCTGGGCAAAACTGTCATCGTATGGATGTTCCACAATTACTTTCTAAAATTCTCTTTTGTTGTGCCACTGAAAAATAAGGCCACTGATGAATATTAGATAATTGAATTTTTCATAGATTTTCTTTCTCCTCTATCACTGCTTCATACAAATTAGGTAAAATAACACTGAGCTGATGGCATAACAGTATAACATAATGAAAATACATATGAAAGAAATATGTTCCTTGAATGTATTTTTTGGCCCACATAACATCTGAAACAACAGATATGTCATAAAATATCAACTAAGTCTCTATTGATTTTGTAAGTCAATACAAAGTATAAGGAGATCAAACAACACAGCATGTAGAGTGCTGAATTGGGAATAACTCATCAGCTAAGAAATTCAAACAAAGGGAAGACTTAGCAATATATTTAATAGGCAAAAATTGAAATGTGGAAATTTAAGATTTGTCAATGCTATAGCTAAATCACCAAAACATGTTTAAATATTTAATGATGGCTTGCTGACATCAAATAATTTAGTTGGTCTATAATATTCTCCATTAAGAAGCTCCTGAATTCTGAAAATTTTAAACATTGTGCAACAGCATCTCAGATGTTGGTAGAAACAAACAAACAAAAACCCAACTCTGATTTAACCAGTGTTTTGCAGGGTTGACTTCTTACTTTTAATTATGTGCTCTGACAATATGCATAGAAGGAACCCTCTGGAAACTGGGATGGGGGAGTTTTAGTCTGATTCTATCACTACATAGTTCTGTAAGTAGTTCTTTAACCTCTCAGTTAAATGATGCTGTATGAGATGACTTGCTACTCTGTCAATGATTCTAGAGCTAACACTAGTTTTATTTTTTCAATTAAATTTCTATTCATGTACTTAACATAAATCATCTCCCAGCATTTCTAAAAGTGGTCCTCATCAGTGCTGTACAGAACTGTGAATTTCTATGTTTCAGGAGCACGATGCTTGCTCGGGGGAGGAAATGGTGGAGATGAGCAGGTGAGACCCACAGAGCCTACTTCAGGCAAAGCAAAGCTACGTTATCTCAAATGCGTCTCAATACGATTTTGCTTCAACAAAGAGGTTTGTAGGCATAAATTAATGAAGGAACCCTTCAGCTTCAAATTACTAGTTGACTGATTGACCTCTGACACCCATTGCTTTATCCTCTTTAACAAAATGGCAAACTTACCTACAAAGCCTCACTTACCATGGGACACTTCATCGGCAGACCTCGTTCCCGGCTTGGTGAATCTTTATCCTTGGCAATCACACTGTTCAAACAGTGTCTGTGTCAATGACAGTGGCAACAACCAATTTCAGTTGTCTCAAGGCTATTTATGGCTCTATTACTTTTATGACACCCAGATATACTGGGAAAATATAGTATCTTTATTTTAGTTCCTAATTAATCTTGACTTCCCCTGAATACCCACTGCTGGAAGGAGGTAACAAAATTTACTTTATTTAGTCCAACCTACTTAAAATTTAGTCAGCTATAATAAATTAAGCAGTCCTTTTAGAAAATGCTCAGTTTTACTGGGTAAAAGTGCTTAATTCCTCAGATTTCCACTTCCCTCTCTCCTAATACCCTCTGGGCTTATGCCTGGTTTTCTCCTTCACCCTCATCAGAGATGGATCCTGGGAGGATCAAGGACACTCGATTCTGTTACCTCCCTCTGAGGACAAGACGGCCTTTCTGAGTCACTCCACCCCTTAAAAAAGCTAAATTTAGCTTCTCCGTCTCCCCAACTTCAGTGAGCCATCACTTGCTTGGAATTGGTTCTAAGGTGGTCTTCTCCAAGAAAAGTTGGTAAAGATCTCTGTTGCTGCCTTCAGTATTACCACAAATTGCCCCTCCCTGCCTCCTGACTTGGATCCTAAGTAATAAGAAGTAAAGACCATGTCTCTCCACTCTCGCTTCTCTTGCTGTAACCTCTTTTCCTCTACCCATTATGCACTCATGTCATACACGAAGATTTGTTCCATTCCTACATCAACTATTTTTTTTTTGGACCCTAACTTCATGGATAACCATTAAAAGTGAACAAAGGCACTTTCTCTGTACTATGGATAAAACTCCATAATTTTATCTTTTAGGCCTAGCAGATCATGTTAAAAGAAAAACAAAAGAATTTATAAAGCCCTACCACAAGGTAATAGCCTGATTTGTAAAACTATTGTTTTGTTTTGAAACTTTTATTCTCACCACTGGAATCTAAATAGTAATAGTTTTTCCCTTTGAATTCTACCTGTGAAAATCACAATCTCTCAGGCATACAGCTGCTGGCACAAAAGAGCAAGGTACTCAGAGAGAGCAGAAAAGCACAGTAATATGTTTTTGAAATATAATGTGCATGGAACTGCTTTAAAATTGGGTTGTGGTGAAGGATGCACAATTCTGTACATTTACTGAAAATTGAATTGCACATTCACACAGGTAAATTTTATGATATGTAAATCACACCTCAATAAAGCTCTTAAAAAACCATGTAGAGTGCGAAAAAGAATAAGGCACAGTGGCTGAGCACCCTATAAGCTGTGCTCGGGGCTTCTTCGTGGCGCTGCTGATGGCAGCAGCGGAGAGAGGATGCAGCCACTGTCCTCTCCGTGAGAGGTACAGATCAATCACATTCCCAGTGAGAAGAACGCTATCATTTTCCTTTAAACTGGGTCCTACCTGCCACCTTTGTTTATATGTATCTCACTTGAGCAATATAAGGTTATCAGTATCTTCAAATCATGAGCATACACGGTAACTAATCATGTATATATTTACATAAAAATGTTTTTATTTACACATAGCCTATAGGAAAGCTTCTTGTCTGGCCATTGCAAATATACAGAACATATACAAGAATACAGGTGAATGCAACATAAATAAATATGAAAATGTTAGTTAGTATAACAGATACTTATAAACTCTTCTCGTGTAGACCTTTTCACACTTCATCCAGAGGCAATCTAACTTATTCCTTACATCCTGTACCATTCCAACCTCTTGTGGGGAAAAACAACAACAACCCAAGAAGATGAAATGAAAACCAAGCTTGTTACAAGCAATAAATTGCACGAAGTGGGGCAAGCGATGATTAAAGATGATACTAGAGTTTTTGAGAGGAAAGATAATATAGGCACTCGCAGGAGACCGTGATGAGGGAGGCAGCAACAGTATAAAAGAAGATGCAAGAATTCAAGAATAGCAATCTAACATCATTCCATGAAGGTACAGGCAAACAGCTGGGCACAACCCTCTTGAGAAATATTACAATGTTCTGCAGCGCTCACAATGGCAATGCCAAGATACACAAAAGAGGATTAACTTGTTCAGGGAGGCAAGTACATTTTTCAATTATTTTTATAATATTTCTAGCCTTAAAATTCCTTTTTTTGTTTTGATTGATTATTTGGTTGTTAGTTTTAATTTTTTTATTGTGGTAAAAAATATATAACATAAAATTTACTATATCAGTCATTTTATAGGTTTATAGTTCTCTATGTTAAGTATATTCACATGGTTGCAAAACAGATCTCCAGAACTTTTTCATCTTTCAGAACCGAAACTCTATACCTGTTAAATACTTAGCCTTCTCTCCCTCTTCCTCCACCCTGGTAACCATCATTCTACTTTCTGTTTCCATGAATTTGACTATTCTAGGTACCTCATATAAGTGAAATCATACAATATTTGTTTTATTGTGATTGGCTTATTTCACTTACATAATATCCTCAAGGTTCATACATGTTGTAGCTTGTGATGGGACTTCTATCTTTTTTAAGGTTAAATAATATGCCATCAAGGTTATTACCACATTTGCTTATCTGTTTACCCGTTGGTGAACATTTGGGCTGCTTCCACCTCTTTGCTATCATGAATAGCACTGCTGTGAACATGGGTGTGCACATCTTTGGAGACCCTGTTTTCAATTCTTTTGGATATTTAGCCACAAGTGGGGTTACTAAAATATTATAGTTTATTTCTTGTTTTTTGAGGAACCTCCATAAGGTTTTCAAAGCAGTTGCACTATTTTATAATTCCACCAATAGTGTATAAGAATTCTGATGTTGCCACATAATATTCAACTCTTGTTATTTTCTGTTCTGGAGGGTTTTTCTATGGTGGTCATCAAATGGGTATGAGGTGGTATCTCGTTGCGGTTCTGTTTTGCGTTTTTCTGATTAGTGATATTGAGCATCTTTTCATATACTTGTTAGCCATTTGTATATCATCTTTGAAGAAATGTCTGTTCAAGTCTTTTGCCTATTTTTTTAATTTTCATATTTGGGTTATGGGAGTTCTTTATTCTGTTAACTTCTTATCAGATATAAGAGACATGAATATTTTCTCCCATCTCATAGATTGCCTTTCACTCTGTTGGTTGTGTACTTTGATGCACAACAGTTTTTAAGTTGGATGTATTCTCATTGCCCTATTTTTGCTTTTTTTGACTAATGCATTTGGTTCCGCATCCAGGAAACCACTGCCAAATCAAATGTCATAAAGATTCCTCCTATGTTTTCTTCTAGGAATTTTATAGTTTTGTGTTTTAAGTTTAGGTCTTTCATCTATTTTAAGTTATTTTTTTTTGTATATTGTGTAAAATACGGATCTAACTTTATTCTTCTGCATCTGAATATCTAGTTTTTTCAGTACCGTTTGTTAAAGACACTATCTTTTCCCTATGGAGTGGCCTTGTCACATTGGTGGCGATCATTTGATCATAGCCATGAGGGTTTATCTCTTGCCTCACGATTCTATTGCATTGGTCTAGCTGTCTTGTCTATATGGCAGTACCACACTGTTTTTGATTATTGTAGCTTGTAATATGTTTTGAAATCTGAAAGCGTGAGTCTTCCAACTTTGTTCTTTTTCAAAATTCTTTTGGCTACCTGGGATTCCTTAAGATTCCATATAAATTTTAGGATAACATTTACTATTTCTGTAGAAAATGCTCTTGCAATTTGGATACAGATTGTGTTGAATCTGTAGTTCACTTTTTAAATTTCTCTCAACAATGCTTTTAATTTTCAGTGTACAAGTCTTTCACCTCCTTCGTTAGGTTCATGTATAAGTTATTTCTTTTTGATGCTATTGTGAATCTTAAAAGTTTCTTTCTTTTTTCCCTTTAATTTAGAGAGAGGCATGGAGAGAGAGAGAGACATAGAGACAGGAACATCAAGCTATTCCTGTATGTGCCCAGACCAGGGATCAAACCAGCAACCTCTGTGCTTCAGAACAATACTCCAACCTACCGAGCTATTCAGCTAGGGATTTTAAAAGTTTCCTAATGCAAATTTTAAGTGTTTGGTTTTTAAAGTGATTAGCAGTGAGACAGTAATATGTGGAATAGACAGGTGTTATCCCATTGGTCTAAATCTTTCAACTCTAAATATCCTATTTGCTTATCCAATTCCAAATGTTTCAATATCTCACTCTGTAAAATTATGTCATCCCACCACCAATAAGAAAAAGAAAGGGGACAGCAAAGATGCATTCCATGGTAGTCTCTTTAGTCTGAGGACAAACACTTTTTTTGGATCCATCCCTAGCTTGAAGGGCCCCCGACACAAAAATCACAGACAAGGCAACTTAGGTAATGTATTTAAACCACATCTAGGTACATGGAACAAAGCTCAGCCAGGGCAGAAGAATGCCTGCTCTGTGATAGTTTCATTGCATGAGAATTTTGTGATATTTTTTTCACAAAATAAGTATCAGGTGAAAACCCATATTGAAGGTCTCTGTGATTCATTTCATGTGCAAGTCTGCAGGGCCTGTTGAAAGGATGGTCCTTACACCAGTGGCGGCAATAGAAGAAGAACCACCTTTAGTCACCTAAATCCACCAGAGATAGGCTGTGTCCTTGTATGGGCTCAGAGAGATGTTGACCTCAATCATCACAACTTAAGAGTAGCAGGGGAAAAAAATCTATCTCCCAGGCTACATTTTTTCTACTGTATTCCTTATTTATGCTGTTTCAGTTTTGAGCAGGAAGGATCTTAAAAAAAAAAAAAAATCACCATTTCCTTTTCAATTACTCTATTAGAACTGATAGAAGTCCAAGGTCTCCTTTCTTCATATCACAACACATTTGTTATTTGGTTTGGAGGATTCTTCAAAATAAATCTTATTTTAAAACATACTCCCCATAGAGTTGCATTCATATTTATCCATGTCATTCAATGTGATGAACTTGAGGGAGGAAGGTAGGAAATACTTATCTTCAATGTGACAGGTACTTAATATACATTCTCATAAAAGCCAGTGCCATAAGTAGTGCTGTCTCTTATCCCCTCCATTGTACTAGGCAATGAAGTATTGCTCAAAAGGAGGTCTCACTGCTTGTAGAGCCAGAAACTGAATGTTGGTCTATAAGAATCAAAGGTCAAATACTTTCCGTTCTCCTCACTGCCTTGAGAGCAGCCTCCTCTTTCTCCAACAGCAAATTGACCAAGTGAAATTTGGTCAAGATGATCATTTGTCAAAAAAAAAAAAAAAAAACCCCACAAATATTTCTTGTCAATGGATTTCTAAGGGCCCGTGATCTTAATGCTTCATTTGGGCAAATATTTAACTCTATATTTTTTCTTCAAACATTGTTTATCTTTTTCTAGAATTGTAGAGTTCTCCCATTTTTTTATTTGCTTCCATATCTTAAATTAATTTTAGCCAATTATTTTTTCTTTATCTTGTTTGTGATAAAAAAAGAAATGTTGAGATAACCCGAGTATTCAGCAATAAGGGGTTACTAAGAACACACTTAGATTCCAATGTAAGGATATGTTTGAATAATAGAAATGGCATGCATGCCCATGTAGATGATAAAAACCAAACTAGATCTGGAAAGCCAGACCTAAATTGAATGAAAAAAAACATTTAAGTAATTGATTTTTTTCTTTCAGAGCAATGCAGAATCACTATGGAAAATACAGACAGGAAGAACCTAAGAAAAACCCCATCATTCACTCAATCGCATACAATTACATTTAATCCCCAAGTGAATTTCTTTCAGATCCAGTTCCATAAGTACAAATGAATTACTATGTTTTCAACAAAATGAACTCTTACTGTACAAACTATTCTGCAATCTACTGTAATTTAAGTAACCCAGCATTTATATTTTTTGAACTAAACCATATTTCTAAACATTTACTGCACTCCAACAACTAACAGCAGAGTAGAAATAATTGCCTTGAAATTAAGAAATTGAAAATAAAATAGAAGAAAACATGACGATTTCTGAAAACAGATTTTAAAAAGGGTTTAAAATATTAAAAGTTTGAAAACTGCCTCCAAATGCTCCCAAATTACTAGTATTTGAACTAACTGGTAAATGAGAGTATCAATTTTCAAGCAAATCATTATAATGTTTAATGAAGTTAATGCAGAAAGTGAGATGACTGTAAAATGCTCAGTAAAATGATTTACAGTTTAATAGTAAAAAGCCTAATAGATAAAATGATTTCATGGTTGTTCCTAGAATTTGAGGATTAGATGAAGAAATATAACTTAGACAAGTGGAATGGCTAGGGTGCTATAAACTGGAGTTCAAAAGAAGGCACTGTCAAAAAAATGTTGAGCCATGAGCATGAAAGCAGCATAATTCAGTTTGTAGAGGATTCTATAGGTCAAGTGGCCCAGCTTCTTCAGCAGGTATAAAAGGACAGGAGTGTAAATCTGTACAGTAAAAAACATTGCATTTTTTTTTCCTTCTCTTCCAAGTGAAAGGAGGGGAGATAGAGAGACAGACTCCCACATGTGCCTCGACCAGTATCCATCTGGCAACCCCCATCTGGGGCCGATGCTCCGTCCTTCTGGGGCCATGCTCACAACCAAGCTATTTTTAGTGCCTGAGGTGGAGGCTCCAGGGAGCCATCCTCAGTGCCTGGGGTCAATGTGCTCTAACCAATCAAGCTATGACTGCAGAAGGGGGAGAGAGAAAGAACACTGAGAAGCAGGTGGCCACTTCTCCTGTGTGCCCTGACTGGGAATTGAACCCAGGATATCCACATGCCAGACCAAATCTCTACTATTGGGCTAACTGGCCAGAGCCAAAACATGTCACATTTTTTTTTTTATGGGTAACACTAAATTATTATGTCTAGGAATGCATACTTTGATGGTTAAACTATAAAAAAATGCAAGTAAGTAAATACTATCAAAATCAGGGGAATGGTTCTTACAGGGGAAGAAAGGGGATATAACTGGAATGGAGCCCTTAGGACGGGTGCCCCCAGGATGATAGGAAAATTACTTTTCCTCCTTTGCGTGGTAGTTCCAAGCGCACAGAACGATAACTCCGTGTTCTAAACAATCAATCCCTCAGAACCTGAAAAGGAGTTTAAGGGGTGCAAAACAGAACCAATCCTCACGGAGTCTGGGTCTCAGGAATCCTCAGAAGCTCAAGTAAAGGGAAAGCAGGAAGGGGAGGGAAAGAAGCCATGCCAGACCCAGGAGTGCCTGGGGCAAAGCAAGTGGGGGGGGGGCGGTTGTTCTATTTTTGAGAGAGAATTTTCTTTCCAGTATTTTCCCAGTTCCTTATCCATTCTATCACAGTGGGATGGAATGGGGCACCACCTCCAATCAAAGAGAAGGAGGCCCACAGGGCTTGGTAGCGGGGAGGGGAGCAGAGTGCCTGTGAGGGGAAACCTCAAACCCTGGGTAAGGATTACCTTCAGACCCAAAGGAGTTGCCCATGTGGAAGGGAATGGGGATGCTACTAGATGATCCTGGAGAACAAACCTCAGAGTTCCTTCATCTCAGACAGAAAACTGAAGAAGCAATGAGAAACTAGAAAGAAAACATGATCACAATACTCCCAGAGATGGTATAAAAGAAACATTAAAATTTCTGCCCAGTATATAAATGTATGAGGTTAAATGTCACTCACTCACATATCTATACCTGAAGAATGGTGATTAAAACCAAAACAATGGAAGAAGCCACCCTGCCTCACATGTTTCTTGTTCCAAACAAAGAAAGGCTACTCAATGGGCAGCCACCATGAAAGCACCTCAGGTGTATATAGGGTATAAAACATTAGAAGACACTGAGAAGTTAGATTAATGAGTTACCTCATTAACCTCTACATCCAATTTTCAGAATAGGTAAGTTTATTTATGGGACCCTGCTACCTTCCAGACAGTATATTATTATGCTGTAAATTATTCCTAATCCTCACCATAATTCTAAACAGTGTGGATGTGTTTACCCCTATTTCACAGATGAAGAAACTGAGACTTGCAGAGGATAAATGATGCATCCAGAGATACATAGAGGAGCAGGCTGTCGGCAGAGAGCTGTCAATTCTCCTCCTTCCTCTGTTCCCACAGTTGCCCACAGAAAAAAAGCATGTCTCTCAGGGCACTGCTTTCTAAAGTGGAATCATCTGTAGTGACCTCAGGAAAATGTGTCCACTGGGACACCTGCTCTGGAGAAGGGCTGTCAGAGAGTGTGGGCCATGGGCCTGGGATAGGCTGCCCTTTTCCTTCAGAAAGGACAAACTGCCGTTCATGTCCAGCAGCCAGAGGGTTCCTGCCCCAGGGACAAAGCACGGGTTCCTACCCTGCTGTGAGGTCAGTTGGCAATGGGAGAAGGTCACATGAGGAACCACCCACGCCCATGACCACCAAAAGAAACGGCCCAGGAGCATTTTGAAAAAAGACAACTGTCTGTCAGCCAATGGAATTTCGCCATGACCTATTACTCCACCACCACCCTACCAATGCTATAAATTACTCCCCATCCCCCACTCCACCCCCCACCCCCCGTGCAGGAAAAGCTGTGCACACCTTCCCTAGCCCCAGTCTTGTGGACCAGTGAACTTGCCTGGGAGAGCTCTAAATAAAGCTTTTGCTTGTTCAAGCTTGGTGGCTACCTCCTTCTTTCTTCTTCGGCAGAAAATACCTTACACTGACCCTATCCCAGGTGCAGATCCAGGCCTGCCATTAGTAAGAACTTTCAGAAAGTCCTTCCTCGCAGCTTTCCCACCCCCAAAGGAAGAGGAAAGAAGGCTGCTATCACTTCTTTAATGAGCCACACATTCCAGGGTGCCCTCCACCCTGATTAGTCACTGGGGAGGGTCAGCAGAGATAGGCCAGTAGAAGCTCTCAGCCTAGCAGTCAGTGTGTTCAATAGGTGCCAGCACTTCTGTCCTGAGTGAGGGATGACCCATGGGCCATGAAGTGTGCCTGCGGTGGGTTTCATTTAAAGGATAGTAAAAAACAAAAAGTAAATAAAAACTGAAAACATTTCAGAGAGAAAATAAAACTGAAAGATAAGGACGGGGCAAAAAATAAATAAATTATACAGCAATTTTGTTCCTGAATGTTATGGTTTTTTATTTTATTATAATATACCAGACTTATAATAGTATATAAAAGTCAGGTTTTCAACAGGGAAAAAAAAAATCTAGCCTTCCATTAAAATTTGAAATTTGCTTCCATATTTTAGTTTCAACAAGAATCAAAACTGAATAAAATTAAAACAATGACTTTGCCCACCAAATTATATGGAATGTTTATGTTATTGTTTCTTTTTTTTCTTTTTCTTTTTTTATTAATATTTAATTTATTGTGTTTACATGGATTCAACTGTCCCACTGAATATAACACCCTCACCCCCCACCCCTGTATCCCTTTTTATACCCTTTACTCCCTCCCATTAACTCCCTCCCCCCTTCCCTCTAGGATCTGCTGTCCTGTTATCTATATCTCTGTGTTATGTATATATAGTTTCACTAGTCCCTTCTCCTTCTTTGACCCCAAAGCCTCATCCCCCTTCCTGCTGACTGCTGTCCCTCTGCTCCCTGTGACCCCGCCTCTGCCTCTATTCTGTTCCTCAGTTCACTTTGTTCATTAGATTCCACATATAAGTGAGATAATATGATATTTGTCTTTCTTTGCCTGGTTTATTTCACTTAGCATAATAATCTCCAGGTCCATCCACAGAGGAAAATATTATGAGAGTCTAAAGAATTCTTTACTTAGTGGAATTAAAATCCAAGTCTGGTGTAACTAACTGCCTAAACTTCTCTTGGACGTACTGTGGCAAGATCATAAACTGTGTCAGAGCGTGAAGTGTGGGATAAGCCCCTGCATCTGCCACAGGATTCCCTGGGACATTCTGCCAAATGTAAGGTCTGTAACAGATACTCTACAACAGAGTTCAACACAGCCATATCGTTTAACATACTTATCCAATGCTCATCTACCCTTGGAAATTTACTAAGCCTGACAGATACATATCCTGTATGCTTTCAAGATGTTATAGTGAACACTTGGCACAACCAGGTGTTATCACACATGTTATTGCCTCATCACCTGCTCGAGAACAGCAGCAGCCCCAGCCTTCTCATATCCTCCGGGATTGCAACTTAAGGCTAAATTTTCACTTCACTGTTCAACTCTGAAGTCCTCACAACTACAGACATGCCTGGTTACAAGCACACAAACGTGACTTAGGAAGAATAGATACTTCTTTTAAAGTTTACATCACAGTTCTCAAGTGTGTGTGTGGCTTTAAAACAGAAATTAAGATTAAAAACACAGCAAACAAACAAAACAGTTCAGGGCTAAGGTAGTTAGATACAATTATCTTACCCATTCTTGCATCTAGTCAAGAAGCCTGACATATGATTAGGAACCTATCAAATTAACAATCTAATTTACACCTCTCAATCAGTTCTCAAATAGCCAGATGTCTTAAATTACAGTGTGTGCTGACTCTAGTAAGACAAGAGTGATAGTTTTACAATAAGCTCCAGTAGTTTAAAGTGCCAATTTTTATGCCATATAATGAAAACAATAACAATGCAATTAAAAAAAAAAAAGTTTTAAAGAGCATCCAGAGCGATTATGATGGGAACATTTCTTGAGACTCAAAGGAATGAATGAAATGTTTCTTGCAGCACAATGGTTCTCGCTTTGCCAACTAACTCCTGTGCAGATTCCCTGCCCAGAAAATAACTGATCCGCAGGGAAGCCAAGCCAGTGTACCTAACGCACTTGTTGAACCCCAACCCCCAGAGAGTTTCCAACTTCACACAGCTTAATTAAGCTGTGTTCAGTACAATCCAAAAGGGTTATTGGTGCTAAGAGGAGTTATTTCTAGAGGAGCACTCCTCCTAAAAAGTCAATGACTAACTAGTTAATAAAAATGGTTAGATAGCAATAATATTAACCACCTTTCAACGGAGGGTCTTCACCTGGAGGTACTTTGAGGCAGGTAAGGAGTCTAGCTTGAAATCTTCAGCAAACATCCAAATATGTGTTAGGAAGCTGGGTGGAAAGGGGGCTCAGAGTATTTCATCATACATTCAAAGCAATGAGGCCCTTCCCTCGCAAAAGCTGCTGACCATAATTTTACAGTAGGTCTAATGACACCTAAGTCATAAGGTCAATTTGGGAAATTCTGCTGCCACAATGCCTTCTTTAAACAATTAACATCTCAGTCCCCTGTCCCCAAGCTTCAATCTGAAGTACATTAGGGCATCACTCACTCTTGTAAGATCATGTTAGCCTCTTCTAACAGCCTGTTTCTGGAGTAACGGGTGGAGGAGGAAGGGCAGGGGGTGATGCTGTGTATGTCCCAAAGTGGAAGCAAAATCACCTTTCCTTAAGGGAAAGTCCCTCCATCCACTGTGTCTAAGGAGACGCACAGTAGCGCACCAATCAGTGAAACCCTATGTGTTATTAACAAACTGCATAGTGCACATTGTTTCAATGGCGGTTCTCTGCTCTTTATAGAAGTTAACTTTAATTCTAACAATAGCCCTAAAAAATGCAGAAAAGGGTGCAAAAGTCCCTGAATAGGAAGACTTCCTACCCATATAGCCACCTTACAGAGAAATAAGTCTCCTCCCTGGTCCCCCAGGTCAACCAGCACCATGGAGATTAACATCGCATGGGGGGAGGTTAAAAACTAAAAATAGAGCCTCGCTAGGAGAGTCGTTACCGTCCACCGGGCACTTGGGGTCCGGGTCGCTGCTCATCGCTGCTCCCCAACTCCGGGCTGCCCCCGGCGCGGCTCTTGCAGTCTCGGCAGCTGCTGCGGTTGCTGAGGCAGCGCCCCCTTAGGGACCCGCAGGTGCACGCGGCAGCCGGGCGCAGCCACTGCAAGGGGAGGGACCAAGCGCGCTGGTCGCTTCCTTCACTTTGCGAGCTCCAGGGCCTCTTGCAGACCGGGCTCTCTATTTAAATACTTGGCGGGCGGCTGGCTGCATGCCACTGACTTGACCCAGGGCCAGCGTCCCTCTGCCCTCTCTGGGAAGGGATGGGCACTGTGCGTAAAAGCTTGGGTAATTTGCCCGGGTAGGGATGGGCAGGAAGCACCCCCCGCAGCCCGCCTATGGTCGAGGCTGGGGGAGACAGGTGAGTGAGCCTTGGCCCGTGGTCTTCCCAGCGTCCGGCTTTCTGAGGAACCACCTCGCAGGGTCTGACCTGGCCTGAGAAGCCCTAAGCTAAATATGATGCCTGCTCGGGGAACCTGTGTTGGGGCATCTGAGGTGAACAGGATCCGCTACCATTCATTCAGTACTGCCTTGACATTTAAGAGTTCTAAAGCAAATTCCTTTTCCCCTGATCAGATTTCAGACTTTTGCCTCTGTCAAATTCCAAGTTTGGTTCTAAGGGAAAGTGGTAGGCACCCTGTTGTCTGGTGATAATGAACCAAAAGAGGTGGTGAATCCGGAAGGGGAAATATTTGTTTGGATTGTAGACTAGAATGATCTCAACACTATGTTTTTCCATCAGGCTCGCGGAAGTTGGGTGTTAGCCATGTTCCCATTGTAAATTTAAATTTAATCAGTGAGTGCTACTTTTTTGTCATTCCTCCAACAAGCTTAATGTTTAAAGTTAAATTCTCTTAGGGGCTTTTAACTCAGCTGTTGATATGATAGGAGCAATCAGTTAATGTCACTTCAAAGCACCTTTATGACAACTAACTGCATTAGGGAACTGTATGTTTTACCAGGATCCTTCGACGGGATGAAAACAAAATTTCCAGTTTACTTTTGCACAGAGCCTAATATCATTTCTTAGCACCTGCTAAGGAATTCTCCCCTCTGGCTAGCATCACTACAGCCCCTGCCAGTGCAGACAGTGAAGACCTTTCCTCCCAAATTAGAATTGATTATTACTAATACGCCTACGACTAGAGTTGTTAAAAACATTAATGTTAGGACACCACCGGCAAGTTTTATGAAGTTTCTGGGTCCCCTTCCCCGTCTACTCTTTTGTATCCAGTTTTGCCAGAAAAAGGACTAAGTTCATTCCAGTGACAAAAGCATAAATAAGAACTTCAGGAGTTACCCTTTGGTGACTCTATTAAAAACTACTAAATTTTTTAAATTTATTTTTTTATCATTTTAATAAGCGAGCCTTACTGCTCCAGATCAGAACAGTGACCAGCGTTAGCTCCAGTCAATTATGTATCTCTCTATGTGTGAGAACAACTGCAGCCTGGTGGGACCACAGACAATTACAGACATGAGGATTTATAGATCTTGACAAGTAACCCTCCTGTGCCCTCCTGTTCCTGCCTTAACTAGGAGATATCCATTCCAAATTCCTTAGATTGAAAACCAGAAACTGCTCACCTCTTACTGGTTTATCTCAACTTCCTTATTTATTCCTAAACAATGGCATTGTGTTATATTCTTTCTTGCTTTTATTCTTCAACTACTGGGCACCTCCCCTGTTCAGTTACTAAGGATTTAAAGTAAAATTTTGCCCTCTGTATATTTTACTGTAGTTGAGAGAGTCAAGGTTAGAGCCAGCTAACCTACCTTAGATATTTTACATCTGTGAAATAACAGGACATTGGAGATCCAGAGCTGAGGGAATGGCTAATTCTATTTGAAAGGTTAAGAAATATTTCCAACCAGAAGTGGCAATTTGCACCAATGATAGATAGCTGCTATCGCTTTTAAACATGTATGATCAACCAGGCCCTCTGCCGATTGCTTTTCATACATTCCCTCCTACAACCCTCATAAGAATGAGGATTATTATTGTCCCCTTTTTATAGATGCACAGAGTGTCAGCCTAAGCAATCTGCCCACAAACATAGCCATGAGGCGTCTCAGATCCATGATTGGAATGTAGTCCCTCATGATCACAACGCTTGTGTCTGATTTCTACACTCGATTATGTGGACTGGCAAAGAGACTTTCCACCATCTGTAGTAGGAGCTTTCCACCAAAACCTTTCAGATAAAAGTGTTCTCAGAGAGTACAAATATTTGAAAACTGAATTCAACTTTATCATATTGATGGGGTTGAGGAAATGAGATAGAATACCAGTTTTCCAGGCAGAGGGACCCACAGGGGCAGAGTTAGCATCTGGCCCGGCACCAGTAACCAGGTCAGTGTTTGTCAGAAGGGATAAAGGGGGAGCTGGGGGCCCAGAGATAAGGGTAAAGAAGGGGCAGGCCCCAGGCCGTGAAAGACCTACTGACCAGATTTAGAAGTTTCGACTTTCTGTGACAGTCAGTGAAGAACAAGTGAAGGGTTGTAATCTGGGGACAGATGGAGAGAGGCAGCAGCACATGGGAGACAGCTGGAGGCAGGAATGGCCATATTGTGACACCAGAGCCGAGGAGACCAGTCACAATATTCAAGGTGATGGCAAGTGCCGCCACCAGGGCAGGGATGGTAAGAACCAGGAGGGATGACAGATAGGAGACATGAATGGGAAGTGTGTAAAAGCTAAGTGTGAGCAGCGGCCGCTGTCTGCCTTTTCCTTTGCCAAAGTCACAACCCAGAACATTGTCAGGCACTTAATAAGGAGTCATTAAATGGACACATCCACAGGACTTGCATTGTGACTAGATTTGGAAATGGCAGGAAAATGTCTAATGAGGTCTCCCTTCTCTCAGTGTTTTCCACATCTTTCTAATTGTTAGACTCACCTAGGGCGCTTACTACAAATATAGATTCCTAGAACCTTTTCTCTAATTCCTAGGTCTTAAGTGGGAACCTGAAATCTATATTTTTAACAAGCACTAATGATTAGTGGTGAAAAACTAATAATTAATTTGGAGAAATTCTGCTAAATTGATTAAAATACTATTAGCCAGCCCTGGCTGTTTTTGTTCAGTGGTAGAGCATCGACCAGGTGTGCAGATGTTCTGGGTTCAATCCCTGGTCAGGGAACACAGGAGAAATGACCATCTGCTTTTCTTTCACTCTTTCTCTTCCTTCTCTCTTTCATCCCCTCTTGCAGCCAGTGGCTCAATGGGTCTGACCATCGGCCTCAGGCTCTGAGGATAGTTGGTTAGAGCATTGGCTCCAGACGGGGTTTACCGGGTATATCCTGGTTGGGGTGCATGAGGGAGTCTGTTTATCTCCCCTCCTTTCATTTACTAAAAAAAAAAAAAAATACTATTAGCCGAGTAGAACAAAGGGCGTTGTATATGTCAGTGAGGTATAATGATTTGACCTGGGATTTCGTATTCCTTCCTCTATGCTGTTTAGAGATACAGCTAGGCATTCATACTTATGAACTCACATTATGGTTAGTTATGTCATTTCAAGACATAAATGTCTATGTTGTAAGCAGCATGGCTTCCACCCACTATTAGAATCTCTGGATAATATGCTAAGTTGTCTGGAAATTCCACCATTGACTCATGACTGATCAGGAAGGAGGTGGCAATACCCTTGAAATGCGGCTTCTTGGAGTATGATCTGCAGACCAGTGCCAGTCTGGGAAGTGTCCATAACTAGTCAACAAAAACTTCAAAACAGGGAATGAGGGAGTCATTTAGAAACTATACTGGAAACAACCTCCGCTCCATATCATGGACCTGGTGACTGTCGTGGGGAGCTGTTCTGTACCCTCTGTGATGGTTAGCAACAACCCTGTCACCTACCCACTGATTCTAGTAGCATCTTCCTTCCAGTTTTGACAACCCAAAACGTCTCCACACCTTGACAAATGTCTCCATGAGACAAAATTGTTCCTGACTGAGAACCACTGCTTTATAGCAATTTGACAGACTAAAAGTTTATGTCTTTTGTATCTAATAATATAAAAATATAATTGGGCTTACATTGTGCCTGTCTTTTTATTTCAATTTTCTAGTAATTTGTTATTATCATATTTTACAATTAATTTATGACAGATTTTTTTACAATGGTCCTTCCCCACAGAGCTTAAAACACACTGATACAGAAGATCACTGTTAGAATACAGACGCATCCTTAGAAGAAAGGGCAAACTCTGGGTACCCTAAATCTGTCTGCCATAATAACCAGACATGATTACAAGGCGACTTATTAAGAAATAAACTGGCCTTTATTATTTTGTTTTTGTTTTTGCTCCTGTAACCCACCATGGAAAAGTACCCCCACCATTGCTCAAGAAAGAAAAAAAATAAAGGCAGCCAGCTGTAGGTTCTCTACCCTTCAGTGACAGAGAGCAGTTGTCTTGTTTTCCCTGGACAGATGGGAATTTGCTGGGGGGAGGGACAGGGTGATGCGGGGGAGGGGCAACACGGAGATGGGGGGGCAACACGGAGATGCGGGGGGGGGGGGGCAACACGGAGACAAACCCTAAGATTCTAATGGCAGAAAGGCCTAGGTCAGAGAACACAAACCCCAGCCACTGGATGAATTTGGCCTACAAACAGGTTTTGTTTGGCTCCCACATGCATTAAAAAAAAATTTAATTACCAAGTTCTCATAACTATCCCATTCCCAGCATCTGTTGGAAAATCAGAAGCGTTTGGCCATAGTGGGCCTGCCTGCCTCACAGTGTCAATCAGCTGAAACAGAAACACAGCCACTGTCCTGAGTCCTCTTCTTCTGTCTCCTATCTCAGCCCGTTCCCTGGGGCATGGAGGCCTGTGGTTGGCAGAGCCTGGTCCAGGCCCGCGAAGCAACTAATCCAGGTATTTGGAGAAACTAAGAGAACAGAGAATTTGACCTTTGAGGGAAGAAGGAGATGGGGCCAAGGATTCCTCAATCCTGGGGAAGAGCAGGTCAGAGTTTCAAATGGCTGCAGTCACTAGGTCCCAGCCTGGGTCCCGGGCCCTGGAGACATGCAGGTTTCAGAGAGCCTGTCATTGTGGGCACATCTACAGATAGGCCCACATGGCCCACCCTTGATCTTCCCAACTGTCTCACTAGAGGCTGACTTCTCACGATGCTATTTTGCCAGAGCAGTGATGGTCCCCACAAGCCATGCGCCAGACCCTCTCCCATCACCAATTATTTGGTCTTGACTTAAGAATCCCCTACTATGCTTGAGCATGGCCCATCTGGCTTGAGCAAAAGCTCACCAGCTTGGACCCAAGGTCCCTGGCTCCAGCAAGGGGTGGCTCGGCCTGCTGAAGGCCCACGGTCAAGGCACATGTGAGAAAGCAATCAATGAACAACTAAGGTGTTGCGACGGCAACGAAAAACTAATGATTGATGCTTCTCACCTCTCTCCATTCCTGTCTGTCCCTATCTATCCCTCTCTCTGACTCTCTCTCTGTCCCTGTAAAAACAACAACAACAACAACAAAAAACAACAAAAAAAGGAATCCCCTGCTAGAGAATGCTTAAGCAACCTGGCAAAAGAGTGCCCGAGCCAAACTTAATGGACCTTAGGAAAATAAGTCACTGTGACATTGATTACGCTCTGAGTGCCAGAGAACAACTGTCGTCTGTTAGAGAAACACTTAGTGAGTGTCTGCTGTGTGCAGGCTCTGAGGCTATGAGGCTGAAGAATGGAGACAGATGTGCAAAAAGACAATCAGGAAATCAGAACACACTGGGCAAGTGCTGTTTTAGAGTGGTGTGTCAAATCCTGGGGAAGCCAAAGTAACTTCGTCTCTGCTTGGAGAAACTGGGGCTTCCCAGAGGAGAAGGCATTCAACTGGGCTTAGAACATGAGGCAGACTTTACTAAATAAAGAGAAGATAAAAAAAAAAAGGTCATTAGCAGAAGGGGCAGTTGTTCGACCTGTGTGACCACACAGTGGATAAAGTGGCAACCTGGAACGCTGAGGTTGCTGGTTCAAAACCCTGGGCTTGTTCAGTCAAAGCACACATAAGAAGCAACAACTATGAGTTGATGCTTCCTGCTCCCCCCACTTTTCTCTCTCTCCCTCCCTCTCCTCTCTTGAAAAATCAATAAATAAAATCTTGAAAGAAAAAGAAAAAGAAAAGGAATAGAATGGGAAGATCTGAGAAGAAAGCTGGAATGAAGTAATGTCTTCAAGTCAAGGTGTTCAAACGAGCTTATAGGTTGAATATGGACTCAACAGAGGTATGATATTATCAACTTTGTTTCTTTGGAATTCAAAACTGGTGGCACATTGGAGTTAGAATAGACAAGAAGAACTGGGGGCGGTCTGGGTCTGAGGTCATCTTAAACCTGACTTAAGTAAGGCAGTAGCAAGGCATTTTCTAGAAAGTTTCAGACTTGCATTAAATGTGGAGGCAAGATAGAAAGGATCAAGGATGACTCAACTTTCTGACTTGGGAGATGGAGTAGATGAGAAAACTATCAACAGAAATAAAAAAAAATAAAGAGCTCAAAGCATGTGTTGGGAGGATGCATAAATAATGAGTTGTTTAGGATAAGTTTGAAATAACTGTGGGTTCTTCAAGGAAATATAAACAAAGGTGGTTAAAAATAAAGCCCTAGAGTTTCAAAGTGAATGACAATAAGATATGAGGATAGAGGTTTCATAAATGACTGACGCAGCCACGTGAAAGGCTGACATTGCCAGGAGACGGAGAGAACACAACCCCGAACAGAGCCTCCAGAAGCCCCTGACTCTAAGGAGCAAACAGAGGAGAGAGTCCAGCAATAAAGGAAAGAAAAGACAACTGAAGAAGTAGAAAGATAAAGACTGGAGCAACAGAAGCTGAAAGACAAAGGGACAGCGGAAAAGTGGTCAGCCTGCTGCGTTGTGCAGAGGACCTGCAGAAAACAGCCATGCAGGACTGTCCCTGTAGGAGGCCATCAGACTCGGTGACAGCCACACCAAAGGATGGAGGGTGGTGGCTGGAGCCAGAATGCGTGGTCTGAGAAGGAAACTGAGGGTCTGTGGAAGTAGAGATGGCAAAAGGGTATGACTAATTTTAAAAGATTGATGCTAAGTCCCTGGCCGGCTGGCTCAGTGGAGAAATTGTCGTCCCAGTGTGCTGAGGTCATGGGTTCCAGCCCTGGTCAGGGCACATACATATGAGAGGCAATCAATGAGTGCACAACAAAGTGGAACAATGAGTTGATGCTTCTCTCTCTCTCTCAAAATCAATGGGAATTTTTTTTTAAGTTTGATGTTAAAGCTAAGGAGAGAATAAGGCTGGAGGCACAAGGTGACCTGTGGTTGTGGTGTGTCAGCTTTGTCTTGTTCTTTAAACAAGGGCTGTCTCAAACACATTTGTAGGCACAGGGAAGGACCTCCCGTAAAGAGACAGGCTGACAATATAGGAGAGAGGGAATCCGGGTCACGCTCCACGTGAGGCTGTTGTCTGGGAGTGAGGGGAAGACCACAGGCCTTTTTAGATGAGTGAGAGCAGGGAAGTTGACTGAAGGGAATGACCCATAAAAAACCTCATCTTTTAAGGTGTGGCCATGGGAAGCAGGGGAGAGATCCCAGCAGGCTGATGGGGCCTTCCCCAGGATCCACCAAACCAGAATCTCTGGGAGATAGACCCCAGAACCTAAATTTTTAACCAGCACCCCAGGGGGCCACCAAGTGGGAAAGGCTATAAAGTAACAGTGAAGAGCCGCCCCTGACTCCCAACTCGGCCACAACCAGGTACAGGAACTTGAGAAATTCATTAAACCTCTAGGTGTCTCATTTCCTCCTCTGAAGAATGGGGATGATAGTACAAACTTCCAAGGGCTCTTGGGGAGGAGCCTGGCAGTTGGTATATGGTAAGAACAACAGTACCTGGCATACAGGAAATACACAAGGAATGTGTACAGTCATTGTTTTTATGCCACGCCTTCCATGATAACAGTTCTCAGTTCAGAGTCTGTCTGCAAGTCACCTGAAGTGACTTGTTAAAATATCAAATTCCACTGCTGGAACTCCAAAGATTCTGATGAAGTTGGTCTGAGGTGAAGCACAAAAACCTGCCTTTTAGACAAGTACCTCCTCTTCCCGGGTATTCTGGTGCAAATGGGCACAGAGACAACACTTCTAGAATCATACTTTGGTAGTAGGATTCAGCCCACCACGCTGACTCTGGCTTGGTAGTCAGAGGTGCTTAATAAGTATCACAGGGGAGCTCTTCTCTGCTCCTTGAGGCCACATCTTCAAATATGTAGGCCCAGTAGCCGTGGCCATCACCACCAGGCACATGCAGGTTCTCACTGAATTTGGTCAGACAGTAGAGAAACAGCGGAGCCGAAAACTGGTTGGCCGTACCTTTTATTCTATCCTCGTACCCAGCTGGCGAGTAAACACAAACACACAGAGGGCTCCAAAACCCACTCATTCGGTGCTCACAGAGCTACTGACCCATCCGGGTTTTCCTAGAATTAAAGGCCCCCACTAGCTCAGTCCCCTCTGGTTCCCCATCTGCACACCTTCTCCCTTCTCATCTCTTCACAAACTGGCTTCTCTTTCAGCACACTGCCATCTTGGCTGCTTTCTCTTCAACAACATGGCCTACTTCCTCCTCCTTTCTCCTTCTTCTTAAAACGTTTTGGCATAAAAATCCCTCCTCTGGCACACATTAGCATAACAAAGCCCCTTCCCAAGCACAAAGATAATTAGCAGTATCACCTGGCAGAATTGTTCACATGGGCAGTGCCATTTTTAACAAAGGGAGCATAAAAATCACATTTTACAAACTTATTTGCCCAACAAAGTACTTGGGTTTTCATGAGACACTCGGTGCCCTCAGGTCACCCTCCCTGCCCTCACTCCTATAAAAATGGTTGTGGACTGCCCCACACTCCTGGCCCTGCCTGCACAGGGAGGCTCAACATGGACAGGAGAGTATGCAATGAAAAGAAAGGGCTGCCAATTAGACCTAATTTGAAGATGTTTAAAACAATGTTTGCTTTTAAAAACCTTTGACTCTCAAACTACTTTCACCCAAATGAGTCATCTGTGTTTCTTAATTGCTACCAATATTTTCTTGGGATGGAGGAAGAGGGAGGGAGTACTTTGAAAAGAAATACATGAGTATACGTAGGAACTAGCTTTCAGAGACATGAAGCATTTTTTTGTGTGTATTTATAGCACAGCCATTACTGTGTGTACTGGTTTCAAACCTGACATTATGGAAAAACGACTGTAAGAAAGGAAAACGGGCTCAGGAAACCAAACATTTTCTTTTGTTGGGCAATGGTTCTACAATTTCGACTTGAGCACTCAGCAGAAGGGATGGTTATTTATATTCCTAAATAAAACTAATAGGAAAATGATTGGAGGCGGAATTAAATTCCTCCTGGCAACACCATGTGAAGAAGGATAATTGAAAAGGAGAAGCCAGGTGTCAGGCCTCCTGTGGGCAATGCAAATGAAGTTCACTTACTCAGTTTTTTTCCTGGGCAACTGCTAGTTAACTTACTGCCAGAGCTGCCTTTCAAGTTGTTTCTGGGGCGCCCTGGGGCTTCCTGCGGAGGAAAAGTGGTGGCCAAAGGGTCAACTTCTGCTCTTCCCCAACCCAGAGCAGGTTCATAATTATTTATTAGAGTTCTCTGTATTTTTGATTAGCACCATTTTAGCTTTGCTGCTTAAAAGGCTTTCATAAACTTTGGCCAGATAGTTCAGTTGGTTAGAGCATCGTCCAGAAGCGCAGAGGTTGCTGGTTCAATCCCTGGTCAGGGGTCAGGGCACGTACAGGAACAGATCGATGTTCCTCTTTCTCTCTCTCTCTCTCTTTCTCTCCCTCTCCCTTCCTCTTTCACTAAAATAAAGAAAGAAAGAAAAGGCTTCCACATCACTGAACTGAGATGGCAAATGGGCTGTCTGAAGGCATAGGTGGACTACAGAGGTATTTTCTTTGGCCTTTTTTAGTGTTTTTAAAATTTCTAAATAGTTGCCCTTTTATTTTTTTGGTGGTGTTTTTTTTTTTAAATTTCCTCTTCATTGAGAGAGTTCACATTAAACTCACATTTTAAGCTCTTAAAATATGCGGTAGCAAGGGAGGGATATGGGGAAGATAGTGAGCTAAACTCTCAGCTGGTGTGTTAGATATGCCCAACAACCTATCACTGAGACAGCGAAAGTTTCAGGCTCAGCAACAGCTGCACTGACTCGTGTACAAGGAGGGATTCCCTCATGTTCCCTGAGCTCTGAAACTTCTACGGCTATCCCCAGGCAGCCAAGGTCCTCCTTTTGCACTTTAATCTTGTCTTTTCTCTCTCCCTCCCTCCTCCATTCCTCTTTCCCTCCCCTCCCCTCCCCTCCCCTCTTTCCTTCCCTCCCTCCCTCCCTCCCTCCCTTCCTTCCTTCCTTTCTTCCTTCCTTCCTTCCTTCCTTCCTTCCTTCCTTCCTTCCTTCCTTCCTTCCTCGTTCCTCCTTTTTTCCTTAATTCCCTACTGCTTGTCATCACCACATCTTCAAATAGCTGTCTCCTCCCCTAAGGTAAACTATGTATGCATCTTTCCATCCCCATGTTATTTTTCCAACTCGCATTGATTATAAACACACATACATGTTAATTTATACACATGTGTACATACATAGAGAAGAGCTTTTAAAATGTACCAAAACGACATGTATTATTCATCCTTTTCTGCATCTTGTTTTTCTTGTTTAACCATATCTCATGAAAATGTCTCCAAAGAAAAACTCATTTATTCTGAGGGCTGCATATATTCCAGGGTGTGAATGTTCCAAATCACTCGCATGTTCCCCTGGGAGTAAGGTGGGCTCTAGATATTATGCTGCACGAACACCTCAGCACACGCGTCCTTGGGCACTGATGCTTTTATTTCTAGGTGACAGAGTCCAGAAATGGGGTTTCTGGTGTGAAGACTGACTGCATGTGTCTTTAATTTCAATAGATATGCACACTGATTTCCAAAATGTCTGTAACGCCTCATATCCCCACAAGGCAGGAATATTATCTCTCTTTTAAAGCTCAAGCAGTTGAGGTGCAGAGAAGGTCAGGAATGGGCTCAAGCACATCAGCGGCAGAGCTGGGAACCAAACTCCACCTGCCAGGCTCCCAAAGGAGCTTCTTCCTCCACCTCGATATTCAGCCTCCCCAAGTGACCGGCTCCTGTCTCTTCAGCAGCCAGGTCTGCACTTCCCCGTGAGAAGCTGGGTTCGTCTCCATCTCCCTTCTCACTCTGCAGTGCCCTCATGGCCACCAGCTGGGGCCCAGCTGCTGAGCCCGCACTAGTTACAACATATAACAGCCCTCTCATAAAGCTATAGCGATGGACAATTTGTAAGGATAATGATACTTCAGGAGCAGAAGTGGCTAGTAGAACTTGAGGTCACTAAATTTTTCCTGAGAGATCACAAGAGATGCTAGCACAAGGCAGAATGAGAAACACAAGGACTCTTCTACCTGATGAAACACGCTATCCATGTAGATGCTCCGTGGAGGTCGAAGGGGAAAAGAGACGCAGGAACCGGGGTCAGTTTTGTCACCAAATCTCTTCTCTTTTAGTGATTATTTATTGTAAATAACTAAGACATGTGCCACTCACTTAATCCTGCTTACTAGATTTTTGAAAGAGAGAATGAAGCTTTAAGAACAAACGAGCAGAAGCATCTTTCTAGAGTAGCTGTTGTCGGTGGAGCTCATCTTGGGAATCCAATTAAGCCTCTGGACGTGTACATGTAGGAAAAGGTTAGCTATCATAATTCACAGGGCGTTGTTGTAACAACAGCCTTTCCAAGTAAATTACAGAGAAAACAAACACATTTCTGTTTTGATCCAGGGGGAAAAATCAGGATGAAGGTTGAATCCTTTCATGGTGTACAGGAAATAAGTTCTGCCTATTTGTGAGTTCCGGTAGGAGAGACATAAATAATAACATTTCACTTTCTCCTCGCAAAAATATGCTAGAGCGTGGTCAGGGTGACATGGGATTAGTCAAACAGGGCCAATCCATAAAATTCAAACAGGTCTAATTTACACTTGACCATGAGCACATGAGCAATAGGACAGGAATTTCTGGCTCTCTCTGGCAGACAGGAAATCTATAGAAAAGTTTTAAGAGCAGAAACTATCAGAGTGATCCAGTTCTGCATGATGGGTGCTATTGTGTAACCCTCTCACCTTCCACTTTCTTTTAAACAGTTTTTTAAATAACTGAGCTCTTGTTTTGCGCTTAAGAATTGTGACAGTGATTGGAATGTATGTTTTTATTCAAATTTAGAAATATTCAGGAAACGGAGATCAGGAAAAACAAAACACAGACTCTATCCTTGTATTTTGAGTCTATGGGTAGTCGTTTTCAATTAGTTCTATTATTATTATTTTTTTAATAAGGACAGAAAGAGAGTCAGAGAGAAGGATAGATAGGGACAGACAGACAGGAACTGAGAGAGGTGAGAAGCATCAATCCTCAGTTTTTCATTGCCATTGCAACACCATAGTTGTTCATTGATTGCTTTCTCACATGTGCCTTGACCTCGGGCCTTCAGCAGACCGAGCCACCTCTTGCTGGAGCCAGCAACCTTGGGTCCAAGCTGACGAGCTTTTGCTCAAGCCAGATGACCCCGCACTCAAGCTGGCGAGCTCGGGGTCTCGAACCTGGGTCTTCCGCATCCCAGTCCGATGCTCTATCCACTGCACCACTGTCTGGTCAGGCTCAATTAGTTCTATTTGCTTCATTTTATGCCACCACTTGTGTAGCTCTCTACATGACTAATGATATCAATGACAGATATTTGCATAGCATCTTAGACATTTTCTAAGAGCAGATTTTTTTATAAGGGTTCAAAGGTGTAGACAAAGTAGGTGTAATTATCCCCAATTTGCAAGTGTACACATCCATTAAGTCACCAAAACAGAGTCACTTAGCCAGGAATGTCAGTGTCAAGAAGGATCTAAGCCACCAGATGCCTAGTCCAGGAACATTGTACAAACAGCAGCTTAGTGTCACTTTCTGTATGACATACCCAAATTTGGGATGATGCCACAATGATTAGTAGCATTGTTTGGAAAGGATCATGAAGCCATCAGTACCGTGGTGGGTTGGTAAGGTCTGCCACGGGTGGGGAGAAGGGTATGTTTACATATGTGCTGTGTAGTTCTCAACTCTGCAAGCCACAGGGTCCTTAGCCTCCATTTCACCATAAACTTGCACCCAATTTCATCAACCTATTTTCAAGGTCACTTCCTGAGGCATTTCCTGTTTTCTTATATCAGTCTATAACCCCTTATTATGAGGAAGGATCAAGCTTGTAGGAATGCCTGAGTCAGTCAGTTCAAAGGTTAACAAAACCACAGCCTTGCAGTTGCCTTATCGGCTCCCTGGAGCAATTTGTAACACAAAGCAAGAAAACCAGGATTTATAGATAGTTAGGACAAAGGGTCCAACGCTCCCCTCGCACCCCTTCCCCTCCTGAGGCATGCGGGTCACCTATATAGACAAAGAAACCACGTGCCTTGTGCATGGACGCTGAAAAGGTATATAAGATGTAAGAAATCTGACTTCAGAGAGCTCGTGTTTTGAAGCCTAATTGGCCACATTGTTCTACTGGGTAAATAAATCCCCTTTCCTTCATCAAGTTGTCTGAGTGTCTTTTGTCCTCTGGGAGTCGCTTCCTGCATTCCTGCAACACTTCCTCTATCTTCCTCAGTGTTTACTCCTCCACCCTGTTCTTTACTCCAGAAACACCCCCAATTACTGGACCACTTTTGTACCAGTCTGCCTGACTCCACAACTCAATAATTCAATTAGTCTTCTGAGATACTAAACTCTTCTGCTCCTCCACTTCAGCAACACTATTGAACATTTCTACTGAGAATCACTCCAACCAGCCTTTTTTTAAACCTGAGCCCTGCTGAAGCGAACGTCTCCACGCGAAAATCTCAGTGCCACTAAAATTATTTGATAATTTCAACTAGCCCATCTGTGTTGATTTTGAAGCCATTTCCTCCTCACTGATCAGCAGACTATCATGCTTTCCATTGTTAAGTAAGTGGTACTCCTGCGGAGGTACAACGTGGCAGCCTCGTTGGTCAGTGTCCCTTTTCATTCCCATCATGGGTTATTTCAAACCTGCAGAACTAGCCTCAAGTTATGTAACAAATACCCAATTCTCACATGTATTAAAAAAAGATGACATCATAGTTCATTAGTAATTTGAAAGTGTGACATACAATAGACCCCAATCTCACAACTCTCAAACTAAAGAATTGTCTACTTCCACTTCCACCGTTCTCTCTTTTCTTCTCTTCTCCAGTCAACAGCCATCTATCCTATAGCTGTTCCATCCTCCTGGCAAAGCTCAAAGTTGTACCTCTCCTCTGACATACCCTGCTACACTAATCAGATCCTTTCTTCCCTAAACCTTAAACCTCTCCCTCTCTAGTGGCTCTATCCCCCTGACTTATAAACACATTCTAGTTTCTCACACTCAAAAAGACAAAACAGAGCACCACCCTTGAGTAACAGATACTGTGAGCATACCCGTATATCCTTAACTCCTTCCATTTCAGGGAACACTAGCAATGCTTCAGATGCAGATGATATTTGCATCTTTTTGTCTGAGGGCTTCTTTAACCACCAGATCTCATCATTTCCTTTCATTTAGCAAGCTAAAAATTCCATAGAACTAATGAACTGCCCCCTACCTCTGCAGCAGCCTTGTCCCAGTGATTAATGGTAATTGGTATATAAATAGCCCAGCTTTCTAATCCATCAGGTGGGATAAACTTTCAAGCAGATGTTTAACGTCTTTAACCAAGTGTTCTCTAATAGGATTAAACTCCAGTTGTAACTTGCTTACAAAGACAGTCTTTTTAAACCAGTGGTTCTTAACCTTTTTTGAGGTACCGAACCCACCAGTTTCATATGCGCATTCACTGAACCCTTCTTTAGTGAAAAATAAAATACAATTTTTTTTTCCAAATTCAAGACATAGGTATAAGTTTTATTACTGGTGCACAAAATGAGCCGTGCATGAACATCACCTTGCTCAAGAAACAAAACCAATCAAAGTGCATGAACTCACAACAAATTACGGTATTACTTTATTCTGGCCTCCACGGCAGAGGCTTCTCCGAACCCCTGAGACCGACTCATCGAACCCCTAGGGCTCAATAGAACCCAGGTTAAGAACCACTGCTTTAAACACCTTCTTCTTTCCCCATCTCACTTGAGTCCTTCTCTAGAGGTGTTTCCTGGGATTCCCTCCTAACAAAATTACTTGCACTTAAATCCATTATTTCAGTCAGCTTCTGGGAAAACCCAAACCAGGATGCCCTCCCCTGACCCTCTGTCTACCTACATCTAGTCACCGCAAACCACCCCATTTCACCCCTTCACTGCTAATGCTTTCGAAAAAGAATCGTGAAGAAATTGCATTTTATTACTAGTAAAAAGAACCCCAAATAACACAAACTAGGGTTTCCTTTCTCTCATGAAATGATAAACATGGAATTATGAGTTCCTGGAGTGCTGTGGCAGCTCTACAATGTCATCAGGAACAGGGTACCTCCTGCCTTTCTACTGGGACATCCATCACGTCCTGGGCCCTCTGCTCTCATCTCTAAATTTGAGGAAGAAAAAATATAGATGGATGGGAAGAAGGCAAAAGGTTCATGACAGCCTTTTTATCAAGCAATTTTCCCCCAAGCACCATCCAACTACTTCTTCTTACATTTTATTTGGCCTGAATGTAGACCACATTTACCTTCAAAGGAAACTGGAGCAGGTTTTTGTATTTTTTATTTAATTTTGTCTTTTGTTTCTTCTAACAATATTGGGGTCCGCTTATAAAAATAAAAAATGGATATTGGGTAAAAATAAAACAGCCATCTCTACTGTAGGAGACTATATAACTTATTGATTTCTCAACTGCTATCATCTAGTTTCCACCACTCTCTTAAAGATCTTTCTAAACAAGTACTGACTACCTCTTGATAGACAATCATCAGTCCATTTCTTATCAACGTCTCTGATTTTTCATTGACTGTCCCCCACCCTCTTGATACATCTGTACACATTTCCCAGTATTGGATTGAATTTAAAGGTCCTTATCAAATCTCCCAACTCTCCAAGGTCAACAGTTTTATGCTAATGCCAGTTAAGAAAGAATGGAGAACAAAGAGAAAATGGTGAGGAGGAGTGTCATACATTGCCCCGATCTCCTCAAATCTCTCTTGAGCATTTCTTTATTTCTGTAGCGTGTGTGCACATGCCCACCCCCACCCTGGGACACCCGATATGCTCTCATGTCCAGTTTTCCTATTTCCTCTGAACCTACTGTGCAAACAGAGAGCTGGCAGTCTGGAAGACATGCCTCCCCTCTGGGTGCATGTGGGAATGAACAGTGTCAGCTCCCTTGCCTCAGAAAGTGACAACAGTGAGGTGTGAAGAGCTCCCTAGGGGATCAGGCTACATTTACCCTCAGTGGGAATTCTCATGAGATCACAGCTCCGACTGACTTCCTCCTCTTCCCTGTCTTGCTTCCTTACTCCCTTCCTTCACTGAGAGCACTTTCTTTATAAATCATTTGCACACTTCTGGGGAGACCAATGTGAAGACAATTGGATGGTAAATATTTGTTGGACAGAAGAAACTGAATGAAACCAAACAAGTCTTTCAAAACATATTGCTGTGTTAAGAAAGCATTTGACGTTTCTGTATTACCTTTCTCAAAATTAGAATGTGGTTTCTGGGAAATAATATTTTGCTACAGTTCATAAAGTCTAAGAAATCTAATTGCAATATTTGCTTCAAAGCACAGTTTTTCTAGCACTTATTCATAAACCATAGACAAAATCAGATAAATAATTTTAATACCAAAACCATACTCTGTACTAGCATTCTTAATTTTATCATTTATAAGAATTTTTCAGTAAAGTTATAGAAATTTTATAAGCATTTTCTGAGAAATCTCTTTGGAGATAGAGGAAGATATAGGCATACTATCTTATCTTTGTATAAACTCATCCTTTCTTACCTAAAGAAAAAAATAAAGAGATGCTGAATTCTTCAAAATCTATTCTCCATACCCTCTGACTGCACCAGTTGTCAATATATTGCTTCTCAGCTCCAAAGTCACCCTTTTTGCCTGTCCCATGATAAGGGAGGCGGACCTAGTAATATAGTTCTATGCCAACCAGGATGGATGATGTATATAGTCTTATTATCAGCAGAGGGTGCTGACAGAACACTGGAGAGCACTGGGGTTTCCTCTTCCTGGTTCTGGCGTACCCCCCTTTTGTTCTAGTTATATTCCTGCAACGTGGGTGGCTTTGTGTGGCAGTGTCCCCCACAGCATGCAACAAGAGTCACCTGGCTGAACTGGAGTTTAGCATCATCCATAAGGGCAGCTGATGAGTTCCCCCAGCAGCAGCTTATTTCCTGGCAGCTCCCTGATGACAGTTTTTTCCCAATGAGTTAAACAGCATCCCCACTGCAATTTTAGGGAGCACATCAGAACCTTTCTGGAAAATTAATGAGCTGGCTTTCCAGAAACTCAATGGCACCCACTCCTCACCCCCCTTGGAAGCTTTCTGGTGAGTTTTCTTGGCACCCCAGAAGGTGGGTTCTCTGCCTGCCAGCTGCAGCCTCACACCATTGACAGTGAGCACTGGAACAGAGCCAACCTGTCTACCACCCAGAAGGCTTCAACCACACCCGTGCCAACAAGGTCTGACCCCACCCAGCCTTGGGAAGCGTACCCCTCTCCCATGTTTGTTCCCAGCTGTGGTACCCTCTCTCAGCACTGCCCTAAGGTATCCTTTGATGGAGTCTTTTCCCTCCTCTTAGCCATTTCCTACTGCTTCATTCTCCTGTTAATGTGTTCTGTATACACACACACACACTCACTTCCCTGGTTCTGTCTTCTGATAGGATCCTAACTAATAAAGTGACAGAGGAATGCAAAATACCTCAATGTTAAAAACTGAAAGTTCTCTTCACATGTGAGTTCTATGAAGGTCTTAATATATATATTGAGGCCCTAGTGGTAGAGTTTTGGCCAGGCATGTGCAAGTCCCGGGTTTGATTCCCAGAAAGGGCACACAGAAGTGCCCATCTGCTTCTCCACCCTTCCCCCTCTCCTTTCTCTCTATCTCTCTCTTCCCCTCCTGCAGCCAAGGCTTCATTGGAGCGAAGTTGGCCTAAGTGCTGAGGTCGGCTCCATGGCCTCCACTTCAGGCGCTAGAATGGCTCTGATTGCAGTGAAGCAATGCCCCAGAGGAGTCTGGCTGCCTCCCCCACCTGCCCCCACTTCTCACTTTAGAGAGATACAGAAAATATTATACACACACACACACACACACACACACACACACATATATATATATATATTGAAATAGGTTGTGCCCTTAAATTTTTTTTTCTATAGTCATTCTCACACCCTTTCAATGGTTTTCAATGTGAGGTAAAATAAAAAGAAATTGCCAGCCCCCAGAGTGACAGCTCAGATTTGTTAACATTCCCCATGTGGCTATATATGGGTGGCATAAAAGATGGGAGCTGCCGCTCTTGGAGTCTCTACCTAGTGCTCGAAACTTTACAAACAAATATCTGGTGTAATTCTCGGCAGAGCTCTGCAAGGTCAGCATCACCGCACCATCTCGGGGACAAGGAAACTGAGGTACAGGGATAGGAAACCCTTTGTCTCCTGTCACTCAGCTGTTATGAGCTCCAGGTGAGACTAGAACCCACATGTGCGGATCCACAGCATCTTCCCTGTTTTCTATGGCATTTCATGTAGACACAGATAAAACTTTTCAGATCTTTGTTAGTTACTTTGTTCTTTTCCCAGCATTACTTGGGTGCCCACTAGGTTTCAGGTCCTATACCTCATGCTAGGTGAGAAACAAAGAGCAACCCACATGCCAGAGCCCTTGCCCTCAAAGAGCTTTCATTTTAGTAAAAGGTGAAAGATAGCCAGAGTATGAAGAGTTTTTGTTTCAAAAGCACTTTTCTCAACTGCATGGCCTTGGCCATCCATCACATTTTGCTGCTTTTAAAGAACCTTAAATTTCCAACAAGTCTGTGGCCGGAGTGGCACGTTCCCATAGTTGTTGTGGGCCATCTCCTGCTCACATGCTTGGCAACACTCTTATTGGATTTGCTTCATTTTTCTGCTGCCTTTTAGGTCCCTGTGCCTCGGAACTCAGCTAAGCTTATTCCTTTAAATTCTGACCCATCTGAGTGGCTTACTTCTGGCCTTTAGCTCTTTCTCTCAGCTTCTAAGACCAACCTCTCCATCTGTTTTCAGTGTCCCATGTTCCAGGACCCATTGCCACCAGTGCTGAGTCCGCCTTCCTCGTCAAACAGGCACATGAGCGTTCTCTACGTGGGGTATGTCTATTTCACCACATTCGGGGGGAGCTCTTTTTTACCAGGGGGCACAAGCAGGGCAACACCTTCACAGAGGCAGCTCTTCCCAAATGCCCTTCTTTTCCTTAATGTGTCTTCTCCTCCTCCCCATTAGGCCCCTCACTTAGTTACCTGGATTGAGTCTACTCACTTTCCATCTTCCACTTTAGCACGCACTCTGCGGGACACTCTCCCTGCTAAACGTGAGGACCTGTGACCCACTGTGCTCCCAGCAGCACTGGACTGCAGGCTGATATTCTGCATCCCTCCATGGGCACTGGAAGCATCCGGGGTGAAGGGACCATGTTATATCAGCGTGTACCCCAGACCCAGTGCTATGCCATATGGTAGGCACTTACTAAACATTGGAGAGAGGACAATGGGGATAATGGGAGGGAAAGAGAGAGAGAGAGAAAAAAAAAGGCAGGAATGAGGGAACGAAGGAAGGAGGAAAGGGGAAGGAAGTAAATGTATTCTCTGTCTCTCTTTTGCCCATTTGTGTGGCTTTATATCATCTGAGTTAAATTAGTTTCTCACCTGACATTTAGGGTACCTCCAGAAACACTGTTTTGGGTGGCTCTAGGATGAGCCTTGATCCCAGCCAGTGACCTCACTCAAAAAATGAAGAAAAGAAGTCCACTACCATGGCTACCACCACAACAGAAATGACATCCAAGAACAGTTAACATGGAGCGAGTTTCTGCTATGTACCAGGCCCCATGATAACATCCTCTGTATATTATATCAGTGAACACCACAGTTACCTAATGAGTAGATACTCTTCCTAATTCCATGTTAGGAACCTGAAGGGACTTGCCGAGGTCACGCTGCTCTGCCCATAAATAGCAGGGTTGGGATACTAAATCAGGCCATTGAACACTGATTCAGATTTCTAGCCATCACTCTATGGAGCATTTCTGAGGAAGCTCTGTACCTTTTCATGCCCAGAGGCACACAAGATATCACACAGATCCTAGAGAGGGAGACCTATCAACTTTGATTAAAAGGTATTTAAAAATCCACTGAACCAAAATGAGTCAATGTGTGATAACATTTTCTCATAGAGGCAAAGTCAAAGTCACTCCAGGATGACATCTGCCTGCTGATTTGGATTGGCGTGGGAGGGAAGAAATAAAAAAGGAAGAAGTGAATGGTATAATTTGCACAATTTTCCACTACTTTGAAATAAAAAATAATAAAATGACCTCTGCTCTCAATAGAGAGGCATCAAATAGACTACCATAAAGAAACTATTGTTATTAATGAAGCTTTGGGGCAGAATCAATTCCCCAACAACCTGGAGAGATTTTTGTCTCAGGTCATAATGCATGTCCTCCTCTGAAAAAGCCGCCCCCCCTCTGCACACACACTAAGTGGGTAATAAAACATTAGAGGGAGAAGACACTTTCAAAAGGAGGGCGAACAAATTTTGAACAGCAATGAAGTAAGCTTCGCAAGAGTTGGTTTCAATATTAAACGACTGGTACGATGTTCACTTTGACTCCTGGTACATCAAAATATAAAATGCTACTTTGCATGCATTACCACAGCCTGTCTCTCTGTAATACTGCACTGCTTTGACAAGCACGTAATGTTAGAAGGAACTAACACACAAACGGAGGTGGGCTGTCTAGGGACCTAGCTCGTGGGAGTCTCTGTGGCTTGCTTAAACTTATTCAAAGATCAATGCAATGAGACGTACCTCGCATCTCACCCTGCAACTTTGTCTGGACTCTCCTGGAAGAGGCAAGGATGCGAATTCTCAGTGTTGAGTCCTCAGCTTCAGAAACTCTCCACCTCGGGTCTGCGCATGTCACATTTCAGAATGGTTTCCACTCTGAAGTGCTTTATTCTCAGAGTGGCTGGTCATATTTTGGCTGTAGGCAGAAGGACGCAACGGGAAGGACCTACTCCCTGTTCCTGGTTGACAGATAGGGCTACACATAAACCATTTATGGTACACTGTTTACCAACATGGACACAATCCTTTATCCCACCCTTTGCTGTGGCTTTACCCCTCCTCTCATCAAGAGGTAAAGTTTATTTTACCCCCTTTGGATGTTGGTGTCTGGATTTAGCAATGCAGTGTGGCCGAAGTGACACTGTGCTGAGTCCGAGCCTGGGCCTCCAGCACCTGGTGCTCTCCCACTCAGTTCCTTGGCCCCTGGCTGCACCATGTGAACATGCCCAAGCTGACCTGCTGGAGGATGCAAGACTATACGGACTCGAGCCAAAGCAGCCCTGTTGCCCCAGTTAAAGCCTCAGAGACATGAGAAAGCCCAGCCAACATCATTAACCCTGTCCGCCTGGCCTGTACCTAATCACAAGGGCATGGAGGAGCCCTGCCAAAACCAGAACCACCGGCATAGCTTCAATTAAATTGTTGACCCCCAGAATCATGAGTTAAATGAATAATTTCTGTTTTAAGCCTCTAAGATTGGTGATGTTTTTAATGCATAATAGGTAACTGATACACCTTGTCAGAACTGATTCTATTGTTGGTAGGAAGCCCAATAACTGTCTCTTCCAAACACTAAGAGCTGGGAGAGTCCAGGCTCTGGGCCAGCCGAATGATGATGAGCTCAAAGTCTCAGGCTCTGGAGTTAAAATTGGAGTGTCTACACAACAGAGGCGAGAATTAGCTATTAACCAGATCACATCCAGATGCAAAACATAAGCCATAAGTGTGGTATGTAAATGCCAGATACCAATGACTATTCCAGAGGGCATATGGGGCTCATGGATGGGAAACAGGCAAAAGGTGACAGACAGGGAAAAGGCGGGCTCCCAGGGAGCTGCCCAAGGTGCTGACTGTGTGCTCCACCAGCATAGACACTGCTTGGCTTATGCTCCAGCATCCGGCACACAGGAGGAGCTTGAGAAATACCGCTAGGTAGCCTGACAATTCATATGTGTAACTTGCCGCTCTGTGTTTGCTGCTGGGTAGACAAGAAGTATGTGGCTTCCTTCCTAGAGGTAAGATGCCTACCTGGTCACTGAATCCACTACTTAGAAAACAAAATGAAAAAATATTTATATAGCGTTTTCTGTGGGTTAGTACTGTTCTAATCCACTTAAAAAATAATAATTCATTTCATTTTCTTAACAGCCATATAGGGTAAGCATGAACTTGATGCGCATTTCCCCATGGTGAGCTGAAGCATAGAACATTGCGTAGTTTGTCCAAGGATGCACAGCTGGTTAGTAGCCACACTAGCAGTCTAACCCTCAAGTCGCTGTGCTGACATCTTCTGCTGCCGCCTGTTATAACATCATCACAAGGAACACTGCAGCCCTGAATAGTGCCACAGAAACCTCTGTTTCTACATATGAGTACATCTGAGCTCAAGAAACTCACATAAGTTTTCAAAAATCACACAATTAGTGGCAGAGCCCGGACCAGAATACACACGTCCTGACACACAGTGTGGCAGTCTTCCTCTGTGCCACACTGATAGAGTGAACAGCTACTTCATGGACAGCTTTATTTCCAAAGGGGTTCTAAATTTTGAGACATCTTGAACTCTGAATTTTAAACCCAAGAAGGAGCGGCAAGTCACACAAAGAGTGGTAGGGAAGAAAGTGGGAAAAATAAAAGAAACAAGGGACTTTCCAGTCCCTACATACTGAAGTGATGTCATGCAAGAACATGGGTCCCACTCAGAGACTGAAGTCTACCAGTGATTCCTGAAGCCTCGAGGACTAAGGTGTTTGTTGAGCACCTGTGTGGGGGAGTATGGTGTCCTGGTGCTGAGCTTCTCAAACATCAGTATGTTTGTGAATCATCTGGGCATCTTACTGAAGATTAAGCAGTGCTAGGCGGGGCTGGAGAGTTTGCTCTTCTCACCAACTCCTAGGTGATGACCAGACTGCTTGTCTGCAGACCACACTTTGAGTAGCAAGGATCTAGAGCCCTTGGCTGACTTCCTCAAATAAGATCTAAGATCTTGATACAAATTCCACCCAAGGATGTGGGAAAACCTGACCTTAAAACCATAAATTGTTTTCAGAGATCAGTCAGAGATCAAAGTGCATAGGATATATAAATGTTAATTAATACTCATATGCACGCATATAAAAATATAGTTCAGGTTTGCAAAAAGAGAAAAATATCCTTAAGGACTGCTAACATGAAGACAAGACCCAGGCATATGTGTGCTGGGATGTGATACAGGAGGGAGTACCCAATACCATCTAGGGAATATTTTTCCAAAGACCATATGTGAATCAGAGCAAACCTCTAAATCAGTGGTGCTTAACCTTTTTTGAGGTACCGAACCCACCAGTTTCATATACGCATTCACTGAACCCTTTTTAGTGATAAATAACATATGATTTTTTTCCAAATTCAAGACATAGGTATATGGTTTTTTACTGGTGCACAAAACGAGCCGTGCATGAACATCACCTTGCTCAAAGAACAAAACCAACAAAGTGCCTGAACTCACAACAAATTACGGTATTACTTTATTCTGGCCTCCGCGGCAGAGGCTTCTCCGAACCCCTGAGACCGACTCATCGAACCCCTAGGGTTCGATAGAACCCAGGTTAAGAACCACTGCTCTAAATCTAACTGCTAGTTAAGAGAAAATATGGAGGAACAAAGGAGCATGTTAAACACCCATGAGGTACATAAAAAAAACCCAATAGGTGAGAAATTCTCCAGGAAAATTAACTGATTCTTCAACAAAATTTATGTGAAAGAAAAACAAGGGAAATACATTGGCCAAATGTACTTTAAGAATGTTGTTAGAATTCTGAGTCAAACTGTAAAAAAGGTAGAAGTTTGTGACACTATTCCAAAAACTTTATTACTAACTGGATATTTGATGATATTAAAGAGTTAGTCATGTTTTAATTATAAGATAGTGTTGAAGTTCTTTCTAAAACACAAACCATAAATACTGAACTGTGAACAGTGAATGGTGACCCAGTGGTGGTTGGGAGAGGATTGCATGATTGGCCAGAGAAATAAACCTTGAAGCTGGTGATGTGAATCGGGGAGGGGGTATTAGAATAGTTTCTCTGATTTTCTTCATGTTTAGTGTTTCCCAATTCAAGGTTGTAAGCAAACATATAAGCAAAGAGAGAAGTGGAGAGGGAGAGAAAGACAGAGGGAAGAAAAGAAAAGAAGGAAGGAAGGAAGGAAGGAAGGAAGGAAGGAAGGAAGGAAGGAAGGGAGGGAGGAAAGAAGGAAGGAAGGAAGGAAGGAAGGAAGGAAGGAAGGAAGGAAGGAAGGAAGGGAGGGTGGGAGGGGGGAGGGAGGAAGGAAGGAAGGAAGGGAAGAAGGGGGGAGAGAAAGAACTGTTCAGAGAGCCTGATCTCGCATCTAATTACTCTTTAAATCAAGTAGATTCATCGAAGTAGTGATTATAATTTCAATGCCAGGTATTTTACTGAAATAGTAAAAGATGAAGAGGAGGAAGAGGAGGAAGACAAGGAGGAAGAGGAAGAAGAAGGCAAAAATGAGAAAGCTGAGATCACCAGGCCCCACTAAAGGCAGTTTGTTCAGACCCTTCCCTTTATATTACGGCTTCTGGACAGGCCTGTCAGAAGCCCTGCAGATATAAGACCTCTGGGTTCAGAACAGCATTTGTCAAAGTCACTCCTGATTTTTTAAAAAGAAGATAGAAATTGTGGCTCCTATGATCGTATGGCAAGCTGGATTTATGACTGGTTAAACGTGCGTCCCTGAAAGGGATGGATTATTAGGAGCCCACATCTGACTCAGGGCAGGTCTTTCGCTGAAGGCTAAATGACTCCGGTCCAACATGCAATGACAGATGAAGATATACAAGAGCTGTTGGTCAAACTGACAGGGACATAACGTCTGAAGGACTATCTTTGAATACCTTTGATGACAGAATTATTATCTAAAGATATCTCAACACTCTACAACAGGAGACAGTGTTAGCAGGGTGAAATTTAATAGTGTTTTTTATTAAACAGTCAGCCAAGAAAGTCAAGATGAGGAAAAGGCAAAAAGCACGTGGCTAATATAAAAGTATGTAATGAGAAGTGTCTGTGGACCCACTGCACTTATGAGCACTTGTCAGATACAGATGAATGGTTCAATTCCTTCTGAATTCTGTCACCATCGTCTCCTGATCTGAGAAGCACCGACTTAAAGATTTTCTCTTACTGTAAACTCCATACAATCAATAATGTAAGTAGCTGCCAAAGCTAATTTGATCTGCTAATTTGATTTTAGGGCACATTAAAACAATTACTCTTCCAGAAGAGAAGACGGAATGGAACAATAACTGCATTGACCATTTAGTAAGCATTTACTACTGTGAGGCATCCTGCCAGGTATTTTACATATATTGTCTCGTGTAATAGCCACACAGTCCTTTCTAGGCGAGTGCCAATAACCTTGCTTCTTAGATGGGGGGAAAGCAGGATCCAGAATGGTTTGATGAGTTGGCTGGAGTCACACAGCTAGGGAGCATCAGCTGGAATGAACAGACCCCTACTGTGCTTAGTAACACAAACACTTGTTTTCAAACTGTCTAGGCTGGTCCAACAAAATGCTAAATGTAGGATTTAGTTCTGGTTGCTATGTTTTAGGAGAGCATTAACAAATTTCAGCCTGGGTCCAAAACACAATGTCATCCATCAGGCCCGTGAGAGGACAAGCACATGACATGAGAACAAGCACAGGCAATTTAGCCTGTCACAGTAGATGCTTAGAAAATGTTTGTTGAAAGACTGCCAGTTGTTTGAAAAAAAAAAAGGTTTCATGGAAAATTCTGTTTTGGTTATCTATCACTATGTAAGAAACCATCTCCAAATTCTGGCTTGAAACAAAGAAGATATCTCTTACTGTTCTCTGTCATGGTTCTGGGAATTGACTGGGCATCACTGAGTGACTCAGATCTCTCCCGTGGTTGCAGGCATATGGTGACAGGTGCTGGAATCGTCTCAAAGCTTTGTTCGCTTGTCTGGTGCCTGAGTGGGAAAGACACATAGACCTGGGGCTCCCCAGGCTTCTCCTTTCCTCTCAGGGTGGTTTCTCCACGTGATCTCTCCAGAACGGTAACCTCTAGTCGTTGAACTCTTTATGCGATAGCTCAGGGCTTTAAAGGCACAAGTCCCATACGAGACATAGGGTCCCATGGTAGCTGTACTGCCTTTTCCAACCCAGCCAGCAAGTCACAGTGTGAATTCTGCTGCATCCCTGTTGTGAAGTCAGTCACAAAGGCCTACGTTGTTTTAAGGGAGGTGGCACACTTGAAAGAAGAGGGAAAAGATTCTGAAAGAGCGTATTGAACCGGAAATACTTTTGCCGCCATTTTTGTAAAATACTATCTGCTACATTCACCTAAGAATATTTGGGGAGAGGGTGAGGATTTAGACTTGTTCATTGTGGACATAGAGGTGGAGCTAGGCCAGGTTGTAAAAAAGTAAAATGGAGACCAATTTTGTTTCAATAAAGGAACACATTTTAAAGGTGTTGGATCCTCTTAATATGGATGAATTTTCTGTTTCTGAAGTATTAAGTGGATGGTTAGAACTTTTCTAGGGACTGATGGAGTAAGGTATGGGATCCCTCTGGCTGAGTCAAACCAGAAATCTGCTATGAGTATCAACTTCAGAGGTAGTGTCTACAACAGAAAGCCTTCATGAGAGCCAAAAAGGCCAGAGGACTGAGAAAAACTGGAAATTAAAATTACAAGAAAAATTTGAAGAGCTTGAGGCCGAGGCTGCCAGTAGTAGGATGAGTGAGTTACTGAATCTAGTGGAGACTGGAAATGAAAATTCACATGGGGGTTTGGGGGCGGGGGTGGAAACAAGAGTTTGAAACCAGACAGGAGCAAATGAACTGTAAATAAAGTAGTTCTGGATCTAACGGTTGGAGGAGTTGGAAAAGGACGGCAAGCATGACCTGAGCAGTAAAAACACTCTCCAGTGATGAGAACGTGTCACACATGCCTGCTGGGGCACGCGGCACGTTGGAGGCGGAGGACACACTGCTGGAAAGCGGGCAGCCTCGTCCATCCATGATGCAGACAGGAAGATTTAAATAAAACATGGAGGATTCAGATTAGTATGAACAGTGAGCAGCTTCTGATGCTAAGACTATTTAATTCTCATGAGGCCAGGAACCACGTGGTAAATGATGGCAAGTCTCTAGACATTTATATCAAAATGCTTATCAAAAGTGTTACCCATGTTCTTCTAGATGCTATGGGAGTTGTGCCAAAGTAAGTATTATCCGCCCGCTGATGATGAGCAATGAACAACAGTCCCTGCAGGTCATTTTCAGGCTGTAATGATGCCCATGCAGGGAATCACAGCTCCAAGGCCTTATACATCAGCTCCCCACATGGTTTTGAGAAGGATCATTTATTTCACAGTCAAAATTTATGTCAGAATAGAAAAGCCTAGCACCTAGGAGTTATATAGCATGTCTCCTTTAATTCTTTAACCCTAGTAAAGGTCTTTGCTCAAACTAGGTTTGGTGTACAGAAGAGAAATTACAACTCTATTACATCCATCAATCCATCCATCCAATCGCTGGTTAATTATGTTTGCAACAATGTTTCTGGGAAAATTAGATACCTTTTGATAAAAGAACACAAAGACAGAAACTTAAAATGTAATTGGTGATGGGCAAATGCAGATCTGAATCAATAAAGGTAACTTTATCCACCAAAAGGACAAAGGCACTGGCTAGCTTTTGTGGCAGGTCTGGGAATCAAGTCACAATTGGTCTCATGTGAAGATGAATAAAATGGGTGCAAGAGATGAAACTGTCCAGAGATTCTGAATGACAGTTTGGTTATACGTCCGTAGCTCTGTATTGTACTGGGGCCACTCTAAGTCCTCAGGTCTGGGTTGTCCACCATAAGCAGTTAGACTCTGTCTGGTTTTCTGTTGTTCAAGGAGTGGTCCATCGTGCTGGACCTCTCAGTTACAGAGTAAATCAATCTAGGAGCAGATACATATTTAAATCCATATGTAGATACAGTTCAGTAGGTGGGTAATATGATTCATGCTTTCAGCTTAAAACCTCAATGGAGCAACATAATACCTAGACTATGAAATCTGTTATCCTTTACTCCTTAATGTCTACTTTCCTGGGCAGTAGATGGAAAAAAATAAATAAAATTTCAAGTTGAAATAGTGACCCAAAGATTTAAAAAAGAGAAGTAGATCAAGACCCAAACTCCCATCCCTGCCTTGAATAACAGAATTTTGTAGTTGAAAGTGACCTTAGAAATTATCCAAGCCAACTTCTCATCTTATAGTTAGGAAAACTGATGCCATAGAGAAATATTTACATATCTTCTGGTCACTTCTTTCTATGACAGAGTATTTCCCTAATGTACATAGTAGAGAAAAAAATAGAAAAAGAGAATTTGGGATTGCAGAATATTGTTTTCCAATCCCTGCCACAAAATAATTGCTGTATCAATTGCCACACTTACAGCATGACCTGATGGGAAGGAAGGAACACTGTTGGTCAAGAATTCTGTGATCTTATCCTAGCAACATATTTACTAACTCTAGAACCTTCTCTCAGGACCCTTTCTGGTTTTTCTTTAGCCCAGAACTCATCAGAGTTCAGAGCACATGGTTGATGCTAAAGAAATATTTGATGAATGAATAAATGCACTTAAGCTCTACAATTCTGCATAGTAGTAAAAAAGAAAAAAGCCCTCTTGAAAAGGGAAGTTGCTTCATCTATAAGAATATGAATATATTCAAATTCCTGCATTTCTGTATGATAAATGCACAGTAATTCTGCTAGCAATACTTTCCGAAAGGCAATTAATTTAAGGCACCCTGACACCCAGAGATGTTCATTCATATCATTCAATTCAGGAAGATGAGCACTTCATTTTTATTTACTGAAGAGTCAAGACTCCTGAGGACAGTTTTAAAAATTGATCACCTCACCCTGGCTGGGTTGCTCAGTGAATAGAGCATCATTTAGGTGTGCAGAGGTCACGGGTTCATCTCGTGTCAGGGCACATCTGAGAAGCAACTAATGAATACACACTTAAGTGGAACAACAAGTTGATGCTTCTCTCTCTCTCTCTCTTCCTAACCAATGGAAACATTTTCTTTAAAATATTGATCTCCCTTTAAGCTTAGATTCTTGCCTCTTAAAGTGAGGTACCTAGACCAGCAGTATCAGCAGGCCTAAGTCCGGGCTTGAATCTGCATTTTTAACAAGAGCTGCAGGTGATTTGTGTGCAAGATGAAGTTTGAGGAGAGCTGCATTGCTCAGCAGGCTGAGCTTGTTAGAGAGTTGCATCATCCCCCTCTGCAGTCCATGGCTCCCTTCTCTTCTATCAAAAAACCGGCCATGTACACCACCTACTTAAACACTCAAGAATAAACACTTGCTAAAACATGCTTCAAGAAGCCATCAGAATATTTTCTTAATTATTAGATTGAATCATAAGAAATCTCTGATGCTTGATGTTTTCAAACAACAAAAATGGCCATTTCCTGTATTTCAATAAAATATTTACCACTTAGTGCTTTGGCAAGGTTTGTTATAACCCACAACACCGCCTATGGGGTTGATATGAAGTCCACTGTACAATTGAGAAGATAAAAACTAGAAAGGTTGTTCCCAAGGTCACACAGCTGTAATGAGAAAGCACACGTCCACACCCAATGCTCCAGCATTTCTCAAGATGTGACCCTCAGATCAGCCCATGAGAAGTTGATTAAAATGCATATTTCTAGGTACCAGCCTAGAGATATTGAATCTCAATAGCTAGACATACCGAATCTCAATCTCTGGCATTGGTATCTGCACTTTAGTAGTTTCCCTGGGGACTGGGCATGTTTTATTCATGAACAAATTGAGGCCTGCTATTTCATATGCTGCCTCCTTTCCAGTTAGGTGATGGATGGCCACTGGCATAAACATCTAACTTACCCCAGGGCAGAGTGACCATATATCCAATTTCCCCAGGACAGTCCTGGTTTATGAACATTGTCATGGCACACAATTACTAAGAGTTCCTCCTCTGTTTCTCAAAAATAGTCTGGTTTGGATGATAAATTATATGGTCAACCTGCATTGGGGAGAAAACTGGGCTGTGTTTCTCCCAAGAAAGCACCAGAGGCTCTATTCTGATGGGCAGCTCTCTTGGTTGTCTATGTGCTGAACAAGTCACACAAGCATGCCCATGCTGGCATTCCCTGCAAACCTGTTAGAAACCTTTGAGTAATTTTGATCTGTTTGCTCTCCAAAGAACTGTCTGTTTTCCATTCCTCATCTTCCATGCCATTGGAGTAGCCTTGCCTGAGTCTTCTTCTCTGTCACTGAATCAGTTGGGTCCCCACTAGGCCACTAGGGCTGGCGAGGTCTGGCTATTGTCTGGATCCCAGTATGTGACACAGGACCAGGCACTGAGTGAAATTCCAACACACACTCGCTGGCAGTCTGAAGGAACAAATCAATGTAGTTATAAGATTATTGCCCCAGGACCAGGTTTCGACAAAATGAGGAGAAAGGAGAAACAAGAAAACCATTCAGCAGAGAACATAATTGTATTATGGTCTTTAGGGAGCTCAGAAAAGAAAAAGAGCCCACAGGATGTCTGCAAAGTCAGGATACAAAAAAATAAATGTATTTTAAAGACTATACTAGCTCATCTTCAAATAATATGATCAATATATTCTCCTTGAACCTCTAGACATCTTTTTAGGTAAAGGGTCCTTAAATTACTAACTATGGGCCTATTTAAAAAATGTACTACAGAACAGGCAAAAAGTTTGCAAACACAAAGAAAATTGTGTTTGTTGTATCTTTTTCAAATTAACATTTTGACCTATTGCTTTAAATTTACAGGCATTTTTCTGCAAATATGGCTGGAGGTTTTAGGAAATGTAACTTCTATATTGCTTAACTGTAAGTTTATCTTATGTGTGGTGATTCATTTTATATGTTAACTTGATTGGACCTCGGGGTGCACAGATATTTGATGAAACATTATTCTGGGTGAGACCCTGAGAGTGTTTGGTCCTGGTGCTTGCTAGCCATGTGACCTCATGCAAATTTCTTATTTCTCTGTGCCTTATCCTTACCTGCAAAATGGAAATGATAATAGTTACTGTGAGTATTAAAGAAACTAATGTACAGAAAGTCTTAATATAGAGCTCTCTGTCTAATAGGGTAGCCATTAGTCACACAAGGGTATTTCCATTAAAATTAAATAAAATTAAAATTCAGCTCCTTGGTTGCACTAGTCACATTTCAAGTGTTTGATAGCCATGTAGAACTGATGGTTACCATACTGGACAGTACAGAAGAGATATTTGCATTGCCACAGAAAGCTGTAGAACCTGAGCATTTAGCCAGTGCTGAAAAGAGGCTAATTTTCCTTTTCCAAGGCACAAACCGGTTCAGGTTTATTTATTAAATCCTTAACTCTTCAGTCAGATCCCGCTCTAGGAGACAAACGCAAATTCTAGGTTCCCACTCAGTCATTCTTTGTCGTCTCTTCTCTTTATCCTCCTCCCTTCCCTTCCTTTTTTTCTCCTTTTGTTTCCTTTTCCTTTCTTCATTCCCTTTCTCCCTGCCTCTATTGTTCTCCCAAATAGAAGGGTCACCAGTTTCCTGGTCCCTTTTTGGACTTTGATTTCTGCACCTTTGCTGTTTTGTTTTCCTAGTGGAATACCCTGCCTTTCCAAGTTTGCCTTCCCATGTTTACTATTCCAGTGTCACTGTTGCATTTGAGCCCAAGGGCTCATATTACTTTCCTCCACCCTCTGGGGAGGCCGTAATTTTGTGAGTCAGAGAGCTGAGCCTGTCCTTACATTGACTTCATCCTTCCTCTTTATCAAAATGAAAGATTTTGACATAGATAAATCTGTGCCTACTAAATTATTTGCAGTAGCAAATGTCACTGTAATGAGATCAACCAAACACTATTGCCATGGGCTGCTGCTTAGGCCTTAGAGATGCAGGCTAGAGAGAACTTGCTATTGATAATACTCACTGTAATAAGATGTGCTCATCATTCCTCTCTAAGAGGATCATAATGGATATTGATTCTTAGTTTCGGAGTTTGGCTCATTAAAATACAAGGATTCTATGGGGAATGAGCTATATTGATTGCTTCATTTTGTTTTATGGGTTTGTTTCCTATGTAACATGTAATTGTATTTTATTCTTGCTATAATATGCAAGAATTAAAGACCTAATTTGGCTAAACAAGGATTGGCTTATAAATTATGAAACATTCTCTCACATCAAACTCCTGGCTAATTAAACAAAATTTTAGCAAAGTCTATCTTTGTAGATTGTTTTGTCTTGGAAGGGGGTTTGAAAGAGTGAAAAAGAAATGATTATTTTCTCCTGTCACTATTTTTTTTAACTTTCTTAGCAGTTAAGCTACTAGTAATGAGTTTAGGGATTTCGGACAAGGTTGTTAAATTTTTGCTGAGGTCGATTAAGCTGTCCCTTCCTTCAAATTATTTTGCTTTTAGAATCTCAAAATGAGGTGTTTTCAGTGGCATGGTGGCAGAAGCACAGGTTCTGGGAATATTTAGACTTAAACTGAAACTCTGCCTGTCCCTTCTCACTTCAGTAGGCAGATTGTACTTCCATGCACCGTGGTTCTGCACTTGACCACCTAATGTGCCGTGGTCAATGAGAAATGAGCAGATACGATGCAGGTAACAGCTTGAAACATATGCATTATTGAGCCTGCTGTCTTATTCCTCTGTCATAACCATGAGAAGAACACACTTATATCAGCCACCTGCTCCCACGAGAAGGAGGAGCAACACCTGGAGCAGAGCCACCCCAACCAAGATCAACCTGGAGAGCTGACTCTTAGCCAACCAGTGTATCTGTGAACTAAATAAGTGATTATTGCTGCATGGTGCTGGGGTTTGTATTATTTAACTGATACAACCTGGCAAGCTCCCTTTACCCATTACTTCCTTCCATTGTGAAGGGGAATGGCTTCTATGAGTATTGCCCTTAGAGAGGAAAAACGACAGACAAAAATAAAGAGGTCAATTAATATGCTAAATGGCTATGTATGCATCCAATGGAAAAAACAATTCTCTCTCTCTGCAAGAGTAAAGTGTGTGGAGACAGGTATAATTTTGTGATTTCTAAGAAGTAAGTGCTTGAAGACAAAGAACATAGCTTTTATACCATGAAACATAGACTAGGGAATGATGTTTCTACAACAGCATAGCCCATTAGAAAATAAGATAATAGAGAGAAGAAGAAAGGATATGAGGGAGGTGACTAGAACATAGATACAAGAGGCCTTTAAAGGCCCAGCTGAGTTCAAAAAAGAAAAATGAAGAGAAAGCTTAAGTAAGATTAATTTATGATTTTTTTTTCCTTTCCCTTTGTTTAAACCAAGGAGTCTATAACTCTCATAGGGAATCCAAGAATCTATCCCTTGATTGTAGATTCACGGTGGCAGAGGGAAGTATCAAGGTAGATGGGCTTAGGGCAGCCTCATTAAACCAACCCACTGCAGTGACGGGTGGTTAAAACAGAAAATGGGTCTGCCCTCCACCCCAGGAAATCCTTGCACTTCAGCACAAGGAGGTATTGAGAAGAGTTAAAAGAATAGAGGAGACCAGGTATCGGAAAAGAAGTACGGATCTCAGGACCAGATTCTAAGGTTGAACATTGAGAATATGACTTAGACAAAAAAATGGGATCTTTTCTGGATTGAAGAGTGTTAGCCATTAAGTCCCTGAGTCCTTGTCAAATTTGATACTGTCCAAGGCAGAAGCATTTCACAGGAAAACCTTTCCATCTAGGGATGACACTAAGGTTTTCTGGGTAATAAATAAGAAATAAAAGGGAACTGAAAAAAGATCCCACAAGACTGAGGACTAAAGAGTTTCAGGTGAGATTCAGTGTTGACAAATGTCTGATAAAATACAGCGTGTCCGTAAAGTCATGGTGCACTTTCAACCGGTCACAGGAAAGCAACAAAAGACGATAGCAATGTGAAATATGCACCAAATAAAAGGAAAACCCTCCCAGTTTCTGTAGAATGATGTGCCAGTATGTGCGCATGCACAGATGATGACGAAACACCGTGTATACAGCGGAGCAGCCCAGGCAATGCCAGTCGAGATGCGGCCGGTACAGAGGAAAGTTCAGTGTGCTTTGTGGCTCGCCAAATTCAAATCCGTGACCAAAGTGCAACGTGAATATCGGCGGGTTTATAATGAAGCGCCACCACATAGGAATAACATTACTCAGTGGGATAAGCAGTTGAAGGAAACCGGCAGTTTGGTGGAGAAACCCTGTTCTGGTAGACCATCAGTCAGTGACGAGTCTGTAGAGGCTATACGGGATAGCTACCTAAGGAGCCCTAAAGACTCTGTGCATGCATGTGCTCGACAATTACACCTAAGCAAGACTACAGTTCATAAGGTGTTAAAGAAACATCTCTGTTTTATAGGGTACAAATTGTGGTTGTTGCACGCTATCAAACCAGCGGATAGACCCACACGATGTACATTTGCTACAGATATGTTTCATGAGATCGACAATGATGCAAGATTTTTGCAGAAGATTGTGTTTAGCGATGAGGTGACCTTCCATATCTGTGGACATGTTCATCGCCATAATGTCCGAATACGGGCTGCTGAGCATCCTCATGCCTACGTCGAGTATGAACGTAACACCCCTGAAGTGAACGTGTGATGTGGCCTGATGCATGATAAGGTGATAGGCCCATTTTTTTTTTTTTTTGCGGAGCAGTCTGTGACAGCAAACACCTATCTTGACATGTTGGAATTGTATGCAGTGCCACAATTTCCAGAAGGTGTCATCTTTCAACAGGATGACGCCACCATTGCTCGTGAGTGTCTGGATAGAACATTCCCCTGGCGGTGGATAGACAGGGCTTCTGTCAAGCCATGGCTACCACAATCCCTGGATCTGATGCCCTTAGACTCTTACTTTTGGGGTTATGTGAAGCAACATGTGTACATTGAACATATCAATGACATTAATCACTTAAAACAGAGAATCACAGACGTTATTCACTCTGTTACACCAGACGTCCTTACCCGTGTGTGGCAAGAACTTCACTATCGTTTGGATGTGTGTAGGGCAACAAATGGAGCCCACATTGAACTGCACTGAATAGGCATGAAACTGGGAGAGTTTTCCTTTTATTTGGTGCAGATTTCACATTTCTATCGTCTCATGTTGCTTTCCTGTGACCGGTCAAAAGTGCACCATGACTTTATGGACACACTAAATTTTTTAAAAATATTCTTCCATGAAATAGCATCAACAGTGTCTCTATAGCTAGTTAACTGTAATGATTAAAAAGAAAGGTAGACCCGTGAAGACAAAGAAAATGAAATAGGAAAGACAATATTAGAAGAAGATGGAAAACAAGACAAGTGGGAAGTAATTCTGCAGAAAAGAAAAACAAGAATGTTAAAGATCTACAGAGAAGGGTACCAGTAACATGCAAATGGATTCAGATTTTGGAACCCAGAAACACCCAGAAATCGGACTACCAGGGGAGGGGAGGGGCAAAAAAACTAGAAGGATTGGTATAAAGTTTATATAAAGAATAAACACACAGATCCCTTCTCCTATACTCTTAACCACTAAATAGCTATTATTCTCCTATCTAGGAAAGAGATGAAGAATCTCTCTGAAGAAATTGAATAAGGGTAATTCTACTTCCTGTATGGTGAGAATTATATTAAAGACAGAGAATTGAGGGAATATCTACATAGGTAAAATCAGACCTCAATCTTCCTTCCTTTACTTGCTTATGTCACAAAAATATGCAGGCTTATAAACACTGGGCAGGTGACTAGAAATATTTCTCATAAGCATAGACTTATGTAAGACTAGTGTAGTCTACTAGTGTAGAGTAGTGTAAGACTAGTCCACAGACTTCCCCACAAAAAGACCAGCTTAAACCCTGATATGGCTTCAGTGAAACACAAAGTTTTGACAAGACTTACTCATATATGCCAAGCTTCCAATTAGCTTTTTAGTATTTCATATAAAATATGATTAGGTCTCCAAAGATGGCCTGATATATGTGATCACATCAATCAAGCTCTCAATATCAAAGACTAAGATTGGAATAGCTGCTTGTAACAGTTAGCCAAAAAGAATAATGTCATAAATCTAAGAGTAATTAATATTATTTTTATGTAAAAGAAGTCTGAAAGTAAGCATTCCATGATAGGGCACAGGTTCCTTCAATGATGGTAACAGAAAGTGTTTCAAGCTAGCACCTATCTTCTAGCACCTCGACTAACCTGATGGTCCAAGATGGCTACTAGAGCTCCAGCCATTATGTTCAGTCTGAAGCAGTAGAGAGCAAAAGGGTAGAAGGGCAGAGGGCTAAAGAGCAAACCTCCCAGTTGAATTGACGCTCTGAAAGCAGTTTCCCTAGAAGCCCTCCAAAACACTTCTACTTCACTGGCCAGAACATAATCATACATCTAGCTACAGGGGGTGCTGGTAAATGTAGTGTTTTATCAGGGTACATACCTGTCGTTAATAAAATTGTTGCATGGAAGAAGAAAAGAGTAGATTTCTGGTAGGCTCAAATAGACAGACACACATATACACACATATACAATGAATAAAGCAATTGGAAATACACAGGATTGTTATGCTGAGAGCAGAAGAAAACCTCAAAGATAATATTTTCAGAAAGTTAGAATATGTTTCACCAATGAGTCAGTAACATTTCTATTTTTTTAAAAAAAGAGCTGTTTGAAATTTAAAGTATAATAGCCACAAAAATAGTGAGGAGTGAATTAAAAGATACAGTTGGGAAAATCCCACATAAAATAAAAACAAAAAGGATTAGGAGTTGGACCAGTAGAAAAGGTCACAAAACTAAAAAATTAGTTTAGAGAACTTAATATCCTAGTAATAATTTTTAAGAAAGAGCCATCAAAGAAACTGTGGTTAAACAATTAATTAGAAGTGTTCTCTCTTCTGACCAATATGTGTTTCCATTTGAAAGTGCTCACTGAATGTGTAATAAAACAAAGGAAAAAAGTGTACATAAGTTATAATATTATGAAGTATCAGAGCACCAGAAAAGCAAGCTAAAAGGAACACAAGAAGATGAAACATAGAATTCAAAGGAAAAAATGTTATGCCAGCAGAGGAAGAATTGTATTTAACCTAGAATTCTATACTCAGCCGAACTATCAATCAAATGTAAGGATATAGTATTTACTTTCAGACATGAAGTAATAAAATGTTTACTTCCCATGAACTCTTTCCCAGAAACCATTCTCTATTAAAATGAGGGAGTAAACCAATAAAGGGGAAAATATAAGACCTTGGAAACACAAGATCCAACACAAAAGGTAAGTAAAGCAACTTCTCAGGATAATGGAAGGGAGGTCTCTGGCTCATCACCTTTGCAACAGACGCAGAGATCCATCAGTCAAGAGTGTAGGAGGACAATAGAGTGTTTCAGGATAAATGGAGTTAAGCAAAGACATAAGTACTGATGAACATGACACTCCTGAGAGAGACTTTAAGTCATTCTCAGAGAAAATGAGTTCACATTATAGGATACTTTGCAAGCAACAGAATCAGAACAACTATCACCTCTTTTAAAAATAAAACCTGAAAATTTGTATTAAAAGGATATATGATTCATAGCTAGTCTATTAATAATATTTGCAAAGCTACAAGATATAAAATATTTACATAACCATGTTAGGAAGATAAGTGAAGGCAGTTTAGAAAATAAAAGGGAAATATAAACTTAATGAAGTTTAAAATAGCAATTTAAGCATGTAATTTAGAAAAATAGAGGTAAATATGGGGAAAAAAGAGCTAAAATGAATTAAGATCAGTTGCCTCTGAGGAATGAGACTCCAGGGTAGAGAGTAATGTTGATTACTGTTATTTTTAATGATAAACATTGTGGTGGCATCATTTGAATTTTAGAATTATGACACTTATTGTGATAAAAAGAAAAGCTCACTATTTATGTAAAAGCAAACAAAACAAACTAGTTTTATAGTGAAAACTTCTGGGAAACACTTGAAAAGATTTGGAAAAAAATGAAAGAAAAAACAAAGAGAAATGCCAACACCATTTAAGCACAGTTTCTGCATTCCTATATCAGACCCCATATGCATTTCTGTCTATTCAACTCAAAGGAGTTTTGCTACAGCAGGAAAGTACCCAAGAAGAGAGTTGTATTAATGCTGTTTCATCATAAGGAGATCACATTTTGCCAAGAAGCGACCTCAGTGTTTTAGGTTGATGCTTTATCCTCTGTGCCACCACAGGTCAGCCCCAGTGTTACTCTTAGTATTAAAATGATAAAGATGAAGATATATATACACACACACATATGGTAACTATAGGATAATAGGTTTCCAACAAACATTAATGACCTCTTTAAATATGAGTGTATTTTAGGTAGAAGTATTATATCCCACAGATATTATAAGAATGAACCTCCAGAATTGTTCAAATTGGAAAATATATCCTAAAGCAAGGCTATCCTAAAGCAAGGCTAGTAATAGAATACCATCTTTTGTCTTGGAAGATGAAAACCAGGGAGGACATTATCAACATTAAATGTTATAAAAGTTTTTCCAGGATGAACACAGTGTCAAAGGAGTAGAGAAAGTTACAGGAGACAAGAGTGTGTTCCCTATGCCCTTTTTTCATCTTCTCAAATATAAAAACAATTAACTGAGAGAAATGAGATAAGCCAGTAAGAAATATATTTAATCAGCTCTATTGATTATAAAGCTAAGTCAATCTAAATATCTAAAATAATTCATCAAGAAATACTCAACTGGTGAATTGAATGATATGCCAATACATGCAACATTATGGATCAATCACAAAAAGCATTATGTTGTGTGAAAAAAGCCAGACATAAGAGTACACACTATATTGATTTTGCTTCTGTTCTTCAGACTGTACATATGTGATTGAAATACTCTTATAGTATATATTTTCCAATTTGAACAATTCTGGAGGTTCATTCTTATAATATCTGTGGGATATAATACTTCTACCTAAAATACACTCATATTTAAAGAGGTCATTAATGTTTGTTGGAAACCTATTATCCTATAGTTACCATATGTGTGTGTGTATATATATCTTCATCTTTGTCATTTTAATACTAAGAGTAACACTGGGCCTGACCTGTGGTGGCACAGAGGATAAAGCATCAACCTAAAACACTGAGGTTGCTGGTTCGAAACCTTGGACTCGCCTGGTCAAAGCACATATGAGAGTTGATGCTTCCTGCTCCTGTCCACTTCTTTTTCTCTCCTCTTTCTTTCTCTCTCCTCCCTAAAATGAATAAATAAAATCTTTAAAAAAGTTAAGAGGAACACTGAATCGGTTATCATTGTTCTAAATCATAAAATTAGAAACTGAGGCTCAGAGAAGTGAAAGAATCTTTCCAAGACCCAAATCCATTGGGCTGCAGGGAGGGTCCTTGCTCTTTTAACAAATCATATGAGGGTAATTCTGTTCTTTTAAGAGGCATTTCTAAGAAGAAACAAATGATAATTTGGAGTCGGGTGCAGAGCCTCTTCAGGAAAGGCAGTTAACGCTCTTAACCCTCAGAAGTTTAGAGGAGATGGTGGGCTCCCTTCTGCTACCCAACTCCTACATCTCCCCAGAAGGCTCCTCAGAATCTGCTTTAGCATTGTTTTTTACTCCGCCATCTTTCACACTTCTGCATAATTATGTATCCTAACATTTTGAGAAGTTTTATCACAGAAATTAACTTCATCAATGATACAGAAACATTTGTCTTTCCTAGAGGGAAACTAAATGAGCAAAGAGAAACTAAATGATCAGTGATAGGGAAAAGCCAAAAATGAACAAAACTTCAAAGTGATGGCTCAAACTGCTAGATGCATCAGATGAATTATGTAGGATATTCCTAATGAGTTGCACTAGGATTTGACCAAAGACAGTAAGTAGAATCTTGGTGATTTATTTAAGAGACTGTTTAAATTCACTTGATCAATGGTTGAGACTCCAGAGATGATGAGCCCTTCCCAAAATTGCTCCTCTTTCCAGAGTACAAAGAAATGAACAAAAGGACAGAGAACTAAAGTTCCATTCTCCCCACAAAAGAATGCCTCACGCTGATTCTTTTAGAAATCCGTTTAGGTAGTAAAAAATGGCAGAATAAAGAATCTGCCCTCTCCCCAGCCAGTTTCATTTTTAAGAGCATCAAAATGAAGCCACCAGAAGGGAGGTAAGTGCTGCAGCAGACAGCAGCGATGACTCCTTAAAAACGGGACTGAAAAACAGACTAATTAATTTACAAAGTTCAGGGTATGCCAAGAGTGCAATAAAAATCTATCCCACTTAGCGTCCACTCATGTTTCAGCAAAACAGCATTTGCAAAGTGCTGTAAATTACATAAGGTGAAACTATGGCACATAACTCTCAGCTACTCAAATACTATATACAGGGACAATTTAACTAAAACCATTTTTGATGTCATGAATTCCATAATATCTAATCAGTAAATATCTACATAGCCCCAACTTGAGTTGTCTAGGTGGCTGAAACTAGGTTGGTATCAAAGTGGTAAGGAGGTTAGACCCTGGATCCATTTTGAAGGTAGAAACAACAGGATTTCCTGACAAATTAATATGCTATGAAAAAGAGAGACACATCTTCTAGGATGACTCTCAGAAGTTTTGACTTGGAGCAAATGGAAGAGAGAATCACCATAGAGTGAGATGAAGACTCCTCTAGGCGAAGTAAATTTGGAAGGAGAGGGAAGGTCAGTTTGAACATATCCAGTTTGAAATACCCACTAGACTTGTAAGTAAAGGACTAGAGTAGGAAGCTGAAATACATGAAGAAAGAGGAGGGGTAAGGCCTAATATTTATTGGGAGCCTATTTGGTTGTAGGACTTTCTATTTATTACCTCATTTTCCATAGACGTTCACAGACATTTTACCTCTTGTTTTGTTTGACATTGTTTAATTGATAAATACTGAGTATCCAAGAGCTTAAATGACTTTGTCAAGGTCACACAGCTGGTAGACAGAGAGGCTGGAATTCAAATCCGGATTGTCTGATGTCCAACCACAACCCGTGCCCTTTTTTTTTGCTAAGCCATGCTTTCCCAAGCAAATGCTCTTTGTAACTTCATACACCTTAGAGAAGTGATTATTGCAGCTACTTTCATTCATTGAAATACAGGTTGCACGTTCTAGAGACCCTGCATAGCTGTGGTTAAACAAGACCATTGACATTAACTCTCTTTTTATGCGCCATTGGAAATAGGCAGTGCAGGACTGTTGTGGCAGCTTTGCCACAGGACATCATGAGGGACCTAGGCTCCATTAGTCATCTTTCTCCACCATTCTCATGTCTTTTATCTGAATGAATCAAAATAGCTATCATGATCATGATCCAAAAAACAGAATGGGAAAAAGGGAGAAAGATTGACCTCATCTAAAAATGAAACACATCATTTTCACATTCCATTGGCCAAAACTTAGGTATATGGCAACTTCTATTTGCAAGGCAGGCTGGAAAATCATGTCTTTGTATTGGGTAACCAACCGAATGTCAAGCTAAAAAATTAAGGCTTCTAAGACTTTGGGAGACAAGGGGGGGACAGTGAGTATTATCTGCTCTATAAGTTGAGCTAAATCTCTTCTTAATATCTTTAAGTAGATGCATATGAAACAAGTTGATTTTATGTAGATTTTAATTTTAAAATATTAAAACCTCAACATATATGTGAATTTATAAAAATGCTGATATTTTTCATTTAAAATGCAAGAAGCCATGAGATTTAAAAGGGTGGTGTGAAATAATAGAAAAAATATATATTGGTCTCTGTCCTGGTTGCTAGCACAGAGCTTCTAAAACCCTTATAATTTTCTAAGTAGTAAGCGCCTTCAGAGAATCTTCTGTTCTAATATGTGGTCTTTGATTCCCGTTCCTGGCACAGAGTTCCTAAATCCTTTGGAATTCCCTGGGTGATAAGAGAGACTTTTGTTCTAATCAGGCAAATCTTGGTGGCTACTAGATAGCTACATGATAAAAGCTGGTCTCCAGAAAGACCAGGCCATGATAAGAAGCTAGGAACTTTCAGAGCTGCCTGGAGATTGGCTTAGTGATTGATCATGCCTAACTGGTGAAGCCTCCAGAAAAATCCCAAAAGTATGAGGCTTGGAGAGCTCTGGGTTGATAGAACACTTCATGTGCCTATAGGCTGTCTCATCCCAAGTCCATGGTGACAGAAGCATCTGTGCTCAGAGCCCCTCCAGAACTTACCCGATAAATCTCTTCATCTGATCATCTGTATCTTTTATCATATTCTGTATGATATAATAAGCCAATAAATGTAAGCATGTGCTTCCCAGAATTCTGTGAGCTGTTCTAGCAAGAGATATATGAGGAGGGAGACAGGGAACTCCTATTTATAGCCAATCTGTCAGAAGCACAGGTGACAACCTGAAACATGTAACTGGCATCTTAGGTGGGGAGGGCAGGCTTGTGAAACTTAGTCATTAACCTGTGTGGTCTGAACTAACGCCAATTACTGTCAGCATTGAATGGAATTATAAGACACTCAGCTGGTGTTGCAGAAAAACCCACACAGCTGGTATCAGAAATGTGTGGATGTGGTCATAGTGTGTGAGTGAAGGAGAAACAGGAGAATTCCTTCTGTTCAGATGGGAACAGAGTGCATTGTACATTGTGTTTACACTATGGCCATTTGAGGCCACCACTGTAGCTGGTAAACCAAAATACCTGTCATTCTTGGCTCAGAGGAGACTTGAATGACATGAGTGTTAAACTATCAGATGCTTTCAGTAATGCATCTGTCACATAAACTGTGGATGCCCAATAATTCTAATTTTCCCTTCCATGATCCAATATCAAGACAGTTTTTTTTATAGCAAAGCAACTCTTGTCAAAATAGCTGTTACTTCTCAAATCAAACTGCCAATTTTAGGAAGATGGCATAAAAAACAAAACAAAACAAGATTCCTCCTTTACTTCTGTCTACTTCTATTATTAAGTAAAATAACAATAGGAGTACTGATAATGAAGAATGACAGAGAAAAAAATTAAATGTAAATCCCAAATTTACTTTTCAAGCTCAGACTTCTAGCCCAAACTGAAATTTAATTTCATCTATATAATTGTATCTACCTGAAAGCCTAATAAATACTGCAATCTCAAAACATTCAAAATTGAGTTCTTAAAAATTTACACCATGCATAATCTAATCCATTTCAGTTGATGGAAACTGCATCTTTCCAGTTATTTAATCCTTCCATAGAACAACAATTTGGGACTATTCTCATACCCACATCCAATCTGTTAGAAAATCCTTTTGGTTCCACAATCAAAACATATTCATAGTTGGACAACTTCTCCCCACATCCACTGCTACTATCAGAGTACTAACCATCATCTTCTTTTTCCTGATTATTGCAACAGGCTAGCATTCTACCTGTACCCCCTGGACTCAACTCTCAACAAAGCTGCCAGTGGGATGCTTTTACAATAGGACTCAGGTAATGTTCTTCCTCTGCTCAAAAGCCTTCAGGGGCATCCCATGTGCCTCATAGTAACTGTTAGAACCTTCGCAATGTTCTCCAAACCCTAGGGATCTCGTCTCTTACCTCTCTGTTCATTGTCATTCTGAAGCTACAGGGGACCTGCTGTTTCTGGAACAAGGATAGCATTTCCACCTGAGGGCCTTGGTTCTAGTTAGTGCCCTGCCTAAAATGTCCTTCCTTTCAGTTATCCCCTTGGCTCTTTGACCTCCTTCAAGTCTTTACTCAAATCTCAATTCTTCAGTGAGGCTGACCTTTATCCCCTATTTAATACCTCCACTACTCTCCCACCTCAACATTCTAGATTCTCCTTTAGGCTATTATACTTTTTTATTTTTATTTATTAATTGTAGAGAGAGAAGAAAGAAGAGAGACACACACAGGAATACTGATCTTTTCCTGTATGTGCTCTGACCAGGGATAAAACTGGCAACCTCTATGCTTCGGGGTGAGGCTCTAACCAACCAAGCTATCTGGCCAGAGATATTCTACTTCTTTTTAATCCACAGCGTTCAAAACCTTTACTTATTTGCCATGTTTACTATCTCTCCCTACTGAAATGTCAACTCTACATGGTCAAGAGGATCTATGTGTGTCTTGTTCATCGCTGCATGCCAAGCCTAGAAAAATGACCAACATATAGTAGGCCCTCAACACATATTTGTTGACCACAGGCTTATAAGTGAAGGTGCATTATCAAGTCAATCAGAAGTAAGTATTGCACTCCACAGAGCCTCCCAGTTTTGAGAACAGCAGCACGAGAGTGCCAAGCATTTCTGCTTGGCCAAACACTGAACCCAGTCTCATATTCCTGGTCCTGCCCACTCTTCTACAATCTAAGCTCTCACATTAGACTTCTCCTTAAGCACAAGCCAGATCATCATGGATTGTAGAAGAAAAGGTACTTATCTTTCATCTTTCATTTTTAAGCTGACCGTAATAAAGACCGTGTCATATGCATGGGACATGGAATGCAGTGAAGTTGGCTTACAGCTGTTAGAATATTCCAAACCAGCTTGTTGAGTTTTTTGTTTGTTTTGTTTTGTTCTTTTGCTTCAGCTTCTATTATTTTAGAGCAGTTAAAACAGGAATTCAGCAAGTCACCCAGCTTACTTAGAAACTGAATAAATCATAAAAATAGTTTCCTTATTTGTAAAATCGGGATACTAATGTAACATTCCTACAAGAGGGTTAAATTAGTATATAAACAAAAATAGCTTAGCACTGTCAGGCACATAGTAAATGCTCAAGAAACAGTAACTGTTATTAGCTTAGATGTCATACCCGGAACACTAAGCTAGCATTACAATAGTATCAAAGTCTAAATATCTGTCTCAAGAAGAAAGCCAGATGACGACAATGAGGGCCAGAAAACCAAATGGTTCCAAATAAGCAGAGGTAATTTTTAATTTAATGTTCAAATTATGAACTACTTCAAGTATAGGGAAGCAGAGGGAATAATATAACTAAAGGTTTGTAGACCCACAGAAGAATTTTCACAAATACACTTAGCAGTGTTTCAAGCAGGTATTTTGTTTTAAGAAAAAAACTAGAAGTCCCTTATGTGAACCTCTGCATTCTCATTCTTCTCTTTCTGAAGAATGTAGTGTACCACTTTCTGATACATGTTTTATACTTCTTCTACACATACATGCATTATTCTTTTAGTACACACACACATTATAAAAAATAGTGTGCAGTTTTGTTATTATGTTTGTATGTCTTTACTGTAACATGCTCTCAAATGCCATAGGAAAAGTATAATAATGTATGTATTAATCTTTATTCCCAACATTAAGTCTTTGTGACATATCCACTCTGGTTCATATAGCTTTAGTTCTATAAATCAGGGTAAGTACATTTTTTTTCTGGAAAGGACTAGATAATAAAGGGCCAAATATTCTAGACTTTGCAGGCCAGACAGTCTCTGCAACAACTACTAACCTCAGCTGCTGCAGTGTAGAAGCAGCCATGGTTATGATGGACATGAGTGGATGTGGCTGTGTGCCAATAAAACTTTATTTGCAAAAACAGATGGTGTGCCACATAGAGCTCACAGGTCATAGCAATTAAACTCTATTATATAGTATTTCATTAAAAGAATATACATCAATTAAGTTCTTTCCATGTTCACATCTCCTGAAGTATCACAACTTTAGGTTATCACCCACTTTTCTCTCACTCGGGGTATGCTACAATGAAGAATCTTATAAGTGTTCCTTGAATATCCATGTGAGAAATCCTCCCTCTTAGTGCTTCTATGAACTTTCATGTGCCTATGATCCACCTGACGCTTCTGTTGAAAGGTACAGTCTGACCTGACCAGGTGGTGATGCAGTGGATAGAGCATCAGACTGGGATGCGGAGGACCCAGGTTCGAGACCCCAAGCTCACCAGCTTGAGTGCGGGCCCATCTGGCTTGAGCCAAAGCTCGCCATCTTGGACCCAAGGTCGCTGGCTCCAGCAAGGGGTTACTTGGTCTGCTGAAGGTCTGCGGTCAAGGCACATGTGAAGCCAGTTTAAAGCATGGCTAAACTACAGAGGTGAAATTGCTCAAAATTATTGGATGTTATCAAATTGCTCTTCAAGGTGGTTGAACTTGTGTACACTCCTGGCAGGTGCTGCTTCTCATTTCTATGCACTCTTCCCAACGGTTTAAATTTTCAGACTTGTTACGTGTCAGCAATTTGAAGGTTATGAAATTGTACCTTGTTTAAATTTGTTTCTCTCCAATAACTGCAGGTTGAACATCTTTTCATATCTGGGATTGCTCCCCTGATATATCTTATTCACTTATTTGTGGTTTTTCTTATCGATTCACGTGTATAGTTCTAAAATTTACAAATTAACCTTTTCTTGTCATATTGTTCTGCCAATGTTTTATCCCAGTCTGTGTTTCTCATTCAGTGTTTTATTTGGTATACAGAGTATCTTCATTTTAACATGCTATATACTTAAAGTGTTTTTCTTGTTTTGTTTTAGAATTTTGTTTGAGAATTTCTTCCTAAGCTCCAAAGCCATAAAAATAGTCTCTAAACATATTTCTTTCCACATATAGCTTTTAATCTGTCTCGAATTGGTTTTTGTGAATGATGTGAAGTAGGGAACTAATTTTATATTTTTTAAAAAATGGAAAACCAGCCCTGGCTGGTTGGCTCAGTGGATGAAGCATCTGCCCGGCTTGTAGATGTTCCAGGTTCAATTCCCAGTAAGGGTACACAAGGGAGGCAACCATCTGCTTCTCTCCTCCTCTCTCTCCCCCTTCTTTCACTCTTCTCCTCCTGCAGCCAGTGGCTTGACTGGCTTGAGCTTGGGCCCTGGAACTGAGGCTAGCTCAGTTGGTCCAAGTGCATCAGCTTCAGATGCTAGAAGCAGGTCCATTGATTTGAGCATCGGCTCCAGAAGGGGTTGTCTGGTGGATCCTGGTTAGGGCACATGCAGGAGTCTGTCTATCTATCTCCTCTCCTCTCACTGAAAGAAAGAAAGAAAGAAAGAAAGAAAGAAAGAAAGAAAGAAAGAAAGAAAGAAAGAAAGAGAAAGGAGGAAGAGAGGGAGGGATGGAAAGAGGGAGGGAGGGAGGGAAGAAGGGAGGAGGGAGGGAGGAAGGAAGGAAGGAAGGAAGGAAGGAAGGAAGGAAGGAAAAAAGGAAGGAAGGAAGGAAGGAAAGAAGGAAGGAAGATCAGTTCTGGCAACACCACTGACTGAATAGCCCATGCTTTCTGCACTGACTTGTAATGTTTTTTGTCACTTACCAGATTTATACACATTTGTATGGGGAGTATGTATGCTGATTCTGTTCTGATTCATCGCCTTTCTGCACGTCACTACCACACAGTCTCATTTACCATAGCTTTAAGTGTCTTAATATCTCATAGGGTATCTTGTCCTTCCTCAAATTGTCTTAATTATTTTAGGTGTTCACATTTTATTAACTGTCCATACAAACAAATAAGTCCACATAAACACAGGAGGTGCACATAAAACTTATATAGACTGAAGAAACCTAAAAAATCAGCATGCAGATGAAGAAAAAATATTTTGCTGGCCTCCCAAAAGCCCCTTTCCTGAAAGAGAGGACCAATATTCTTTTTAATTTAAACTGCAATCAAACTCATTTTATAGATGAGGAAAGTAAAGTGCAGAGAGATGACATTTCCTATGAACCCAGCAAGAAAATTTTGCTGTGTATAAGTGCACTAACCATACACCTTGCACTTGTCATAGAACTATTAAGTGTAATAGTTCTTTATCTAGAAAGAGAAGACATTCTCAGCGGCTTCATTTCAGTAACTGTACCCGGTACTAATGATCTGCTTATGTGTTGTTTGAAAATGCATGGTCAGTATGCTATACAAACAACACCATGGCCAACAGCATTCAGAGGACTTCCACATATACTGCACTTAACATAAAAAGTCATGGTTAATTTACAGCCAAGGACACAACTAGTATGAGCAGTAAATAAAGTCTTTCTCTAGGGCAGTGGTTCTTAACCTTTTTTGAGGTACCGAACCCACCAGTTTCATATGCGCATTCACCGAACCCTTCTTTAGTGATAAATAAAATATGACTTTTTTTCCAAATTCAAGACATAGGTATATGTATTTTTACTGGTGCACAAAATGAGCTGTGCATGACATCACCTTGCTCAAAGAACGAAACCAACAAAGTGCATGAACTCACAACAAATTACGGTATTACTTTATTCTGGCCTCCGTGGCAGAGGCTTCTCCAAACCCCTGAGACTGACTCGTCGAACCCCTAGGGTTTGATAGAACCCAGGTTAAGAACCACTGCTCTAGGGTCAGTATGTGAAGAACAATGTTGCTTCACTGTGAGTACTCTAGAGCATAAGCTAGCTCTTTATTCTGCCTCTGAACCTGGGCCAGGACTTAGCACAGAGAGATGGTCAATGTTCGTGAAATGAGTGAACAAATGCATGAATGAATGAATAACAGGGCTCCAAGAAGGGCAGAAACCTTCACAGAGACTTCTCAAAGTTGTTCTCATTGCTTTCTCTCTTTCATTTCTCCTACTTCATTATATTTAATTAAGATGATTAAAGGTGAGAGTGAGAAAGAATCTCATGAGAGAAATCTGAATAATGATCTCTTTCATGAAAAAAAAAAGAATTGAAGACCACAGATATAAAATGACTGCACCAAAACTACATATTTCCTGGTACAGACTTTATAAATAAATAAAATTTACAGACGTTTTCTCATATTTGTATAGTATCTTCTCAAAAACCAAACTCATTCTAAGAATGCATTCAGACTTCCAAAAGATTTCCAAATTTATTATTTTTAGAGCCAAAACTATAAGGTTTTGCTTTGTAACTCTATACATCAAATTCCCAGAGGATGGGAAAATAAAATACATGGGTGACCCATCCTCAAAATACTCATTAGATATTCTTCCTAGGGCGTTGGCCAGTTTGCCCAGTGGATAAAGCATCGGCCCAGCCTACAAATGTCCTGGGTTTGATCTTTGGTCAAGGCAGTTCAGGGCATACATGTGAAGCGACCATCTGCTTCTTTTCCCATCTGTACTTCCCTTCTCTCCCTCTTCCCCTCTCACAGCCAGTGGTTTGATTGGTTAGAGCATCAGCTTCAGGTGCCGAAAGTAGCTTGATTGATTTCAGCACTGGCCCCAGATCCTGGTCAGGGCAAAGCAGGAGTCTGTCTCTCTATATCCCCTCCTCTCACTTGAAAAAAGAAGATATTCCTACTAGGGTACCTTATTTTTTGTCCTTTAGTGACCCTAAAAACTCCCCAGTGAGAACTGATTTTGAGTGGTTGGGAAGAGGGTAGACTCCTGCTTCCCTGACTCTAATCCTTCTACCTAGGGATAGTTTCTTGAAATTCCTTCTAACAAAGGACCGCAGTTTTTATTCCATACAAATACTTAAAATGCAAAAATATCTCTGGAAGAGAAAAAACAAAACTGTTGACTTAGATTCACACTATGGGGTAAATAGCTTATTAGATCTTTCCCGGAGAGTAGGTTCGAATAGCTACAGACTCCATGGAGAGAAACAGGCACTGCAGAAAAGTAAAACAAATGTTGCCTAGTTTACATTTCTGCTAGAGGCTGCCCTGCTCTGAATTTAGTGCTGTCTCTCCAGATCAGTTCCCAGGGACTTGTTCTGAGCACTCACAACTCCAGGGCCCTTCCCATTCCTCCACTACCTGAGCCTCACCACCTCCTCCTCCTCCTCCTCCTCCTCCTCCTCCACCAGCCTGCTTAGTGCTCCTAGCAGTCACCCCATCCACAGCAACACTGGTTTGGTCATTGTCTATCTCCAGGGAGCTGATCTCTAGCTGGGATAAAACACTGAAGGAGAATCTTTTTCAGGGGACTAGTAAAGGACTCGGGTTTTCCTCAAAGACAGTGGCACTCCTCGGGTCCCTGGCAGCAGGCTCTGAGACAGTGTCTGCCTGCCTGCAGCAGGAGGTCCACTGGACAGTATTACAGAATCAACACCCCTGAGGACTGAGGGGAGCAGAGGGAACAGGAGAGAAGCTGAGCTGCCATGCGGTTGTAGCAAAAATCTCAGCCAACCCAACAGGGAGATCTAGAGTTAAGATGGCCCTTCCCAGTTTCCCTGAATTAAGGCAAGAGCACTTCCCTGGTTATAACCCAGCACTGACCAGCCATTAAATGAGCTCAGTGTCTAAAAAAAGGGGGCATGATCTCAGAGAGATCTTGGGCAAAGGCAGTTCTCTGCATATGCAGTCAAGGCCCAGAGAGGCCTATCAGCTGAGGGTCATCAGCACTCCCTGCAGCTGGACAAAGAGGTGCTTCTCTCCTGGACGGGGGTGGGGGTGGGGGGTCTCAGTAGGGCACCATGGCATCCACTATAATAAGTCACTGCCCCTTTAAGTACATGTTTTGAACCAAGTCTCTGAGAAATAAAAAAAAAAAACAAACGTTGATTATTTTGATAGAAACTTTACCAAGATCTGTTATTTCCAAAAAATTATGTAACCCACAGTAATGCCATCCACAGTTTTTGAGTTGCCAATTCCATACATCTGGATTGATCTGCACTTGCAACTGTTGCCTTGATAATAACTCAAGCATCTGCCTGCATCACTGTCAGTGTGGTGGGACCCACAGCTCAAAATGTTTGAAATGCCTATTACCATAGTGACTTTTCTGTTACGTCTCCTTTATATTTCAGTGAAAAATCTGTGCATAAGTAATATTATTCATATAAATTTCATTTCAGGTTAGTAAAGGAAGCATTATAAAACATTTGATATGAGAAAGAGAGAATTAGATCTGGAAAAGTAATTTAGGATGGGAACTTGCCCTAGAGTAATTCTCAACCCTGGCTGCCCATTAAAATCATCTAGGAAGCTACAAAGCATCCTGATGTCCAGGCCCTCCTCCAGACCAATTAAATCAGAACCTGTGGAGGTAAAACCCAGACATCATTATTTCTGAAGTCACCAAGGCATTGCAATGTACAGATCACGCTGGAAAGTCCCTACCCCAGTGCTGTAGTTCTCAAATTTGAGCGTGTTTCCCGATCACCTGGAGAGCTGGGTCAGCCACAGACTGCTGGGCCCCACCCCCAGAGTTTCTAAATCAATGGCTCTGGGATGGAGTTGAGAATGTGCATTCACATCAGTTCCTGGGACTACACTTCAAAAAGCAGGGATCTTAAGGCTCTGTCCTCCTGACCAGAGTCCCCTGCCACACTTAACAACTGCCCCCTTTCTTCCTGGTCCCCCAACCCTTCAAAACATCTCTGAAAGTCTTGGGAAGTGTTTTCCTTTATCAACCTTTGGGAAGACCCTTTTCCTCTCTTCCCGCACAGCTAATTCCGTCACCCTGAGCAGCAACCACCAGCCACCAGGTCAGATGACCTCTAACTTCACCCATGATTGTTTCATTTTCTTTTGTTTTGAGTTTCTTTGTCATTGCAGGCATGATTCTACAGATTATTGGACTAGAAACACTCCTTTCAAACAGCAAAACTAACTGCTTCTACTGCACATTTCAATCCCAACATCTATGCTGTTGGAAGGCAAAGGCACTCACATATGTCTCTCCCCACTTGCTGTTTTTCATCCCGAGATGGGCCAGGCGCAGCTGTTCTTCCCCACTACACAGCATTGACAGCCAGGATCTCGAAGTGCGTTACATTTGTTATGACTCAAGTCAAGCCACATCAGCAAATAACACAAAGATGAGCAGCCATAACTTGGCTACACTCCTTTCTTGGTTCCTCCCGAAAACAGGGTACAGTTGGCCCTCCATACCAAGTTTCTACATCCACAGAGTCAACCAACTGTGTACTATGTAGTTAAGCCCAGGATGGCTGCATCTGTACTGAACATGTGTAGGCTTTTTTCTTGTCATTACACGCTGAACAATATAGTATAACAACTATTTACACAGTGCTTACATTGTATTAGGTACACAAATAATCGAGAGGTGATTTAAAGCATAAGGGAGGGATGTGCTTAGTTTTTATGCAAATACTACATAATTTTATTTATTTATTTAAAGATTTTATTTATTGATTTTTAAAGAGAGAGAGAGAAGCAAGAGGTGGTGGGGGAGGAGTGGGCAACATCAACTCATAGTTGCTTCTCTTATGTGCCTTGACCTGGCAAGCTTGGGGTTTCGAACTGACGATCTCAGCATTCCAGCTGAATGCTTTATCCACTGCACCACCACAGGTCAGGCAATACTAGCAATCTTATGTAAGAGACTTGAGCATTGCAAATTTTGGTACCCAAGAGGGTCCTGCACATACCGCTCTAGATTCTGAGACAGGACTCTATTTTACAGGAGGGTTTAAACAAAGGTTTTACCCCTGCTTCCCTGCAGTTCTTTCAGTGGGACAAAGAGCTTTCCAAAAGATGCACGGAAGACTCATATCCTCAACTCCAAACAGTAAATCTGAACAGGCAGTTTGAAGATTCACATAAAATTAACCTTCCCTCTGAAGAGAGCCTGAAGAAAAAGAAGACCAAAGAGCCCTTATTTTCTGTAGTAAAAGAAAAATATTCACACAATTTTTCAGTTTGGCCAAGATTAATAACTCCTAATCTGAAGATATTGGCTTCTGTTAAAGTGAATATCAAGATTTATTGACCTGTGGAGTAACTATTAACAGAGGTGAAATGAGGTCCATAACAAACCTCAAGGGATAATACATCTTTATATTTGCCAAAATAAAAATTCAACACATATATTGCTCATACATACATTCCCAAACCTCTTTAACCAAGAAGCTCTGGAAATATCTCTTCTGTGACAGATTGCTTAAATATACAGCCGAAATTCCATCTGTATTAACATTCTCTGGGTGCGGAGACAGGCAGAGAAGCAAAGCGCCCTCTGAGGGTCAGCAGTGGCCAATCAGAGGGCAACCACTTACTTACATATGAGATTGAATGGGAAGAGGCTGAGCTTAACCAACATCTTACTTTCTTAATGCTCACTGATGTGGGCAGTACTGATCTGACCCATGCAAGTATACCATGACCTAGTAAGTCCATCTTCTCCCTACATGCAAAATAAAAATATTCCAAATTCTTTATTTCCAACAAATCCTAATAAATATGCTCACTGTCAACAATAAATTTCATAAGATAGTGTTTGTTAATAAAACATTTTTTAAAGTTTACATGAACAAAGGATGAGGTTTCTGGGCTATGATGCCAGAGGACAATGTTGTCATTCTGGTTCTCTTTCTGATTTGCTCTGTGACATCAGGCATGACTGAACCACTCTGTGCCTCAGTGTGTCATCTATAAAGCGAAGATCACAACAGTGCCTACTTCATAACATTGTTGTGAAGATTAAGTGAGTTCGGACATGTGAGGTGCCTTAAAGTGTGTCAGAGCAAGGTAAGGAGGACATAAATATTTGTTTAAAAATAAAGTTCTAGAGAAAAGGGAACTTTAAGATGATTGGCTCCCAAAGTCTCAAACCTTTGTGGGTATCTAATCTTGCTTGGCCTGAACCATTGCCATTAGGTGTTTTACTTTGAATTTTTATTTAAATTTAGTTGCCAACATCTAAATTTCAGGAGCATTTTATGTAAAATAATCAGGTGTTCTTAAAAAAATCAGGTTTTCTTGAAAGAAACTTCAGAAGACATGAGTGTACTGGACTCATAGTCTCAGAGGCCAACCATCAAGTGGTGCTTGGGGCAGCTGTCTGCAACAGAAAATACATGCTTTCCCTTTGCCACAGTCCCCACCACTCTCTATTGCTTCCCATCCTGACACACAGTGTTATTCTATTAACACTGTTGCCTTCGATAGAATGCAAAAGAAATATTTATCCTCTCAGCCATGTATTCTCTGAAAATGGAAAAAAGAAACAAAGAGCCACATGTTCCAAAAAAAAAAAAATTGAACCAAACATACATTTCTAGAACATAAAAAATTTTGGAGTTTAATATGCCAATAAAGTGTGTCTATAACAAAAAAAATACAACTTATGCTGCCATTTGGAAAACAAACCATGAGAAAAACCATGACTAGTATGTGGAAAGGTCACAGAGGAAAAGCTTAATGGTCTATAAAAGGGATTAAAATTTTGGCACATTGTTTTTGTGTGTGTGAAGAAAATAAATACTAAGTGCTACAGAATAATGTACACTTTAACAGTTATGTCACCTGTCCTGCCCATGTTGGTATTTGTATTGCTTTCTCTCTCTTTCTTATTTTTTTTAATTCAATGAGAGACAGGGAGGCAGAGACAGATTCCCGCATGTGTCCTGACTGGGATCCACCCAGCAAGCCCATTAGGGGGCGATGCTCTGCCCATCTGGGGTGCAGCTTCACTGCTCAGCAACTGAGCTTTTTCTTAGTACCTGAGGTGGAGGCCATGGAGCCATCCTTATCATCCAGGGCCACCTCGCTCCAATTGAGCCATAGCTGCAGAAGGAGAAGAGAGAGAGAAGTGAGAGGGGGGAGCAGTGGAGAAGTAGATGGTCACCTCTCCTGTGTACCCTGACCGGAATCAAACCTAGGACATTCACACACTAGGCTGACACTCTACCACTGAGCCAACCTGCCAGGGCCAGAATTTATATTTCTGACCCCTGTCCTAAGCCAACCTTATCATTTGGTGAAGACACCAACGCCAGAGAAATTAAGAGATTTGAAACACATTAGCATAGTGACTACAGGTGGGTGTGAAACCACAGCCTGGATCTGTGGCTTCACTCCATATCCTTTCTACCACTCAGGTACAAATACAAATGGCTTCCAGTGTGATTGAACGCCCTCATGTGAATTGAATCCCAACCTTCTCATCAGCTTATGAGACCACAGAGAGAGGTATTTAAATTTTCTCACTGTTAGCTCTCCAATTACAAAGTGCTAATCTTAGTCTTGGAATTATAATTGTTCACAGTATTTATGAGATAGAACAAAATGCTTGTTCTACTGGATTCTGGGTCAACAGACCATATAAATGAAGTTAACACTCCCCCGAGGCCTTAATTGCCAAACTGTAAATGTTAAATGTGAAAATACAAAACAAACACTTAAACTGTAAACATACATTTGGCGACATGACATCTCATCAGTTGACAAAAAAGGTTCTATTTTCTTATCTCACTACATATCAACAGTCTTCATTTCTTTTAAAGAAAATGCAGCATCCCTTGCATGGGTCAGTTTGTGAATCAACAAAGTCTTCCTTTTTCTCATATCTATGGTTGCAAAGGCCTTTGCATTTTACCACATATCGTATTATTGGTCTGGCTTACCCTCTGTGATGGTTAATGGTATGTGTCAACTTGAATGAGCTAAAAGATGCCTGGATAGCTACAAAATTATATCTGGATGTGTCTGTGAGGATGTTTCCAGAAGGGGTTAACCTTTGAATCAGTAAACCCAGGAAAGAAGCCCTCTTCACTAAAGTGGACAGACATCACACAATCCATTGAGGACTTGAATAGAATAAAAAGACAGGAAGGGAAAATTCCCTTCCTCCCTTCTTAAGCTTGGGCATCCATCTTTACCAGCCTGGGACATCGGACATCGGCGCTCCAGATTCTCAGGACTTAGGACTCCTGGGATTTATACCAGCAGTGTCCCCTCTTCCCCAACAGGCTCCCTGGCTCTCAGACCTTCAGACAGACTCTCCCAGTTCTCCAGCTTCCAGATGGCAGATGGAAGGACATCTCCGACTCTGTGACCACTTGAGCCAATTCCTGTAATGAATCTCCTCATAGACACAGTCATGTGCCACATAATGATGTTTCAGTCAATGGCGGGCAGGCTATATGGTGGCAGTCCCATAAGACTAATGGAGCTGAAGAATTCCTAATGCCTAGTGACATCACAGCTGTCCTATCGTCGTAGCTATCTGCACTGTCTTAAGGCCGTAGCTGTCATGAAGTCATAGCACAAAGCATTACTCACATGTTTGGAGGTGCTAGTGCAAATAAGTCTACTGCACTGCCAGTTGTATAAAAGTATAGCATGCACAGTTATGTGCAGGACATAGTACTTGATAATAAAAATAACGAAAATAAACAGCTATGGTACTGGTTTATGTATTTACTATACTACACTTTTTTTTATAATTTTGGAATATTCTCATTTAAAAAAAGTTTCCCATACAACAGTATGCTTCATAGAGCTTACGTTTACTCTGCATCATTTCCTCTTGTGTTTGTTTGCTCTTGTGTTTTTTTTTTAATTTATTTATTTATTCATTTTAGAGAGGAGACACAGAGTGAGAAAGAGAGATAGAGAGAGAGAGAGAAAGGGGGGAGGAGCTGGAAGCATCAACTCCCATATGTGCCTTGACCAGACCAGTGCAGGGTTTTGAACTGGCGACCTCAGTATTCCCAGGTCAACGCTTTATACACTGCGCCACCACAGGTCAGGCACTCTTGTGTTTTTTTATAAATTTATGTACAGTGTTCGGAAAGTGTACAGTAATGTCCCAGGCCTTCACATTCAGTCACCCTCACTCACTGACTCACCCAGAGCAACTCCAGTCCTGCAGGCTTCATTTATGGCCAGTGCCCTATACAGGTATACCATACTTTATCGTTTATACTATACTTTTACTGTACATTTTCTATACTTAGGCATACTGATACTCACCATTGTGTTACAAGTACCTCCATATTCAACACAGTAACAGTCTGCACAGGCTTGTAGCCTAGGAGCAACAGGTGAGGTGTGTAGTAGGCTGTACCATCTAGGTTGGTGTAAGAGCTCTGTGATGTTCGCACAAGGAAGAAATCACCTAACGATGCATTTCCCAGAAATATCCCATTGTTAACCAGCACATGACTGTGTATGACATGCACATGTCCCATTGTTTCTATATCTCTGGAGGACCCTAATACTCCCCTCTTCTCAGAGAGCCCCACTTCCTCTAAAAATTTAACCACCGCCTCTGCCAGATGGCTTCACTGTCTCGCTACTGCTTCCTTCTCACCCATCACATGCTGCATTGCATGCTAACTACCTATTTATGCGCCTGTCTCCCCACTGGAATATATAAATTCTGCCAGGGCAGGGACCAGGCCCAAGTCATGTTTTTATTCCTAGAACCTAGCATAGTTTCAGTGTAATAGTGAGACCTCAATGAATTTTGGCTGAATCCATGGACAGTTACAATACACACTTACAAAGCACACACACACACACACACACACACACACACACACACACACACACAGTCTCTCCACCTCTCTCTCTCTCAGAGGTTAAGGGACTGTTAATGGAAGATCTAACTTCTCGCCTCTCTAATTCCCCAGTTGAATCACTACACAAGCCTTCCCAGAAAAGAGAAGGATTTAAAGAGCTGAATGAAGGACTTGTTTGAAGAGCCAAGGAAAATGGAGAGTCACATAAGGCTATTTGCAGAAGCAAAAAACCCAAACAGAAGAGTTATGCATAGATGGTGACCAAAAGGGAGGACACTAACATTTATTGACAGTTTTGACCACCTAGCCAGGCAAGTGCTATATACTTTCAGCATTTTAATTAATTAATTAATTAACATCCCTACAGTCCAAATGAGAAACTGAAGCTGAGAGAGCACAGATGATATACCCTAGTATAAACAGAGAGTAAGAGAGAGGATGTGAACATAGGTCGGGGTGATTCCAACGCTGGTGTGCTTTCTGCCACACCATGTTGCTCCTAAAGATGTAGATGAAAAAAATTTCTTTTGTTCTCCGTGCTCCTTGGGGCAGAGGGGCGAGAATACAAAGGCATAGTCACCATCTCCCGGCTAGTGTAATAATATCAAACATTTATATAGCACGTGAAATGTAGTTGGCCCTGTCTGAAGTGTTCCATATACACTCATTCAATCCACGTCCTAGTCCCATGATGGAGGTCCCACCGTGATCCTCCTTGTTTTACAGATGAGGAAGCGAAGGCAGAGAGGCTTTACAAACTCGCCTAAAGCCATGCGGACAGTGAGTGGCAGACATGCGACCCCAAACCAGGCAATATTGTACAATCCTATTCACAGGTGAAGGCTAATGAACAGAATAAACCGACAAACAAAATAGACACAGGCATGAATATAAGGAACAGACTGACAGCTGGGGGTCTGGATAGAAGAAGGGGATGGGATTAAGCAGTAAACATATATAAAACACACAGATATAGACAACTGTGTGGCGCTAGCCGGAGGGAACCGGGGGTTGGGGGTAGGTGGAGATGGGCAGACAGGTGGGGGCACCAGGTCGGAAGCAGATGTGCTTGGGGTGGACGGTTCACGATGCAGGGTGCAGGTGATGTTTTGTTGAGTTGTGCACTTGAAAACTGTGTGGTTTTGTGAACCAATGTTACCCCAACGCATTCAATAAAAAATAAATAAAAATAAAAAGCCAGGCAATGTCACTGCAAATCACTGCCTTTGGCTCTGCTGCCTCTAAGCATCTCCATGTGGGGCACAGAAAGACCAGCAGAGCCTGGAAGAAAAGAATTCCAGAATGCCCAGCCTTTTCTGAATCATTCCATGAGTTTTCACTGTAACTTTATCAAGAGAAAAGTAGAGGTTTATGTCACTACTCCATCACAGAGGTGACCTTCACAAGACCTTCAATTTGTGGCATAATTTGATCCTGGAGAAAGGCTAAACAAGTCATACCATTATAATGTAAGCTTCTATTTCCTACAGGTAAATGGGACAAAATATTATTTCTAGAACACCATTAATCCATTAAAATGCCAAAATAATCACAAGAATGCATGAAAGAAATACAAAGATAAGCTTTTTGTAAACATTACTGATGTCAAAAATCACTTAAACTAAGTTCGGTTTTTGCCTTTACTGGTCCTGTTAAAGTTTGTGAAAATAGGAATCAATGAAATCTGAATTGAAGATAAGTTATTTTTCCTAGCCGACGTCCCCATGACATACACAGGCATATGTCACTGCTTGAGGCATCTTAAGCTTGCATTCTGTCTCAAACATTTTATTGTAATTCAGTGTGAATGAATAAAAAAAAATTTTGCATAGTAAAAGCTAAGAGAAAGGCAGTCTCCACGATGTCATTTTTAAATGCTCTCTGCTCTTCTAGTCCGATAAGCCCATGGACAAGGACCTCTGCCTGATCTGTCAGTATTGCTAGTCATTCTAGTCATTCTCGACTACTCTCTTCGTTTTGGTCTTTGGTGTTCTGTTCTATGCTACTAAAAATTCAGGCATTTTTATTGATATAGCTGCATTGTTTCAGAATTTAGATAAATCTGGAAATTATTTGCATGTTGATTGCATACTTAAAGAGTTCTCTGCTTCATTATTGAACAAAGCTTTGTTGTTGTTTTAAAAAATGCTCTTTTCTAAAGCTCCAGAATCCTCAAGAAGAGGAAGGAAATGCCAATTGATAAAGCAAAGCTTCATTGACATGAATAATTCTTATCTAGTTTCAAAGGCTTTACCATAAATCTGACAGTTTTGGAATTAAAACAGGTAATTCTGCTTGGAGTGTCAGCAGTACAAGATAAAACCAAAGAAGACAAAGATAAACCAGAAGAGCTTTCTTTGAAACAAAAATACAGCACTCTCTTCTCTCCTTGTCTTTCCCTCTTGTTTCTTCCCTCCCTCTCTCTCTTTTACCCTCTCAGTATTTCTCAATCTCTCTATTCACCCCTCCCTCCCTTTCTCTCTGTTCCTGAAAGTAATTCAGAGTCCCCCTCAAGCAGATGATATAATTATATAAAACTACTATAAAAATACTTGAAAATAAAGTCTCCTTTCTCATATTCCCTGATGAGACCACACGAGAGCCATGTTAGCAGCTAGAAAAACCTATGCAGAAATATGCTCACAACTCCTCAGTTACTGTATTAATACACATTGCATCTATTTTATTTTCAGATTTATCTTTTTAAATTTTTTTGAGAAGAATCAACTACATTTAAAATTTGTTCATGATTATCATTTCTTCTTTCTCATGCTTTTAAATAATACTGTTGACATCTGTTACTATCTATTTGCAATTGTTTTTGTGTTGGAAATGTATTTCCATTCAGTTGATGGTGTTATTTTATGAATCCTGAGCATGCTTTTAAAAGGTACTAATAGTGCTGGTATTATACAAGTTCATTATCAAAATGCTGTAACTATCCATCAGCAACAATCGAAAGCTTTATAAATACAGACTGGTTTTTTTTAACTTCAGGCAAGAAAAGTGATCAAAATGATGCTATGCTTACCAATAAAGCTACCATTGACCATCTGTATGCCATTTAGAATTAAATCTTACTTGCACTATCTCTTTGTTTTTTGTTTGTTTTTTATACAGGGACAGAGAGAGAGTCAGAGGGAGGGATAGATAGGGACAGACAGACAGGAACGGAGAGAGGTGAGAAGTATCAATCATTAGTTTTTCATTGCCGTTGCGACACCTTAGTTGTTCATTGATTGCTTTCTCACATGTGCCTTGACTGTGGGCCTTCAGCAGACCGAGCCACCCCTTGCTGGAGCCAGTGACCTTGGGTCCAAGCTGATGAGCTTTTGCTCAAGCCAGATGGGCCCACACTCAAGCTGGTGAGCTCGGGGGTCTCGAACCTGGGTCTTCCGCATCCCAGTCTGGTGCTGTATCCACTGTGCCACCACCTGGTCAGGCTATTGCACTATCTCTTTAGAATAATGTCTCAGATTTTAATATGCACAAGAATCAACTGAGGATCTTGTTGAACTTCAAGTTCTGATTCAGTGGGTCTGGTTAGGGCCTTAAAATTCTGCTATTTTTAACAGGTGATGGTTATGCTACAGGCCAAGGGACCACACTTTGAAGAGCAAGGCATTTATAGTGTATCTCACATCCCATCACCTGGATTCAGTCATTCCAGAATGAATGTTAGTGATCATGACCAGGTAGGATGGCTCACACCTGTGATGTGAATGAATGGAAGAGACATAGCGGTGAAGTGAAAGTTGTGTGATTCTGCCCTTAAAAATCAGCAGAGGAGCCTAACCTGTGGTGGCGCAGTGGATAAAGCGTTGACCTGGGAACACTGAGGTCGCCAGTTCAAAACCCTGCACTGGTCTGGTCAAGGCACATATGGGAGTTGATGCTTCCAGCTCCTCCCCACTTTCTCTCTTTCTCTCTCTCTCTCTCTCTCTCTCTCTCTCTCTCTCTCACTCTGTGTCTCCTCTCTAAAATGAATAAATAAAAAAAAATCAGCAGAGCATTGGATTTATATGGAAGGAAACTGAGTTATAAATTCTTGGGAAGGGAGAGCTAGGAAGCTTTCTGGTCATGCTGTGCACAGTTAATTGAAATAAAATAAACTGACTGATAATATTCCCAGTAGCTTTCTTCTTTCAGTGGCACTGCAAGAACAGAGAGGTCAAGCCAGTTTTTCTCCTCCCCCCCCCCCGACCCTGGAATTTCTTGCTGCTTGTTCACTCCTGAGAAGCAGTGAGTCCCTGGCCCAAAAACCTTTCTCAAGCTTTCGGCAGTGTTACCAACACAGAAACATCATCCTCTAGGAAGCTCCTTCCCACTGTGTCTGGCTAGGCAGGAGGCTCCCCTAACCTAGCAGCCAAGTCTGTCTTTGCATGGCCTCAACCCCACTACAGTATAACCCTCTGTCTTCTCACCTCTCTCTCCCTCTTAAACTCTATGCTTCCCAAGGGCACGTGCTGCTCTTGACTGCCTGTTCAGTATCTGTTACATAGCAGCATGTCCAGTTAGTGGGCACTGATTGCTAAATATTTGTTCAGTAAATGAATGACAGAGACTTTGAGGAGGTAATCTCTCTGAATTCTTTTCTTCCAGTGTTAAATTAGGAGATAATTAGGAGCAATGCAAACCTGTGGCTGTGCTTCTGGAGTGCCCAACTGGCTTCCTTTCGCTTTGACTTCTGGGTTAAAACAGTGGGTTTTAATATCTGCTTTTTACCCCACACCTCTACCTAACTTGCTGTGGCTCACACAAGCCTCTCTGATTCAATGAAGACCTTATTTCTGAATAAGAAACCAGACCTCACTTAGGCAATAACAGCAGAAAATCTTCTACCTTTTCTCTCTTCCTTAAGTCTGTGCTCAGGTGGTATACAGACTGTCTCAGGGAGTGGGCTCCATGCCAGGGAAGCAGGACAGGTGAGAAAGTTGGGAACCTTCCTTGGCAGTGGCACAAGAACTCTGGTCCCTGAGCTTCCCCAGATGGAACAACTTATGGGCAACATGGTAACCCTCATATCCACCCAGGAGTCACCAATAACTCCAGTGTTCCAACTCAACTGCTGTCCTTTCCTAAGCAGGAGCCCATGACTCCTGCAGTTTTCACTGTGGTCAGTCAGTGGCAAGAGCAGGAGGCTACACACTTCAAGGGGCAGCCTCCATCTGCAGAACCACCAAGCAAGTCAGGGACACTATCATTAAGTTAAATCACAAATGTTGTAATTAGACATGGGACTAAGTGGCCTTTCAGATGGCCAATGCTTCATCCTTGTATTTCCTGACCTTCCTTATGCCCATCCTTTTGTCCTGACCAATAGGAGGCAGAGCAGTGCTTACTGGGGCATCCCACATGTCATCACACAGGTCAGCTCACATTCCTTTTCCATGGGAAAGAGCAACTATGTTGCATCAAAGGATGTTCAAACACACTCCCCAGAGTTAGTAAGTGTTTCATAATGTTCTTTAACTGACATTTAAATTATACTTTCATTTTGATAAAACTATGTTAGTACATTATGGATCATTTACTCACTAAGAATGGCCATGGCATTTAAATGCCTGTGTTTGCATTTTGGTTTATGGTCACAATGGTGCCAATGTGTACATCTTCGATTATTGTGGGTTGATGGCAAGAGTAGAGACTAACTGTACGGAAATGATAAATAATTCCTTCTTGCCAAGTAAAGATCAAAGAACTTCATGATCCCTCCAAATTATGGTCGCAGAGGTTCTATTACAAAAGAGTGGTGGGAAGCTGGTCTTTCACGAAGCACCCCGTAACACAGGCCATGTGAAACATGAGATAGTCTGTGTGTTTGCACAGTCACATAATTCATTTTGAAATGGCAATTTAGTTTCACCAAAACAGCATCATCCATCACATTGACTTTATGTTGTCAATTTGATTTCAATGGCCTTATACTTTAAAATTTTAATTTGTCTTGATTTCATGCCTTTTTAAGAAATGTAAGCATATAAAGTTTATTGAAACTTTTAGGTTTCAATATATTTCAGACGTGCTATAATAAAAACAAGTGAAGCCAATGTTGGAAGCTAAGAAAACTTCCCCATCTTAAGAGAGAACCCATCCATTAGTCAAGGCTGAGAAATAATGAACAAACAGTCTCTCTCTTTGGGTGTGTTAATCACTCTGTTCAAAAGATGAACTCCACTCTATAATACACATTGTGCTCCAGGCAAAGCTAGACTCCAGACAAGACCACACTGTTGCTTAGCATCTTTTCATTCCTTATCCTCTCACTCTTTCTTCCCTGAGAGCACACACCTAACAAGAGCCAAACTCCTCTGTTAGTCTGTGTTTCTACAGATCCATACCTAAGATACCCTTCAAATCCATAACAAACCTACCTGGCACTAGAAAAGAGCCTGCTGTGGTACGTGCACATACAGTCTCTGTGGAAATGATCCTTTCTCTTCTCCCCGTTACCACAAAGAGGAGACACTTGTCTCCTTTTCCAGAACATGCTGAAAAATATTCCAACTCATAGTTACTGTGAAACCAAAATGACTCCTTTGAAATATTTCCAAATCTACAAAACCAAATGATACCCTTTCAGGATCCAATTATAAGAAAATTTCTTATGATCTGAGAAATCAGTATCTTCCCAGGCACCCATTGCTACAGCCCACTGAACAACCTTTGTATCCTGGAACAAATACACCTGTAACCACTTATCCATCTGGATCCATCGTGACCACCTCTATCTGGTAGAAGCAACTTGATCTCTAAGTATGGAAAATGGGGTACTGATTATCAACCCCACTATAATGATGTATCATTTCATAAAGCTTATAGGATTAGATACTTCATATTTCTAGTCATTCTATAGTGTTTCCCACTCACCCCTGGTCTAAAGAAAAAAGAGGGAACTCATGCCAAGTTAAAACTGAGTTAATAATAACAATAGCAATAGTGACCAACTATTAGCACTTATTATATATATGTCTATTACTATACAATGAACTTCATAATTATTGAACTGTCACAACTTCCTTGTGAACCGAGCATTACATTTCTCCATTCCACAAATGAGTAAACTGGGACCCAAAGGGACTAAGTAAGGTCTAAGCTCACATGACTAATAATGACCTCAGGGCTTTTCAGCACTATGTTTTCCTTTGTCACTTACAGAACAGATCACAGTAAAAGTATGTGTTGGTTTGTCTTTAGCAGAGATTTCACATGGCTCAGAATCACCTAGAGTCTATGAATCAAATTCTCACTTCTGATAATATTTCCTTGTTACCTTGGCAAACTATTTAAAGTTTTCCCTTATATTTCTCCAGTTGTGAATAAAAGAGGGCATTACCAAATTTATAATGTATACCTTCAATAGAGTGTTAATGTGCTTAAAACAAAAACATATCCACAACAATACCAGAACAATAGCTATTGAAGTTCAGTTATGGGTACATTAGGGTTCATTCTACTGTTCAACCTAGATTTGCGTGTGCTTGTATGTGGTCATAATTTAATAAAATAACCACAAAGATCCAGATTATCTTTGCAAACAATGTATAGTTCCTTTACAACAGAAAAAGTATTAATGTGTTTGCCACAGAAACCTACTTATCTTAATACAACCTGATATTTAAAAAAAAAAACACCAGTCCATGTATCAGCAAAATTACATTTGGGTATGGGGTATATAAATCCTATTAGATTGCATTAAACAAATAAAAGTTAAAATTTTTCCTGATATAAGAATGCTAGAGGTAAGCAGATCAGGTCTGTGCTGTAGGTCCATGAAGTCACCAATATCCCCATTCCTTTCATCTTTCTTTTTATTATCCTGGACATTTGGCTTTCATCCTAATGCTCATCCAATGACTGTTGCTTTTCTAGGCACCATGTGTGGAGCCCAAGCAAGAAGAAGGGACAGAAACCATAGTTGCTTCCAAGTATTGACAGACTAAAAAGGCAAGTCCTCTTCAGGGATTTCTGCCTCTATCTTGTGCACCAGTACTAGAAACCCTAGAAAACCTAGAGAAAAGGGAGGCTGGAAGGTTGAGTATCTCACTTTCTAGTATTAGAGCAGAATATATAACTAAGATGTTTTATAAACTATTAGAATAAATCATGTGTCAGTTTGTTTGGGATAAACCTAGTTTACACAGGTAATACAGCTTAATCATTAATAGGGTCCTCTTTAAGCCTCAACTGTCTCTGTTTGGATGATAAATTATATTGTTAACCTTTCTATAATAAAGAATGGCAAAAGAAGTGCTGAGAAAACCAACCTTTAAGATCTGTTGTACTTCAGTAACCAAAATAATTGAAAATCAATGGAAGTCTTAATTTACAGTCTTTCATGAAAATACCACCATATTTATAACACAAAGAAAAACATTTTCAGCTTTTCTTTCCCATTTCTCTAGCTGTCAATATCTTTGACATGAATGGCTGATGCCCTAGAGTGCCTCTTCCTTTTTATTCTAAGTCCAGAAAATTCTTTTTTTTAATTCAGTCTGTGCAACCTCCCTTCTCTCCTCTGCCATCCCCTCACCTCTCTGCCCCAGACCTTTATAGTGTCAGTCCACTTGGACTCCCCAAAATTTGTTTCACTTTTTCTTGCCTCACATGCGTGGTAGGGTAAGTAGAACCTGTTACTATGCAAGGGCTCTCTACCAAGTCTGGGAGATGTAGCGCTCTACTTAATACATAGAAATAAATACAGGAAAGCAGTCAAAATGTGGAGACAAAGAATCATGCCCCATTTAAAAGAACAGAAGAAATCTCCAGAAAAAGAACTAAATAAAGTGGGGGCAAGCAATCTACTGGATACAGAGTTCAAAAGACTGGCTATACGGATGGTCAAAGAACTTGGTGAGAAATTCAGCAAAATAATAATAAGCATAAGAAAGAACATAGGAACAAAAGAACAAGTCATAAATGAAGGATATGCTAACTGAAATAAAGAATAATTTATAGGGAATCAACTGTAGAGTATATCAAGCTGAGAATCAGATTAGCAATTTGGAACATAAGAAAGCAAAAAACACCCAAACAGAATAGCAAAAAGAAAAAAGAATCCAAATAAATGAAGATAGTATAAGGCGCCCCTAGGATAACTTCAGGCATAGCAACATTTGCATCATGGGGTTGCCAGAAGAAGAAGAGAAATAACAAAAAATTAAAAAACATTTTTAAAAATAATGACAGAAAAATTCCCTAACCTGGTAAAACTAATAGACATACAAGTTCAGGAAGTACAGAGAATCCTAAACAAGATGAACCCAATGAACCCCACACCAAGACACATTATAATTAAAATACAAAAAGTTAAAGACAAGACAGAATACTAAAAGTAGCAGGAGAAAAACACTTCATTATATACAAGGCTGTCAGCTGAGTTTTCAACAGAAACTTTGCAAGCCAGAAGGGACTGGCAAGAAATATTCAAAGTGATAAAAATCAAGGACCTACAACTAAGATTACTTTACCCAGCAAAGCTATCATTTAGAATAAAAAAACATATAAAGGACATCTCAGATAAGAAAAAGCTAAAGGAGTTTATCACCACCAAACCAGTATTACATTAAATGTTAAAGGTTCTTCTTTAAGAAGAAGAAGAAAAATGATAAAACTGATCAGACCAACTGAAGATGGAAGCAGAGTAGGCAGATGCACATACTGCCACCTCCCATGACCAAACTGGATTACAAATTAATTTAAGAAAAATCATCGTGAAAAACCAACTTTGGACTAAGAGAACAGAACTCAAAAACCAAGGAGCACAGAAGAATTCACATAAATCCTGTTAGGGAGTGTGGGAGTGCAGTGGAGGCTCCCTCACTCCTGGGAGCAAGGAGAGGCTGAGGCTGAGGGTCCAGAAAGGCTTTCATTACAAGAAAAGAGACCCTGAGAGGTGGAGGTCCTCAGTCTCATGACCAGAGACCCAGCCTAAAAACCCAGGGACTGAAGGAGACAGCCAGACAGCATTGAATGGGGAGAAGAGTGAGAGTTCTCTCTGTGGGAAGGGGCTGGCAAAAGAAAGTGCAGCATTAAAGGGACAGAGCAGAAAATATCATTCACAGCCACTTGCCTGGGGCTCCAGGGGCGAGGAGGGCTGAAAGGACTGGTCTTGCATGAGGAGAGTGGGGAGAGCAAGACATGGGGAGACAATTGGTGATGGGGAGAAGAATACTTGAGCTGAGTTAAGCTGAGCTGACTCATTCTCCAGTGCTGAGGTGGCCATAGGTGGGGGAGGGGTTACTCCCTCTGCCCAGCACAAGCTTAGAGTGGAACCAGGTGACCCACCTCCAAAAAGCTTTCCAGCTCCAGTCAGCACAAAAGGCCTTTTGAAAAGGAACAAGTAAGAGGGAGGAGCAGTGACTGAGGTTTCCAGGGAGACCTGAGCTACACCTCCCCCTTCATACTGAGAATATGCCCTACCCCCAGAAAGTAACTGGGCAGAAAACACCTTCAGATTCTCAGAGGTCACACTCACCATATTCCTGGATACAGTTTTAACTAGAGCCCCCCCCCCCAAAAAAGGATACACTCACTTTTCTCCTAAACATAGAAGCCCCCTGATGAGATCAGCAAACATAGAAGCTCCCTGCTGGTTTCAACAAACAGCAGGAAAATAAAGACTTTAAATAGCTCTACTAGTGAAGGAGAATTAAAATTCAAGCAACCAGCAAAGGCAGAGGAATAAAGGTCTGGAGGAGAAGCTGAATTAAATAAATCAAACTCAGATACACAACTCTAACAAGCCTGCAAACCATACACAGAAACAATGAGAAGACAAAGATATGTAAATGATATGAATCAACAAGAATATCTCCAGAAAAAGATTAAATGAGATGGAAGTAATCAAATTACTGGATGCAGAGTTTAAAATAATGGTTGTTAAAATGCTTAAGGATCTCAAAGCTACAATGGATGGACATAATGAGCACCTAAATAAATAAATTGTAAGCATCAAAAAGGACACTGAAATCATAAAAAAGAATCAGGCAGAAATGAAAAACATAATATCAGAAAGGAAAACTACACTAGAAGAAATTAAAAGCAGGCTGGACGAAGCAGAGGATCAAATCAACAATTTAGAGGACAGGGTAAGCAAAAGTATGAAAGCAGAACAGCAAAAAGGAAAGAGAATCAAAAAGTCTGAGGAAACTCTAAAAGAGCTCTGTGATAACATGAAAAAAAACAACATCCACATAATAGGGGTTCCTGAAGAAGAAGAGAAAGAACAAGGGATAGGAAACCTGATTTAAAAAATTATAGCTGAAAACTTCCCTAAATTAATGCAGGAAAAAGTCACACAAGTTCAAGAAGCACTGAGAACCTCATTAAAGCAGAATCCAAAGAGACCTACACCAAGACACATCATAATCAAAATACCAAAGCTAAGAGATAAAAAAAGAATACTAAAAGTTGCAAGAGAAAAGCAGCCAATCACCTACAAAGGAGCCCCCACAAGGATGATATCAGACATTTCAACAAACACCCTTGAGGCCAGAAGGGAATGGCAAGAAATATTCAAAGTAATGCAGAACAAGAGCCTACAACCAAGACTTTTTTATACAGCAAGGCTATCATTTAAAATTGAAGGGGAAACAAAAAGCTTCCCAGACAAAAAAAAAAAAAAAACTCAAGGAGTTCATTACAATCAAACCAATGCTGCAAGAAATGTTAAGGGGCCTGTTGTAAACAGAACAAAGGAGGGGGGAGAAATCTAGTAAAAAAGGAATGCAGATTTAAAGAATAAAATGGCAATAAAAAACTATATATCAATAATAAACTTAAATGTAAATGGATTAAATGCTCCAATCTGAAGACATAGAGTAGCTGCATGGATAAAAAAACAGGACCCATACATATGCTGTCTACAAGAAATCCACCTCAAAACAAAAGATACACATGGACTGAAAGTAAAAGGATGGAAAATAAATTTCATGTCAATGGAAATGCAAAAAGCTGCAGTAGCAATACTTATATAACACAAAATAGACTTTAAAACAAAGAATATAGTAAGGGATAAAGAAGGTCACTACATAATGATAAAAGGAACAATCCAACAGGAAGATATAACTATTAAATATCTATGCACCTAATATAAGAGCACCTAAATATATAAAGCAGACTTTGATGGGCATAAAGGGCGAGAACAGCAATACTATAATATTAGGGGATTTCAACACTCCACTAACATCACTAGATTAAGGTGACCCAATGTCCTGCTTTTGGTGGGACAGTCCCAATTTTTAACAATTTGTCCCGCGTCCTGCGGTGTTTTAAAATAGTCCCGGGTTTTGGAAAGTGCACAGAAAGCTAGGGAATGGTGGGAGAACGGGAAGGGAATATACGGCTTTGGCAGGGAGACCCCGCCTCAACCTGGAAGCGCCCGCACTGCCGCAAGAGCTGACTGCCCATGCAGGGCCCTGTAACAAAGAACTTTGGGCGGGACATACCTGCTGGGGTGGCGGATGTCAAGTCCCCTAACTACCCATAGGCCCATGTCCTGGACACCGATGTGCGGCTCCAGGCTCTGTGAGGCGCAAGCTGCTAGGTCTCCAGCGGCCGGGAAGGCTGGATGCAGGGAGCGCGGCCACCCCAAGGATGAGTCCATATTTCTCAAATGAGAAATATGCCAAAGAATAAAATAATACTATACATAATTTTAATGTATTATATTTGTAAATTGTACTTATGTTGAAATTTTTAAAATATATTACAATACTATTTTTGCATTCTATGAAATTTTTTTTGCTCCATATAGACCAAATTTTTAATAAAGAACCTTCCCCACCCCGTGTTGGGGAGACAAAATGTATTATGCTCACTTTGTTAAAGATGGCGCTGCCCACATGGAAGCCCGTCACCCAGGTGATATTATTTGCCCTTATGTTTGGGATGGGTGTGGGGGACAGGCTGTAAGCAGGCCGGGTCGTTATAGCCTAAGGCTTAGTTTTAAGAGTAAGCTTTCCTCCACACCCTTGGCTGATTGGATGATGTGGGGTGGTGCACTCTCATGAGGAATCCTCCCATTATGCCTCAGATAAGTGACTTTGTATCAGAGACTTCCTTGTTTGTAGATTGAATTAAAGGTTTGGATTTCTACACTATAAAGTGGGGCAGACTGGGAGCTTGCTCTCTCTCAGTTCCTGCTATCACCATTGCAGGGGCCTCCCTGATACCTTGCCCTCCATGGGGAAAGCAGGCTTTCTGTTTTTCCCTTGTCTTCTCTTGTGTCTTGCCTGTCTTGGTGAGACACCAATAAACAGAATGGCCTACCATCCTCCGACTCTGCCGTTTCTCGACCATCTGCCCAAATCCAATGGGAACCTGCATGTGAATGGCCATGATGGCAGCTCCAGGCTATACAACTGGTGTAGTCGGCAGGATTCAGAAATTGGTATGGGGCCACCACCCTTGAGGGTTAGGATAGAGGACTGGTTGCTGTCCTGGCTCCCCATGGCTGTTCTTTTAGGGGCTGTGGGCTGCATGTTCCTTACTCAAGAGGAAACCAAAATTTCTGTGCAAGAAGCTGCCCGAGGTCAAAAGCTTCAGTATGAATTGCAAATCGAATGGCAGAAAAGACTGGAATTGGAGCAGATGCTGAAGAAGGAATCACAGGTTCGTGAGTTGCAGATTGCCCTGGACATTGTGGAGAGCCAGCAGCAGTGGGAGGCCAAGGCTGATGCTGGGGCTGGAGCTACAAGGCCTGCTGAGCAGAAAGCAGCGGTGGCCCAGGGCTCAAGCCCAGCTGCAGAAGCTGGTGTTTTCAGTTCCTCTTTGGAGGATGAAGAGAATCGGGCTGGAGTTGCAATCCGCAGTCTCCAGAAGATGAGAGCCTAGCTGGAAGGAGTACCTGCTACACTCCTGGACAGTGTGAGACATGCCATGATGACAGGAATGAGCGGGGAGGCTAACACCCCATATGCGTGGACTGATTTCCTGGACTATGACCAGAGTGAGCACTGGCTCCTTTGTTGAATGAACTTATGGATTTTGGACAATGTGAAATATCCTGATGGGGGTAGGGGGCAGCTTTGATGGAGGCCCTCTCCCTGCCCTGGGAAGGCTTCAAATGGCAAGAGAGAAGGCCGAGGACATTTTGCACTTTTGGCAGAGTGCTCAGAGACTGGTGAAATGTACCTTTGTAATTGTTGAAATTGTATGATTTGTGCTATTGCTGTAATTTGTGTAATGTACCTAATTTCCTTGTACAGGGATTCCGGTGGTGTAGATTGTGGGTAGTAAAGTGAGCATATGGGTGGATTGTTGGGCAGATAAAATATATTATGCTCACTTTGTTAAAGATGGCACTGCCCACATGGAAGCCCATCACCCAGGTGATATTATTTGCCCTTATGCTTGGGATGGGTGTGGGGGACAGGCTGTAAGCAGGCTGGGTTGTTACAGCCTAAGGCTTAGTTTTAAGAGTAAGCTTTCCCCCACACCCTTGATTGATTGGATGATGTGGGGTGGTGCACTCTCATGAGGAATCCTCCCATTATGCCTCAGATAAGTGACTTTGTATCAGAGACTTCCTTGTTTGTAGATTGGATTAAAGGTTTAGATTTCTACACTATAAAGTTGGGCAGATGCATTCGAGGGAACACTAGAATCTATGCAAACACAATAAATTAAAATCAATAAAAAAGTAAGATAAAATAGACCAATAAAATGACAAATATATATATATTAACAATTGAATCTAAAAAACAATAATGAACAAGCAGAACAGAAAAAACTCATAGATACAGAAAACAGTTTGACAGTTGACAGATGGGATGGGGGTTTGGGGCAATTAAGAAGTACAAGTTGGTTGTTACAGAGAAGTCATGGACAAGTAAAGTACAGCATAGGGAAAATAGTGAATAATATTCTAATAACTATGTTTGGTGTCAGATGGGTACAAGACTTATAAGGATGATCACTTAGTAAGTTATATAATGTTTAATCATTGGCTTGTATGCCTGAAGCTAACATAATATTGTATGTCAACTATAATTGAAAAATAAAAAAATGTAAAATAAGAACCTGTAAATCTTCCTCTTCCTCCTCCAAGGAAGAAGCAGTCTTACAGTTGCTATTGACAAGCATCATGTGACAGGCTGAGAGTCTGAAACAGCAGGGAAGAGTGCAAAGGAACATCACTGGAGCCCTGGGTGCCCTACTCTGGAGTCCATTCTGCCCCCGAACCTCCAGAATTGTGAGATCACACATCCTGTTCAAGCCCATTGAGATTAGGTGGCTCTTAATTGTAAGCAAAGACATCATTACAAATACACTGGGTTCTGTGCAACTGATGATGGAGTCCCAGGATAGAATTTTCTATCCTTTGATGGTAGTGGAAGGGAGGAGAAGGAATCTCATATTTGTAAGTTAATATTTTTTATTCCTGTTACCTACAGCTTAATATATTTTTCTGTTATTTTTTAAAAAGTATATAATAGAAAACCACAAATTAACTGGTTTTGTTTGGTTTTAACATTTTAGAAGCTGGGTCTCTTCCAGAAATTTGAAAAAGGAAGTAAATATGTTTGCTGTCCTTTAAAATGAATAGACGTCAGTCATTCTGTGCTAAACCATTTTAAAATCAAAGAGAGTGCCTCACAAAGCTGGTGCGGATGAGGGAGAATAATTTCCTAAAGCAAAAACATAAATTTGTGCATTTACATGATGAGAAGGACCCATGGGAAAGAGAAAACCAGAACCAAATGCCTCAGGAGCTAAATTGGCTTCAGGAAATAAAGCTTTGGTGACAGGCTCCTCTGACGGTCAAACACCCTCATGGGCACTGCAGCAGCTGCAGCCCTCAGGGAGATTGACTGCCTCCCTCTGATAAAGCCGACTAATAGAAGGAAGGGAATTTCATGCCCTAACAGAGTATGAGGGATAGGCTTAAATGGCAAGTCCTCATGACAGACAGATCTTTACACTGTGGGCAGTCCTTCAGAAGCCATGATGACACAGAGATGGAGCGTCAACCTTGCAAAATGCACTGAGGAAAGACCATTGCAAACTTAGAAAATGCAGTCAAGGACAGGTTGGGGAGGAATGACTCCCAGTGAGATTTTGCAAAGACTGTGTAAATATGTATCTGATACTGTGTTTCCTTAAATCTTGTTCTCTGTTATAGTGATCGTTGGCGCTAAAAACAAATGTAGTAAAATATGTTTAAATCCCTGTGTTAAATGGTTCTTTTTTTCTTTTCTTCTCCTTTCCTTTCCTTTTTTCTTTTTTCTTTTCAATGTTTCTTTTTCCTTTGGGGTGATTAAATAAGCAACATCGATGGAAACTTCTTCCTCATCTGATCTGCATGTCATTTATATATTCCAATGGATAGCTTAGCTATTAAAGCCTTATTACAACCATAAACCAAGGCTTATGTCCCTGGTGATCTCAGCCGACGTGCTGGCATGGGACCTGCCCAGTAAATCAAGCCCTATTAGAAGAGGCTGCATTCTCAAAAGAAAAGGACAAAGAAAGGAAGGAGGAAAGTGAATAGAGAAGAACTATGAAAGTTAGTTGTGGGAAGTGGGGGCTGGAAGAGAATCAAGGATGAGGAGGAAAAGCTCAATGGACGACAGAGGAGGAAACTACCCCAGAAAATAGAAGGATTATTTGGATTAACCTGAGGACGCTGAGCAGAGAAATAAAATGCACACGACCTACTTTGAGATCCCTGCTCAGGAAAACAGACAATGTGTAAATACAACGTCATATTTATTGGGTTTCTCACAGGGCATATGAAAGGACACTTAGTCATTCCATAGCTGAACAATGCTCTATTATCAAAATGAAAGTAGATTTGAACTAATAAATAACTCCATTCACCCAAAGCATTTGTATATATGGCAAAGCTATTTAAACAGGTGGATGTAATTTTCAAAGGGATCATAATATTAATTATTTCACATTTGTTATGAGTGGCAGTGGGATGGTGAATGCAGAAAAGAAAGTAAGTACTTGAATTCTAGGGTATAGGCCAATGATCCAGAGTGAAACATTATTTTTTATTTATTGAACACCAACAATGTGGTAAGCATTGGACATAAATTTACATGTCATTCATGACTGCCTTTTAATCTAAATAGGCAGAAACAACCCTGCCCAGGAGAGAAGAGTAGGTGTCAACCAGCAACATATGGGAAGGTATTATTTTCTTCCCAAGGTGTTATTTACACAGAGCCGACCTTGGTGTATATCTGCTAAGAGGACTTATGAAATCAGCTGTCTTCAGTCAACTGATCCTCCCCTATCATTCTGTGCCTCCTAACTGAACGAGAAAAGATTAAACTTCGCATTTTAATAACTAGAGAGAACTGTTGGCAAATGGGCGGGCAGTCACTAAAAATATTAGCCCAGTGATATGCAAGTATCAGTTGAAGACAATCAATGTCAAGGGATTACTGTAACCTTTGCTTCCTTTGTGATTCTGCTTCCTATTTCCAGCACTCTCAGTAAAGAAGACCCCTACAGAGGCATTCCTGGTGGGGTCACTGTCACTTCCAATTGGGTAGGGTTTTCACTGGTAGTATGTGTGTATGATATGTGTCTACTATCAGTTTGTATATTTTACTCACAGGAGGTTAGTTACAATTCCCAAAATGGCAGGCTCAGAGTTCCTAAATCAACACACAAGACTCAAAAGACCAAGGAAGTAATAGAGATTTGGGCTGGAATTTTTAGTTCATTAAATACTGAGTGACATCATAGTAAAATAATCAAATGGTGTTCCTCTCCAGAAGAATCTTAGCCTCTGGAAAAGACCAGCACATCAACGTACGTCATGGGTGAGAAAGAAAAAGGTAACTGAGATATAATGAATATTAAAGATGTTTCAGACACTGTTCATTTCAGTCCAGTTGCACAAAAGTAGCACAAGGAGTACACTGATCTCCCATGATACAGATGATAAAACCTGAGGCTTATGGGGGAAATTTCTTTATCCAAGTCTACCCTGCTGGTAACTAGTGGGACCCAATTGTACCCACTCAGTTTGGAAAGATTTCTTAAGACATGAAGAATGTAAAAGGAGTAGGGGGAGGGTAATATTAGAAGAAGAGAGGAAACAGATAAAAAATCTTGTGTCTTAATCCCTCTTCCACTACCTCCTTGGTCTTTTCCTCTGCTATCCACCAGCCCCACTGAATTCTGAGAAAGGAAAGAGGGAGAGGTAAAAATATAAAAACTTGGAAATGTTTGGAGAGCCAACAGCCCTGGGAGAACCATATGAGATGACAATATTCCAACATAAAAGAAGTAAAAGAAATGTCTGAGGGTATGTCAAATGAGATGGTACCTTCCAAACATTTTGACTGATTCACAGTAACATGTATTATATAACAACTCAGTACATGTGTATGTGTATATAAATGAAGCCAAAGATTCATAATAGAATAGTTATTCATCAGAGTTTTCCAGAGAAGCAGAATTAATAATGTGTGCGTGAGTGTGTATGTATGTGTGCGTAAAATTTGCAGGGTAGGCCGGGAGGCTGGAGACCCAGGGAAGAGCTGATTTGTAATTAAACTGTCTTCTGGAAGAATTGCCTCTTCTGCATATGAGGTCAGTCTTTTATCCTCACTCTTTCTACTGATTGGATTAAGTCTGCCTACATTATAGGGGGTAATTTGTTTTACTCATAGTGTGCTAATTTAAGCATTAATCTGATCTAAAAAAATACCTTCAGAGCAATATCCAGACATTTTTGACCAGATATTTAAGTACTTTGGTCTAGCAAAGTTGACACATAAAATCAACCATCACAATTCCCTTAACTATATGGGATATATCTGATATTATTCTTTCAATTCTATTTTACTCTTTTAAAATTCTTTTTAATGCTGGATATAGACTAATAGATTGATTTGCTCAGGGTACACCACTTGAATATCTGGGAAATACTGGTTTGGGAGCCTTTTTGAGAAAGCCTCACAGACTTCCTTGTGCAACATTATGGAGCAGTACAGCAGCATAAATGTCTTTTCTACTCAACAGGCACAGGGGAGTGGTTTGCAGAAGGCCAAAATGGACTAGTAGAATGTGTCCCTTGAGCCTAAGAGTGGTACAGCTATAGTTCCAAAAGTTAAAAGACTTGGAAAGGACTTATATGTAGGAAGAAAGAAAGATAAGTGGTTACCAAGCACTGAACACTGCAGATTGGGCAGGAACAAAGAACCTCAATGGACACAGGATGGGTAAATGATAACATCAAGGACAGCATGACCAGATGTTCCCCTGATGGCAAAACACAATAGAACAGCTTCCATCTCAGACAATTTCATAGAAAGAAAAAAAGCAAGCTGAAATGGCTGAACTTTGTTCCTGTCACCCAGTGAAATGAGAACTTGATATAGAAGTTGTTCAGTTTTGCATTGTTGCATAAAAAGTCATGCCCAACTAGTGGTTTAAAGGAACATCAATTATGTCACCTTTACCCTACATTTTCCTGAGAATTGGCTGGGCTCAGCAAGATGGTTTTCATGTGGGTCTTTTGGATAAAACTGTAGGCAGATAATGGCTAGGGTAAGAGTCATCTGAAGACTGGCTCACTCACATGACTAGTGCCTGAACTGGATGACTATAACTGCTGGAGTTGGAATAGCTGGGGCTCCTCCTGCATCTCTAGCTCCATGTGTTCTCTCTAGCACAGAGGTTCCACAGTTGATAGAGTTGGGGAGCCAGGCAGGATCTGCTCTGCTTCTAGGACTTGGGTTCAGAAGTCACAAAATATTACTTCTTCCACATTCTAATAGTTGAGACAGTTACAAAAGCCTGCCCAGTGTCATAAGAGGAAACCCCACCTCTTGGTGAAGAAAGAGCAAGTCCTGACATTGCATATGGAACTAGAACACATTGTTGCAGCCACTTTTAGCACATAAGTTCTGTCCAAATTCATATAGAAGAAAAACAAATAAATTTCTTTCAAATCCAATTTTATGTACTGAAATTTATACTAAAATTTGTACTTACATTCTAGTAATTATTTGAGTACGGATCAGTCCTCATACAAGGGCTGAAAACCAGGGAGGCAGCCCACTGTCCTCATTTTATAGCTGAAGAGACTAAGACATAAATGGTGTCAGTGGCTTGCATAGCATCCCACAACCAGATAATGTCAGTGCAATGCAGGTCTCATGTCTCTGAGCTCCAGCATAATTCTCTTTATAGACTCTTCCCGCCAGTTTTCCCACTGATCTTCTCATGCTTTTGTCTTGAGCAGAGCTAAGAAGATAAGGACATGTGGAATCCTTCCTCTCACAAGGGCCACACTGCATCCAGACATGGGATGGAAGGAAACACCACAAGGTTGCCTAGATATAAAGAAGGCAAGACTTCCCTCAGAAATGATGTTCTAAACATGACGGGAACCCATCCATTGGAACACACACCACTACAGACAAACAACTACTACAGTGACAGCAGTGTGTTCTAACAAGATATTACCTTTGCCTCCTCTCTGAACCAAGAAGACATTCTCCTCTGTTCAAACCCAGTATTACAGCCCAAGCATTCATATTTTCAGTCTAAGAAACTTCTAGCTTAAAATCCATTTGTTCTAGAGGAAAGTAAAATGCGATTTTCTATTTGCTGGCAGAAAAGAATATTGAAATTGCTTCTTAAATACTTCTCTGGAAGTTAAACCACTTGTGCTGAGGAAAAATGATGAGTCAATAGAAACTAAATCATGATCGGATGAATTAAATTTTTCTCAATAAAACATTTTTTTAAAAGAAGGGCAAAGTGTTTAGAAGAATAAGTTTCCAGTAAATTTATATTACCAATCATCACTCTTCTGCAGTTAAGGCTTATGCAGCTGTTGTTATGGAAATACAGGATGTGGTCCCAAATGCAACAGTATAATTTCACTGCAAGATTAACCAAGAGGGCAGTAAAAACCCTAGTTAAAATATATCACTTTGGTATTTTATTAAGTACAAGGGAAAAAAAAAAAAACCAGAAAGGAATTTACATTGATGACTTCTATTTCTAAAAGCTTTGGTTCCAAGGAGGAAATTCTGTTTGACTGTCTCTCCCTTCTGAATGAGGATTTAATTGAACAATATAGACTTCAGAGAATCCCAGCATATTAGAGCTGGGAAAAGTCTCAAAGAAGATTATGTCCAAATGCTTCATGCTATAGGTGATGATGTTGAGGCTCTGCGAGGGGAAGTTACTCACTCAGCCACAGCTGGTGGAGTGTGGACTCAAGCCCAGGATCCCTGATTCCCACACTGTGCTGTGTACTCAACGAAACCCCTTAGAAACATTTTTGCAAAAAGTATGAACCATGGTTAGGAACCAGGGTCTCTGAGAGGTAAAAGAGATTTTCATAGTCATCTGCTCTTTGTCTCTCCTGCATCCACCCCCCTCTTCTGACAACAGTCTCTATTTTTATTAAGATCTCTGGCTTCCTACTTTTATCTACAAAGTTAGATAAGGTTAAACTACTAGCCTAAGGCATGCAGCATGTAACCTAGGTAAAGCTAACAACTACAGCACAACTGGTTCCCCTGTGATTGGTTCAAGGATGGGAACATCACACAATCTGAACCAATGAAAAACAATCAGATTCTTTTTTTTTTTTTAACTTGACAAAGTCTTTCATTCACTTCCTCTTTTTCCTCTTTCAATTATGAGGGGAGAAAATATTAGACTTGAAGCTACTGCCGCCATCTTCCTAAAACTTGGATATTGAGAATAAAGCTAGTATAGAAACAGAGCCAAGAGATAAGAGAAACTACAGACAAAATACAGTGTTTGAAAGCAGCAATAACCATATACTTTTTAGTAACGTACAAAAGCCAGTAAAGTCCCCTGAGTCACTCAAGCAGATAATTTATTTGGAAGGTAGTCTCAGGAAACCCCAGTGGAGGAGGAGAAAGAGGAGGCAGGGAAGGAAGAAAGCCAATAAAGAGTGTGCTATCAAGCAAGAAAACACCGCAGGTCACTGCATCTTAGTCCTATGGGGAATTCTGGTGAATAGCTCAGCATCTGTCCCCTCTCCCCAACAAGGATGGGTCTCTCATAAGGGTCAAGGGAGCTGGGTCTTTCTATAATAATTCTCACAAGACACTGTTTGGACTGCTACTCACGTGGGTAGGGCAGGTGCAGGTGGCCAGAGAAACCCTCGGGAGAGAGAATCAGGTGGCGAGCTTAACCAGAGTGAAACTGGACAGGCACGTACTAAAACAGAAGAGGCTAAAGCAACACAGGTGGTCCCTGAGGGTCCTTCCTGTACCACCATGGGCAATACGCCATTCTCCTTGCCCCACGGTTGAATAAAGAGGGTCCCACGGCCTTAGAGGAGGGCCACCAGACTCAGGGAGCCTGGATCTTGATATGATCTCTTGGAAGGCTTCTTACTGGCCAGGAACACCTAATTGGACTTCACATTAGCAAGAAATACACAATTGTACTAAGCCATCAAAATCCGGAGAACATTCGTTACAGCAGCTAGCCTCCCCTGACTAATGAAGGGAGAAAGCAGATGTTTGTACGGCAAACCGTCTTTATGGCTTAAATCCTGGGGTCAGTGGGTGACAGATGATGTGGCCAGATCACTTTCTTGTTCATAAAACTCGGGGAGATGCCAGGTGAAAAGTCCCTTGAGGCTACAAAGGCATGACAGGCAGGCAGATCAGACAAAGCGCCGCTGGTGTACATGCAGAGACAGCCCTGGTTCAGAGATGCACAGGGTTCCTGAGTTTTGTCCTCCGGCTGTTTTGTGACAGCTTTCTCCCCATGAGGAGAACAGACTGATTCAGTCTGCCAGGTGCGCCCCTCTAGGTGCCACAGACCCATCTGAGATTGCAGAATAAAACGCCCCCGGTGGCAGAAACTGGCACTGGGTTTGTACCTGAGCTTTAAGCACAGTGACTAAGAAAGTATGAACTCTCATCGCCGGCTCCCGCTCAAAGGGAAAGTCAGCTTCGTGGTGCTGCCCCACTGGGGCCAGTGATGACAAGGATGTCAGGAACTCCGAGGAGGAAGAATCAGATGGGGCTGACTGTGATTAAGGATTTATCTCCTGCCAGGACAAGCCACCAGCCCTCATCATGGAGGCCATGAACATTTGTTACCTACACTACACCTGCCACACACAACCCAGGACTGTAAGCCCATTTTATCTCCTGACAGCCCCAAGAAGTATCAACACCAACCTTTTTCAGATGAGAAGACAGGTTTGCAGAGGAGCGGTCCTCTGTCCAAGGTCAAGATCTGGGGAGAGACAGAGCTGCCAGATGTGGGAAACAATGCCCGTCCCAGCGCCTGGTGCTTCCTCCTTCTCTGCGCTCCCCTCTGCCTGGGGCACCAGCGTAAGAAGCTGAACAAACTGGAACTTCTGGGGTCGGCAAACTTAAAACAAAACCACATAGTGATCTTAATTTTCTAAGTACTTATCTAAACATTCTATTTAAACAGTCAAATAAACCAATTTATGTAAACAGTTATCTAAATTTTTCTTCCAATAACCGTGTACTATAAAGACTTGCCTGTAAAAGACTTCCGCTGAAGGAATAAACGAGTGTACGACACGTGCTTTGATACTCTTTTCACCTATTAACCAAGTGTCTGCCATTCTCACATACAGTTGGTAAGATTTCTCTTTCTTGATATCTTCACTTTTTCACCTCTGATCTATTATTCCATTACACTGTTCCTCCTTCCTCCCCAACAATCATGGCAGCAACAAGCACCGCATCTCGGAAACTGTTCCCAAGGCTGCAGTCCTCAGGAACCTATCTCGCCTTCCATTGCGCGTCACCCCCTTCCTCCCTGGCAGCTCAGCCGTCTCCCTGAGTGACACTACCCTGCTGATCGTCCCTCCTAGAACATGACCAACCTTCTGTAGAACCACAATTTGTAAAGCAGTCTCCCCAAAGTTGAGTCATTCAATTTTCACAGTAACTTAGAGCGAAAGCAAGACAGAAATCACTCGCTCCTGTTTCAAATAAGACTGAGGCTTGGAGGTGCTGACCCATTTGCTCCGGATCATGCAAACAGCAGACAGCAGGGCAAAAACACACTACTCACATTTTTTGTTTGTTTGTTTGTTGTTTTCTACTTTTATTAAGTTCATGGGGTAACCTTGGTTAATAAGATTACATAGAGTTCCGGTGTCCCTTTCTCTGATACATGACCTGCATACCGCATGATGTGTCCACCACATTATTTTCACTCCAGACTCCACGCGCCTTGTGCCAGATACTGTTGCCTCTCCTTCTGAGGCTGCTTGCTGAGCGAGCATCGTTCCCCTGCCCCCAGGCACCAGCTCTGCCACCTGCAGCATCCCCAGCAGGGAGTTTGGGCTCACAACAGGGTGCCTCTTCAACATCCTTCTCCTAGGCGACCAAATTGTCAGAGCACAGACAGGGGAAGAGATGGGTGGAGCTGATGCCCAGAAAGAAGCCTGTGGGGACAGGGACAGTGTGGCCTTCTCACAGCTACCTCCCGTTCAGAGACAGCTCTGGGCCCAGAAAGACTGGGGGTCAGGCAGGGAGTGTCTGATCCCAGCTCTGCAGCTCCTATCCCTGGGTAAATATTAACCTCTCTGAACCTCCAGAATGGGGAAGAGCAAGCGTATGAACGTTTTGTAGCATATTTTTAGCTCAGCTGAGATGGCTTAATAAAGTGCTTAGGATAAGACCTCAATAATGAAAACTATTATCAATATTTATAATTGATATAACTGCATAGGGTCATTATATTAAATAGAATAATATATAATATACACATATTATATAGGCATGTATACATATAAGACAGTGGTTCTTAACCTTTTTGAGGTACCGAACCCACCAGTTTCATATGCGCATTCACTGAACCCTTCTTTAGTGATAAATAAAACATGATTTTTTTCCCCCAAATTCAAGACATAGGTATATGTTTTTTTACTGGTGCACAAAATGAGCCATGCATGAACATCACCTTGCTCAAAGAACAAAACCAACGAAGTGCCTGAACTCACAACAAATTACGGTATTACTTTATTCTGGCCTCCACGGCAGAGGCTTCTCCGAACCCCTGAGACCGACTCATCGAACCCCTAGGGTTCAATAGAACCCAGGTTAAGAACCACTGATATAAGATGTAATAAAAATATAAGAGAATTGTTCCTGTAAGCAAGATGTAAAAGGACAAGGAAACAAAAAAGGCTACCTAAGGAAGCTTTACAAAGAGTTACTATTTTCTGTATCACCATGCAAATATCTAGTACTGATCCTGCAATATTTCATTAAAAAAATGAGATGGACCCCAGGCTCATTCCTCGTGCATGAAAGGAGATGGGGAACATGAACGAGCCACAGTGCATTGGTCATGCCCTTCAGTCTGATTGTGGCTACAAAGCTGTGTTTAGGGAAATCTTGGATCTGTTCCTTAATGAAGCGGCCCGACAAGTCCTCAGGATGTGGTGGCAGCTCAGTCACCATCAGAGACAAGAGTAAGAGTTTTGATACTGTGGCTTCCCAGGATGAGGAGCGCAGTGATTCTGGGGAGACACAAATCGGGGTTCCAAAGTAGCAGGACACTAGACCTGCGTCGCTCTGGGGACGCCTAGACGGTACTAAAATCTTAACCCTGCAAAGGCCATGACAGCTTTCTTCCAGCAGCCAATGCTCTCGAAGTTGAGATGTTCCAGCATGAAAAACCACAGGACTTAGACAAATGAGGCTGGAAAGATAAATTTTGTGTCTATGGCAAATTTGCTATATAAATTTTAGAGATTTAACTGTGATAGCCAAGAAAAAAAAAATCCTACTGGAAAATGAGAAAATTTGTTACTTTCAGAAACTAAATTATCCTTGAAGGAGTGTTCATTCATTAATTAAAATAACAGACATCATTTCTATTTATAGCAATAAGAATTTTATGGACTTGGAAGGAAAAATGGAGAATCATTTGTTTATTCCACATATACTGACTGCCTTTGTTCTTCCCAATGCTGTGCTAAGTTTTGAGGATAAAGAATAAGGTTGAATTCATATCCTCAACGAGCTTACAGTCTACGCGGGAGATGGATGTGCTTTAAAGTACGGTAAGTGTTAGATAAAACTGTGGCAGATTATATTTTTCAAAGATGATTAAAGCATCTGCCATCTCACATGCTCTTCCAAAATCTTGTACTACCCCATCAAGCAGGAGAGCATAATTCCCACGCACTTAAATCTGGGCAGACTGGTGACTTCTAGCCAAGGAAACGCAGCAAAAGTGATACTGTGTGACTTTTGAAGCAATGTAACCACTGCATTCTCCCCTAGAATACTCACTCTTGAAGCCTTCAGCTGCCCTGTGTAAGCTGTCAGACTGCCCCGAGGACATTACACTGTGAGGAAGTCACACTAGGCCACACAGAGAGACCACCTGGAAATTCTCTGCAGCCACATTAGCTACCTGGCTGATGCTCCCACACTCTTCCTCCCTTGCTGTTCCAGATGCGGCCACCATTTAACTGCAAATCCATAAGGACCCTAAATGAGAAGCTCCCAGCTGGAGCCTTCTTGAATTCCTGATGCACAGAAGCCACGAGAAGAAATAAGACGGCAGCGGCTGCTCTGGAGCGCTGAGGGGTGTGGTGATGTGAGCCACAATCGTCACCAGAATGGGGGCCTTGAAGCAGAGCCCTGTTGGCTTTGTTTACTCTGTGGTGATCCTGTGCACAGCACACGGCATTCCAGAGTATTTGTTGAACTTTGTTGAGTAGAGGTAGTTGTTATATACGTTAGTAGCATAAAGAAAGAATGATTAATGACATTGCTGAAATAAGAAATGTTTCCCAGAGGAGATGATGAATGAAGCTCAAGGGATGGAGCAATATTTTTCAAACAAACAGGGAATGCCAGGTAGGAGGAGAGCAAATGCAAAAACACAAAGGCATGGGACAGCTGGGTGGAGTTAGGGAATCATGTCACTGAACAGGGCTGAAATAGGCACATAAAGGTAAGTGATGAGGAATGTGGTTGGAGAGGTTGGGGGGGGCAGATCAGGAGAGGCCTGTGTGTTCAGTGGGTCTCAGAGCCATGAAGGAGAAGTGCTACATTCTCCCCATTACCCAAACAGAAGACCCTCTCGGGCCTCTCATTTGTCTTCTACCATTTCCACGCCTCTACTGGGCACCTGGGTCTCCTCTCTTGACCTTGTATCACTGAGCGGGTGAGAACTTGTGAAGTGGCTAAGCTCTAGACACAGTTGAAGACCATATCTACTCCTCAGGGAGATGCATACTCGGCTTTCTAGAAAAAGGCACAAACCCCTCACCACTTGACTCTCCAGCCTGTCTGGGTTCTAGAAAAACTTCCCATGTCTCAGAGACACGGATGGGCAGGGGGTCTCAGGGATACATTGGTGTCTAAGTTCTGCTTTCCTGATAGTTGTCCATATTTTTATGTGTCTATTTCTTAGTCAAAAAAAAAAAAAATCCTTACTTAGTCTGGCAAAGAACAGTTTGGCTCTCCAGCTGCTCGTTCAAATGTGTTGATTGTGTCTCTGGGCCTTAGGGTTTTGAAATTGAAAGCCACCATTTAACTCCTTTGCTACCTGTGTTCTGCAGTGGCATCATCAAAACAGTGTATTAGTCAGAACAGGCTACATCGGGGTCCCCAAACTACAGCCCGAGAGCTGCATGCGGCCCCCTGAGGCCATTCATCCAGCCCCCGCTGCACTTCCGGAAGGGGCGCCTCTTTCATTGGTGGTCAGTGAGAGGAGCACAGGATGCATCCACACCCATAGTTCCCATTGAAATACTGCTCAGTTTGTTGATTTAAATTTACTTGTTCTTTATTTTAAATATTGTATTTGTTCCTGTTTTGTTTTTTTACTTTAAAGTAAGATATGTGCAGTGTGCATAGGGATTTGTTCATAGTTTCTTTTTTATAGTCCAGCCCTCCAAGGTCTGAGGGACAGTGAACTGGCCCCCTATGTAAACAGTTTGGGGACCCCTGGGCTACATAATGCTGTAGGAACAGGTATCCCAACACTCAGTGGCTTAACACAGCAAGCATCTCTCATACACATGTCTGGAGTTGGGCTTATCCAGGCTGGGCCAGGCTGGGCTTGGTCTCAGGCCATGGATCAGAGCCAAGTCTATCCCAGGTATCTCTAATCATTTTGGGACCAGCAGGGTATCCAGGATATGTATTTTTCATGGTAACGGATGTGCAACAAGGGCCAGGAGAACATGTCTTTTAAGGATGAGGCTCAGAACTAGCATGGAAGACCTCTACCTTCTTTGGTTTTATCAAGACACATGGTCAAGCCCAACACAATTGGGAATGCAAAGTATATCCTTCCCATGAAGGCTGCAGAAGAAGTAGAAAGTATCTGCTGGACAAAATCAAGTCTGTCACAATCACTGCAAATCAAAGCCCACGAGCAGATACCCTTAACATGAAGTCTGTAAACATTCTTGCATCACAAACACAAAGGCTCTTGCTTCTGTTCTGTACAAACTGGTGATCTATGCTGTCAGAGAATATGCAGTACAACATTCTTTGTCTTCAACCTCCAACATGTATGGATGTCTGCTGAACCTCTTGGACATCTGTATCCTGATGGCACAATGCCCCCAAGTGCAATTCAAGTTCCCAGCTGACATGAAGTCCACTGGTAGTGATGGAAAACTCATACAGAAATGGTGTTTTGATAATACAGTCTGGGAACCTACCATGCTGGGTGTCCCCTACCTACAGGACTGTCACTCACAGCCTTTTGGAGTGTCCTCCTACCTGCACAACAGCTGGCTCATTGCAAACTCACTACTTGGGAAAGAACTATTGAAGTGTGTTGAGCTCAAAGGAAAAGCAGGGAAATCTGTTTTCAATTAACTTCTCTCTTCACTGAAGACTGAACAAGGCAGCAGAGAAAAGTTGAAGCCCTAAACTGTCTATTTTCCCATAATAAGTTAAGAACATGCCTTACCAATGTTTACAAGATAGGAAGAAACCTTAATCCTTACTTCAAAAAAAGAAACAGACGACAATTGTGTAAGATATTAATATATGAATTGCCTGTGGTTAGAAAATATATTATCAGAAATAAACTGATGGATTTTCCAGTTTGTTATATTAAGGGAATCTGGGTTTACTTTTCCTCACTCCCAGCAACATTTTCTGAGGAAAGAACTGGAATTCCTCATGCAAGTGAAAAACATGGCTCTTGCAATTTTATATGCTCTTATGTTTGTCCATTCATGTATTTACTTTTACCTTCAAAATTAAAAACAAGTAACTAAAAATAACAATAAGCTTTGCCCTAGAATTTTGTTAGCATAAAGGAGTATGTCTCTAATTCTCTACAAGTTAGTTCTTCTACTGACTGTGCTCTATGTCTACCAAATTTCTGCTCAGGAGGGTACAATGAAAAAGAACATGAGTTGAAGCAATTGACAAAATCTGAGTAAGAACTTTTTCTAGATAATTGTATCAATAGAAAATACCCTAAATTTGATCATTGTATTGTAATAATATAAGAGCATGTATCAGGAGATACTCCTGAAATATTTAGGAATAAAAGGTCATAAAGTCTTTGACTCAATCTCTAATGATTCCATATATATATATATATATATATATATATTACATGTCACAGGGATAGAGATAATTCAAGTGTGGCAAAATCTTAACAATCAGTGGATATGAATAAAGGATAAATGAGTATTTACTATTCTTATGTCTTAAAGTTTTCAAATTAGAAGTTAAGAAAAATATGCAAGGGGCAAGATAGTGATGGAGTAAACGGTTGTACCAACTTCCAACTCCCAGAACCAAAGTGGATTATAAATTGATTTTAAGAACCATCATCTGGATAAACCAATGCTGAACTGGACTGAGAGGACTCTTCAACCGGGGAACACTGAAGAAGCCATATTGAGACTGGTAGGAAAAGAAAAACACGGAAAGGGCTGCCCAGCTCACCAGAGTGAAAGGTAGCCCATAGAGACTCGTGTAGTGGAAAGAGAGGCCAGCGGAAGGGTCGGGACCTGGGTCCCAGGAACAAACTCCAGCTTGCAGCCCCAGAGCCTAGAAGAGGCGTATGGACAGTATTGAGCTGTGAAACAGGTTAGGATGCTGTTTGTGAGAAAGAGACAGTTGTTTCAGACCCAGAATTCTTCTTAAAGGGACGGCGCAGAAAACCTCTCTCGCAACTACTCATCCAGGACTCCGGGAGACAGGGAGAGATGAGAGGACCGGAGCAGCGGGAAGAGAATGCGATCTGGAAGGCACAGGGAGAAATGCTTTGAGGGACAGTCACCCTAAACCCTGGGCTGAGTCACTCCGCAAATCTGAAACAATATTTCCCCTGGAACCAGCAAGGGGAAGCAGGACACCAGCCAAACAGGCCTGGCACAAGAACACAGCCCATCCTGCAGAGGCGAGGCGAAAACCGCAGCAGCAGCCTCAGCATCCGGCACCGGCAACACCTACACCCAACCGCCCTAGGCAGGGGCAGAGGGAGTGGTAGGCCTGCAGACACACCACACCTAGGGAACACAGAGGCAACACCCATTGGACTCCAGTAGCCAAACCCTTCTTACACACAGACAAAGTGGGCAGGCAGAGGAATGCAACCCAAATGAATCAAGAGAAATCCCCAGAGAAGGACCTGAATGAATCAGATATAACCAAACTACCTGATGCAGAGTTTAAAATAATGATATTTAGAATGTTCAAAGAGCTTAGAGCAACAATAGATAGTCATTATGAACACCTAAATAAAGAGATAACAAGTATAAAAAAGGAAATTGAAATAATAAAAAGGCATCAGACAGAAATGACAAATACAATATCAGAACTGAAGACCACAATGGAAGGAATTAAAAGCAGGATGGATGAAGCTGAGGATCGAATCAGCGGATTAGAGGACAAAATAAACAAAGACACAGAAGCAGAGCAGAAAAAAAAAAGAGACACAAAAAATCTGAGGAAACTCTAAGGGAGTTCTATGACAACATGAAGAGAAATAACATGAGCGTCATAGGGGTTCCTGAAGAAGAGGAGAAAGAACAAGGGATAGAAACTTTGTTCAATCAAACCATAGCTGAAAACTTCCCTAAATTAAGACTGGAAAACGTTTCACATGTTCAAGAAGCACAGAGAACTCCATTAAAGAGAAACCCAAAAAAATCTATACCAAGACACATCATAGTTAAAATACCAAAGCTAAGGGATAAAGAGAAAATTTTAAAGGCTGCTAGAGAAAAAATGGCTATCGCCTACAACAGAGCACCCATAAGGATGACATCCAACTTCTGAACAGAAATACTTGAGGCCAGAAGGGAATGGCAAGATATATTCAAAGTAATGCAGAACAAGAACCTACAACCAAGACTACTCTATCCAGCAAGGCTAACCTTTAAAATTGAAGGAGAAATAAAGAGCTTCCCAGACAAAAAGAACCTCAAGGAATTCATTAAAACCAACCCAATTCTGCAAGAGATACTAAGGGGCCTCTTGTGAACAGTTCAAAGGGGGAAAATATAGCAAAAGAAGAATACTGCTTTAAAGAATAAAATGGCAATAAACAACTACATATCAATAATAACCTTAAATGGAAATGAATTAAATGATCCAATCAAAAGACATAGGGTAGCTGTGTGGAAAAAAAATAAAGGACCCATACATATGCTGTCTACAAGAGATACACCTTAAAACAAAAGATGCACATAGAATGATGGTAAAAGGATGGAAAAAAAATATTTCATTCAAATGGAAATGAAAGAAAAGCCGGGGTAGCAATACTTATATCTGACATAATGGACTTTAAAACAAAGGCTGTAGTAAGAGATAAAGATGGACACTACCTAATGATAAAGAGAACAATTCAACAGGAAGATATAAACATTATAAATATTTATGCACCAAACTTAGGAGCCCCGACATACATAAAGCAGACTTTGATGGATATAAAGGGCGAGATTAACAGCAATACTATCATAGTAGGGGATTTCAATACTCCACTAACATCACTGGATAGATCCTCAAGAAAGAAAATTTACAAATAAACAGCTGACTTAAAGGGTACACTAGATCAACTCAATTTAATAGATATCTTCAGAACTTTTCAACCTAAAGTAGTAGAACATTCATTCTTTTCAAGCGCTCATGGTACATTCTCTAGGATAGACCACATGTTAGGACACAAAAGTGGTCTTAAAATATTTAAGAAGATTGAAATCATATCAAGCATTTTCTCTGATCAAAATGGCATGAAACTAGAAATTAACCACAAAAGAAAAACTGAAAAAATACTCAAACACTTGGACACTAAATAGCATGTTATTAAATAACGAATGGATTAATAATGAGATCAAAGAAGAAATAAAAAAGTTTCTAGAAACCAATGATAATGAGCATACATCAACTCAAAATGTATGGGACACAGCAAAAGCAGTTCTGAGAGGGAAGTTCATAGCACTACAGGCATACCATGAGAAGCTAGAAAAAGCCTAAATAACCAAAGCCCTGCATCTAAAAGAACTGGAAAAACAACAGCAAATAAAGCCCAAGAGTAGTAGAAGGAAGAAAATAATAAAGATCAAAGAGGAAATAAATGACATAGAGCCTAAGGAAACAATACAGAGGATCAATGAAACCAGGAGCTGGTTCTCTGAAAAGGTAAACAAGATCGATGAACCTTTAACTAGACTCACCAAGAAAAAAAAAGAGAGGACTCAAATATATAAGATTAAAAATGAGAGTGGAGAAATAACAACTGACACAGCAGAAATACAAAGCCTTGTAAGAAAATACTATGAAGAACTCTATGCCAAAAAATTAGACATTCTAGGTGAAATGGACAAATTTCTTGAATCATATAACCTTCCAAAAATCAATCTAGAAGAATCAGAACACCTAAACAGACCAATTACAACAAATGAGATCGAAACAGTTGTCAAAAAACTCCCAAAAAAGAAAAGTCCTGGGCCTGATGGCTTCACAAGTGAATTCTATCAAAAATTTAAAGAAGAACTAACTCCTACCCTCCTCAAGCTATTTCAAAAAATTCAAGAGGAAGGAAGACTTCCAAACTCCTTTTAGGAGGTGAGCATAATTCTGATCCCGAAACCAGGCAAAGACAACACAAAGAAAGAAAATTATAGGCCTATATCCCTGATGAATTTAGATGCTAAAATCACAACAAAATATTAGTCAACCGGATCCAGCAATATATGAAAAAAATCATACACCATGATCAACTGGGATTTATTCTGGAGAGGCAATGCTGGTTCAATATTCGCAAATCAATCAATGTTATTCATCACATAAACAAAAGGAAGGACAAAAATCACATGATAATTTCAATAGATGCAGAAAAGGCATTTGATAAAATCCAGCACCCATTCATGCTCAAAACTCTCAGTAAAGTGGGAATACAGGGAACATTCCTTAACATGATAAAGGCCATCTATGACAAACCCACAGTAAACATCATACTAAATGGGCAAATATTAAAAGCAATCCCCTTAAGATCAGGAACAAGGCAGGGGTGCCCCCTTTCACCACTCTTATTCAACATAGTTCTGGAAGTTCTAGCTACAGCAATCTGACAAGAAGAAGAAATAAAAGGCATTCAAATTGGAAAAGAAGAAGTAAAACTGTCATTATTTGCAGATGATATGATATTGTATATAGAAAACCCTAAAGTCTCAGTCAAAAAACTACTGGATCCGATAAATGAATTCAGCAAGGTGGCAGGATATAAAATTAATACTCAGAAATCAGAGGCATTTTTATGTACCAACAATGAACTGCCAGCAAAAGAAATTAAGGAAACAATCCCCTTCACTATTGCAACCAAAAAAATAAAGTACCTAGGAATAAATTTAACCAAAGAGGTTAAGGACCTATACTCGGAAAATTATAAAATATTGATAAAAGAAATCAAGGATGATACAAACAAGTAGAAGCATATATCGTGCTCATGGTTAGGAAGAATAAACATCAAAAATGTCTATATTACCCAAAGCAATTTATAAATTCAATGCAATATCAATTAAAATACTAATGACATACTTTGAAGATATAGAACACATATTCCAAAAATGTATATGGAACCAAAAAAGAACACGAATAGCCTCAGCAATCTTTAAAAAAAAAATAAAGCAGGAGGTATCACTCTTCCAGATATCAAGGTATACTACAGGCCATTGTACTCAAGACAGCCTAGTACTGGCATAAGAACAGGCACATAGATCAATGGAACAGAACAGAGAAACCAGAAATAAACCCACACATTTATGGACAACTGATATTTGACAAAGGAGGAAAGAACATACAATGGAGTAAAGACAGCCTCTTTAACAAATGGTGTTGGGAAAATTGGACATCTACCTGCAAAAAAATGAAACTAGACCATCAACTTACACCATTCACAAAAACAAACTCAAAATGGATAAAAGACTTAAATGTAAGCCGTGAAACCATAAACATCCTAGAAGAAAACATAGGCAGTAAGCACTCCAACATCTGTCGCAGCAATATATTTGCCGATTTATCTCCACGGGCAAATGAAATAAAAGGCAGGATAAACAAATGGGACTATATCAAACTAAACAGTTTTTGCACAGCTAAAGACAATAGGAACAGAATAAAAAGACAAACCACATAATGAGAGAATATATTTGACAATACGTCTGATAAGGGGTTAATAACCAAAATTTATAAAGAAACTTATAAAACTCAACACCAGGAAGACAAACAATCCAGTCAAAAAGTGAGCAAAAGAAATGAATAGAAATTTCTCCAAAGAGGACATACAGATGGCCAATAGGCATATGAAAAAGTGCTCAACATCACTAATTATTAGAGAAATGCAAATTAAAACCACAATGAGATATCACCTCACACCAGTCAGAATGGCGCTCATCAGCAAAACAACACAGAATAAGTGCTGGCCAGGATGTGGAGAAAAGGGAACCCTCCCGCACTGCTGGTGGGAATGCAGACTGGTGCAGCCACCATGGAAAACTGTATAAAGATTCCTCAAAAAATTAAAAATCGAACTGCCTTTTGACCCAGCTATCCCACTTTTAGGAATATACCCTAAGAACACCATAGCACTGTTCGAAAGAAGAAATGCGCCCCCATGTTCCTGGCAGCATTGTTCACAATAGCTAAGATCTGGAAACAGCCCAAGTGTCCGTCAGAAGACGAGTGGATTATAAAGCTTTGGTACATATATACTATGGAAAACTACTCAGCCATAAGAAATGATGACATTGGATCATTTACAACAACATGGATGGACCTTGATAACATTATACGGAGTGAAATAAGTAGAACAGAAAAAACCTGAGAACAGCATGATTTCATACATAGATGGGACATAAAAGTGAGACTATGAGACATGGACAAGAGTGTGGTGGTTACAGGGTGGGGGAAGGGAAGAGATGGAGGGAGAGGGGGGAGGGGATGGGCACACAAATAAAACAGATAGAAGGTGGCAGAGGACAATTTGACTTCGGGTATGCAACATAATTGAATGACAAGATAACTTGGAGATGTTTTCTTTGAACATATGTACCCTAATTTATTAATGTCACCCTATTAAAATTAATTAAAAAAAGAAAAAGATGCTTATCTGGAAAATTCTTATGACACAATATTAAATAAAAATTTAAGCTACATAATCATGAATCCACTGTGCTCTTAATTAAGTTAGAAAAGTCTCTCCAATACAGAAAATAGGACTGGAAAGAAAATACCAAAATATTAACAATACTGAAATTTGGTAGATGGACTGGACCAGGAATGCTTTTACACTTCCATTTTTTTCCCTATATTTCCTTCAAAGTTTCAATAACCATCTATCACGTTTATAATGAAAGAAAATACTTAAATAAAAAAGAGCTACCAAGCACCATAGGAAAAAATCGAAGTCATTTTATCCTACCTGCCCCACTTTGAGCCTAAAGCCCAGACCCAGAGCAATGGCACAGGAATGGGTTCAAGCTCTTTGCTATTAAGATGTAAAGGATGGTGTTTCAGGAGCTGTCAACTGACTTTTAATGAGCACCTGTCTCAGACAGAAAAATCATAGTATTCCTGGCTAAGGATTTAATGTATAATTTAGCTTGAGTATCACAGTGGGGTCTCTGGGTATATTCCAGATTTAAGATTTATGGCCAACCTGAGGAGTATTTCTGAATTTGACTTATTCTTCATGAACTTGGACTTCAAGTTCACATGTTACAAAATAGCCAAGCTCAATTTCAGATCATAGGCCAAATGGGTCAGGCCTAACCGATTCAGAAGCCTGCCAGGCTCTCTCATCAAAGGTGAGGTCGGCATCTTCTCAGTTCCCAGGAGGGATTCTGGCCTGAGACACTCCAGCAGCTCTTCCCCACCTCCTTCAAGCTTCTTCTAATGAAGCTTTCTCTTCTGTCTCCATTCTCTGGTTCCTGTTCTCTAGGCCCATATCCCCCCCCCACCCCCAACCTTTCTGAGAATAGGAAGCCACCTCACTCTTGTTTATCGAAAACAGCTCAGCTCCTTTCTCAGCCTCTTCCCTCCTCTGGCCTTGGCAGAAAGCATCCAATAGAAGTCTTCCTTCCCTTCACTCCACGGGCTCCGACAGTTCTCTCTACTCACCCCTGCCTCTCACCTACATCCCTGACTCTACCTGCTGAAACCACAGGTATCTTGGGAATCCCAGCCAGCTCCTCCCACCAGCGTAGGCTGACATTTCTGACCATCCTCCAGGCAGCCCCGGCTGGACCAGTAGCTTCCATTCAGACCCTCCGACCTCTGTCTTGGCAAGCCTAGTTTCCAGCTTGCTTAGACCAGAGAAGCAGCTGCCAGCATTGCCAAGTTTCGAAGGGAGACCAGGGCCCCTCTCATCTTCTGCTTGGTGGGGAGGGGACTCACTGGTGGTTTCTATAATTCTTAGCAGTCCTCTGACCCAGCAGACCATCCTAACACTGCCTTTAAGTCCTCATCCTGCTGACCTGGCAGGAATATATTTTCTGCCATCCTAGAGGTTCCACTCACCAGGGTTATGCAAAGGCTCTTACATGATACCAAGGCATTGAGTTAAAAGCCAGGAATGAGACCTCCTGAGATCAAATCCTGCCTGTGTCGTTTATTAGCTTTGAGACATTGTATACACTATTCCTTGTGTCTCAGTTTTCTCATTTGTACTGTGATGGGGTTACTCTACATCACAGAGTTACTGAAAGGATTAAATGACTTAAAATACCTAAAAAACAATGAACAGTGCCTGGCATATAACAAGCGCTATACAAGAGTTTTTATTACTGTTCATGGCTCTGTATTGATTACGGGCATTGTCCTAGGGCGCTCACTCCTTGAGATCCACTGTTACATCACTTCCCTGACATGTTGGGGGTTTAGGTATCCTAGGAGAAGCGGGGGGCTCCAGTCCCTGGGGCCCAGTTCCTGACATGTTGGGGGTTTAGTATCCTAGGAGAAGCAGGGGGCTCCAGTCCCTGGGACCCAGTCCCTGACATGTTGGGGGTTTAGGTATCCTAGGAGAAGCAGGGGGCTCCAGTTCCTGCGGCCCAGTCCCTGACATGTTGGGGGTTTAGGTATCCTAGGAGAAGCGGGGGGCTCCAGTCCCTGCGGCCCAGTACATGACATGTTGGGGGTTTAGGTATCCTAGGAGAAGCAGGGGGCTCCAGTTCCTGCGGCCCAGTCCCTGACATGTTGGGGGTTTAGGTATCCTAGGAGAAGCGGGGGGCTCCAGTCCCTGCGGCCCAGTACATGACATGTTGGGGGTTTAGGTATCCTAGGAGAAGCAGGGGGCTCCAGTCCCTGGGGCCCAGTTCCTGACATGTTGGGGGTTTAGGTATCCTAGGAGAAGCGGGGGGCTCCTGTGCGTGGGGCCCAATCCCTGATATGTTGGGGGCTTAGGTATCCTAGGAGAAGTAGGGCACTCCAGTCCCTGGGGCCCAGTTCCTGACATGTTGGGGGTTTAGGTATCCTAGGAGAAGCAGGGGACTCCAGTCCCTGGGGCCCAGTCCCCTTGAAGACACAGTCAAGCTTCCCTGCTATGGCCCTGCCACCTCCTTGAGAGCTTCCAGGGAACTGGATGTGCTCTTGGGTCTGGTGTCCTCTGTTGGCCTTGCTATTTCTCCAAAGACCTCTGCCTTTTCCTGTCACCATCAAGACATGTGGTCTACTCTCCTCTGTGGGGACAAAACCCCAAAACATAAGCCTCCTAAGGATGCCACCATCAAAATAATCCCAAAGCCTGGGTACTCCATAAAACGGGTGAAGATAGGTGTGTTGACCATGCTTTGTTGCTCTCCCCATGTCCCTTCCTGACCTTCAGCTCCAGTAGCTGCCCTGCAGGGGTTGAGTAAATGAGCTCCTTTGCCCCTGGGTTGGAGTAAGGCAAAGGGACACAGGGTCAGCAGGAGGTCAGAGGGCAGGAGAAAGGAGAAGTTGAAGCTGTTGGCTGGTTCTCAGCAGAAGGTCACAGCCTTCCCCTGCAGTTGCAGCTCATTCTCTTTGGGACCGTTGCTCTGCCCTTGCCTCTATGGGCAGAGAGTTGGTAATGGCTTCCCCTCCCTTGTTGCTTGCCTTAACATTGCATACACTTCATAGTAAGTCCCTGCACTAAATTCCCTTCACTCGCCCTGTGAGAGTGCCTGATGAGTCACTGACTAATAGTAAAAGGAAAGCAAAAAGCAAACAAATACATTAGCATTTAAATAAATTAGGTGTCACAATAACGACCAGGTAATTTCCATCCAGTGGACACTGTTATTATTTCTACTTTACAGGTATAAAAATTGAGGTTCAGCCTGACCAGGTGGTGGCGCAGTGGATAGAGTGTCAGACTGGAATGCGGAAGACCCAGGTTCGAGACCCCGAGTTCGCCAGCTTGAGTGCGGGCCCATCTGGCTTGAGCAAAAGCTCGCCAGCTTGGACCCAAGGTCGCTGGCTCCAGCAAGGGGTTGCTTGGTCTGCTGATGGCCCGCGGTCAAGGCACATGTGAGAAAGCAATCAATGAACAACTAAGGTATTGCGATGGCAATGAAAAACTGATGATTGATGCTTCTCACCTCTCTCCGTTCCTGTCTGTCTGTCCCTATCTATTCCTCTCTCTGACTCTCTCTCTGTCCCTGTAAAAAAAAAAAAATGAGGTTCACATAGGTTAGAAAACTTAAAATAGTGAATAACAAACTTGGATTTACATCAAAATCTACCAGATCCATAATTATAACCGAGGTTCACGTTTTGGGGGGTTTTTTAAATGCATTTTTATTTTATTTTGTTTTTTTGTGACAGAGACAGAGACAGAGAGAAGGACAGATAGGGACAGACAGACAGGAAGGGAGAGAGATGAGAAGCATCAATTCTTCGTTGTGGCACCTTAGTTGTTCATTGATTGTTTTCCCATATGTGCTTTGACCAGGCGACTAAAGCAGACCAAGTGATACTTTGCTTAAGGCATCAAATCAGATGGGCCCGCTGGGTGGTGTCTTAGTTTGCTCAGGTTGCAAAATGCCACCAATTAAAGAACTTATAAATAATAACAATTTATTTCTCATAGTTCTAGAGGCTGGAAGTCCAAGATCAAGGTGCCAGCATAGTCAGATATGAACCTTCTTCCTGGTTCATAGCCATTGGCTTTTCGCTGTGTTCTCACATGGTGGAAGGGGCTAAGCATCTCTCTGGAGCCTCTTTCATAAGAACACTAAGACCATTCATGAAGGTTCTACCCTCAAGGTTAAGGACCTCCCAAAGGCCCCTACACCTAACACCATCATTTGGGGAGGCAAAGGTTTCAAAATACAAATTTTGGGAGACATATTCAGACCATAGCAGGTGCATTCCTCAGCAGGTTTAGAGCCAGCTCATGTTCCTCACTCATAACCATGCCCATCAAACCCATATCCTTGTCTAAATTACTGGCTGTGTCCATTCTCAAGATAAAGCAAAATGCCCGTATCCATGGCTGTGCAGTTTCCATCCTTTCACAGGCAATCTAAAGTCATCCAACCCCACTCACACTCCCTTGGTGTGTGCTCTTTACCTATACCTATAGGTCGCTAAGAGAATAGAAGCACTTCCATGTGATCCTTCTCCTCTTTACCTCACCACACCCACCACACTCCCTGCCTTTCCTCCCAGTTCAATGGATGAACAAGTTTTCTCCTGTGCCTTTGTTACATCTTCAGTATCATCAATTTACTCCCTCTAGTGGACCTTTTTTGTCAGCAAACAACATGCTCTGGTAACTCTATTTTTAAGGCAAACACCTATCTGCAGTGGCTCTATTTTTTCACAGCCCCCAGGTTTTTGTGAGCCCACTCTAATTTTATGAATGACAGTGCCCTTCTCGGGGCTCCTTGTGCCTCCTTATTGCCAAATGCAATAGTCACTCCTTTGTTCTCACCTTACCCCTCTCAGCTCAGAATAGTTGATCACGTGCTCCTTGGACTACTCCGTTCTCTTGGTTTTCCATGAAAACATTATAGTCTCCTATAATAGTCTCTCCAATGCTACTGGTCCCTCCTAAATTTTCCTTTCTAACTCTTCATTTTCTTATCTTCTAATGAAGGAATTTCAGGACTAGAATCATGGGTAAAATAGGAGATACACTCCTGGCTTGGAGGCAGACTATCTCATAACCCTTCTCAAATAATAAGCACTTATGAACTATCTGAAAGATGGCAAGATTTCTAAGAAAAGTTTTATGCTATTACTTATAAGAGGTTTTCAAAACTGTCTATAACCATTGTGCTCTACGTGCTTTGAATGCCACATATTAACTATGTGACATCAGAAAAGTTACTCAAATATCTTGTGACTCGGTTCCTTTGGTTATAAAATGGGGCTAGTAATATCATTCTGGAGAAAGAGTTCTACCCTTAGTTAGAATGTGGAAAGTCAGAAGAGACCATTGCTACCACTCTAATTGGTCAAGAGAAACAATCAGGCTGAAATGCATAGAGAAAGATATTAAAAAATGCAGAGCAGCTAAGCTTTATAAAACAATATCAAGTGGCCTAATATGCATGTAAGTGGAGTGTCAGCAGGCAAGGAGAGTGAATAGAGCCAAAGAAATATTTGAAGACATGAAAACACAGACTTTTTCAAAACTGACGGAAGACATCAAACCACACACAAAAAGCTCAGAGACCTGCAAAGGTAAAGACAAAAACACCCCCTAAGAACTTCACTGTTAAGCTCCTGGAAACCAAAGATGGAGCAAATCTTGCAATCAGGAGCAGAAGACAAGTTACATAAAGGAGGGAAAAAGGGGACTTACTACAAACTTCTAATCAGGAAAAAGTGAAGCCAAAAGGACAGTAGGTTTGGCAACTTTAAAATGGCTAAAGGTAAAAGAAACTTAGAATTTTGTATCCAGTTTGGCTCCCATGTATCACCCTGGGCCAATAGGGGGCGGTACCTTTATTGTGTATTCAAGGCCAGGGTTTTAAGATCCTAGCTAAGCTTAGCTTTAGCAAAAGCTTTGGAGAGATCCAAAGCACTCGAAGATGGTCATCTGGCCCACAGAACCCACCGCCCCTTCAGCAGCACAAAGCTCAGTACAGAAGAGCATCTTGGTCAGCACAGTAGCCTTAGCCGTAATACTCACCTAGGGAATCACCTGCAAAGCTTTAACAATGTATGCACACCTAGGCTCTACCCCTTGAGATTCTGATTTAATTGTTCTGGAGTATGCTCTTGGCATTTTTTTTTTAATTTAGCAAGAAAATTATAGTGAACAGATAGGTGGTCTGGAAGCTATTGTTTAAATAGGATTCTTTCCTTTTTTAAGACAGACTTAATTTTAAATACCAGCATTATGTCTTATGTTAAAAACTATGTGCCAGTTTCCCAGTTGCTTTTAAAAGTGGTAGCCAGAACTGTCCTTGGCAAGACCTGCTGTCGCAGTTGGATGCACATTGGGATCACCTGGAGAGTTTTAAAATAGTCTCATGTCAGAATCCCCAGAGGTTCTGATCAACTTGGAACAGGTGACAGCTTGGACATCTGGGTTTGCATAAGCTCCACTGCTCTTGAGATTTTTGAAGGTCTAAGTTCCTAGCAAGAGACTGAGAAATTCTGGCCAACCAGAGATTGTCATGGAGAGGTAACAAAGACAGGTGGAATGAGATGAACCCCAGGCCTCTCTGCCTGCTGACATTGCCCTGAATTTGCTCAGCCACCACTTTCTTTTCTCAAAAAGGCATCCTTGAGCTTGCTCTAACCCACTGCATAGCAATGTCCAGCTGGCTACCTGTTTAATGCCAAGAGCTGCTCCTTATGAAGACCTCACAAGTATTCCCCTGATCTCTAATAGTAATCCACAAAATGGAAACCTCATTACATTAAAGTTGAAGGGCTTGTCAGAAAACAAATGATTGCTGCGGTCTGGGAGTATTGGTGGTAGTCGCACTGGCCCAGGGGAAGCGTGGATTCCTGAGCGTTACTACAAGGCTGTCAGAATCCTCAACAACTGTCACGGCTGTCAGAAAGTCTGCCACCTGACCATTGAGCTGTGCTGTCCCCCTCCCAGATACTCACATAGCCTTCCTGCAAACATTCAGGAACAAAAGACAAGTTACATAAAGGAGGGAAAAGGGGGACTTACTATACACTTCTAATCAGAAAACAAGTGAAGCCAACAGGACAATTGATTTGGCGACTTTAAAATGGCTAAGGGTAAAAGAAACTTAGAATTTTGCTTCCAGTTTGGCACCCATAGATCATCCTGAGGAGCTGTGTTGGGTCCTGTGGGCCAGATGACCGTCTTTGAGTGCTTTGAATCTATCCAAAGCTTTTGCTAAAGCTGAGCTTAGCTAGGATCTTAAACCCCCTCTCTTTAGCATTAGTGTTGCAAAGGGCTTAATTAAGCAGCCTCGTTACCAGAATCACGCCCCTCAGCCATGGGGAGGACTTCATGGATGCCCGAATTCAAATGCCAACTGCCACTGAGTTCTGTAAATCCAGTGTCTGTCCTCTTCTGTTACTGCTCCTGGAGCTGATGGCATGGCCCCAGTTCTCCTCGCCCTTGTTTTCTATTCAGTGCCCATTTCTTCTCCTTTAGAAAGTTCAGCGTTTCTCAAAGAATGTTCCCAAAATATGTATTGTATCTCCAGGGGTAGATTTCCAAATATGGAATTTTAGAGTCAAAAGGTTATATAGTTTTTATTTTAATAGGTATTGCCAGAATGCGTGTTAAGATAATGTAACATTCCATTCTGCGTCATGAAAACATGGGTGGCAAATTTTATCCATATTTTTACCAATGATCGCTGTCAATCACTCTTTTAGTCAGTTTCTCAGTCTGATGGATATAAAAGAATATCTCTGCATTACTTTTATTTTTATTTCCCTGATTACTATTTGTATTTGAGAATGCTATTTTATATTTGTCAGCCATCTGGGTTATATATTTTATTAATTGTTTATGCATATAGTTGGTATTTTATTCTGAAATTTTTTTACTGTCAATTGGTAAGAATTCTTTGTATACCTTTTGACTGCCATCCTCATTACAATTGTATTTTACCCCCAGATCTTTTTAATTGAATTTTTTAAGGACCCTTTATTATTGACATGATTTCTACCCCAAAGCATCAAGAATTGGCCAAAATATGTAGGGACTATTGTAACTAAATAAACCAGAGTCAAAGGAATGAATGGGCAACTCATTCTTAACAACTCATAGATATAATGAGTAAGGCAATCACTGAGAAATGAAGGCCAATCTGCCTGGAGAAGAGACTACGGGGTAGCCTGACCAGGCAGTGGTGCAGTGGATAGAGCATGACTTGGGATGCAGAGGACCTACGTTCAAAACTCTGAGGTCGCTGGCTTGAGTGCTGGGTCTATATATCTTGAGTGTGGGATCATAGACATGATCCCATAGTCACTGGCTTGAAGCCCAAAGTCACTGGTTAAAGCCCAAGGTCGCTGGCTTGAGCAAGGTGTCACTGGTTCAGCTTGAGACTCCCAGTCAAGACACAGATGAGAAAAAAATCAATGAACAATTATAGTGCCACAATGAAGAATTGATGCTTCTTAGCTCTCTCCCTTCCTGTCTGTCTATCCCTACTGAGTAGGTGGTTAGCAGGTTGAGAGAAATAAAAACCTCTTTCAAATATTTAAATAACTGTCATGTGGAAGAACAATTACTTTAATTTTGAATGATCACAATTGATAGAACTACATCAAAGGAGAATTATAGGTAGGCAGAATTGGGCTTAATATAAGGAAGAAATGTCCTAATAGTCATAGCAGCCTCATAATTAAATGGTTGCTTATGATTTAAAGTGTTTCATGACATTTCTGGAGATGGTCAACATAAAGATGGAGAGCTCCTGGAATAAATCTTGTACAATTTTCTACCATCCAGAAAAACTGAACCCAGTTGAGATACTTAAAAAAAAAAAAAAAAAAAGAGGTTTACTACATATAATTTGGTGATCACAAAACTGTTAGAAGGACTCGAGATGTTCAAGGCGGGAAGAAGCATTAGTAGCATAAAGTGAACTAGAAGAAAGAAAATGTTATTAAGAAAATCATAAGGAAGAGAAAGTTAACAGTACTTATTGGAAAAAATCCACATAGTTCAAACATCTATGTTGTTCAATGGTCAACTATATAGTTCATAGACTTCTAGCTTTTGATGTACAGAGGAGAGTTAGAAGAATAAATAACATCTAGTGTAAGGTTCATGCTTTGGTTCTGGGTAGAGATAGAATGTAATACTTGCTGTTACTTAATCTCATTAAAATTTATAGGAGTGAGATTCCATAGAACTCTGCTCGTGTCTTCCTTCTGAAATTGCTTTTAGAAGACTGTTCTATAGTAACAACCATCATGACACTCTTGAGTCTTCTCTACTCTGTCTTTGCAAAATATAAGCAATATTCTACTCAATTGCTCTTATACATTCTGTGTAAACTGTACTTAAGTAGATGTCATTTAACTGAAGGTGAAGTGTGACTGCTAAAAACACAAGCCTATTATTCAATTCAATTAACACGGATCGAGGAGCATCTTCTATGAGCCGTTTGAGCCTTTTTAAATCCTAAGAGACCCAGCTGATGCCTGGTGGTATAGTCACAACTAGGCACTGCCATGCTTCTTCTACCCTGCCACAGAATCACCACAGTGGCCTCTGGATAGCAGGAAAATAAAATGAGGAGCAGTGACCTTCTTACTTAGGTCAATTATACAATGATGGGTGGGTAAGTCTATCACCTCTGCCCCATTTATACACCTAACTTTAGGACCAATTCTACAAGGTCACATAATGAAGATTAAGAATTAGATTTGTTTGAAGAAAGGAAAACCTCACAAGGTACATCAGCAATACAGAAGTTCATACTGTACTCATCTTACATTATCCCATTGAAAGGCCTGTCAGGGCCAGTAAGGCACCTCTCAGATGTCACCCCAAGAAAGACCTGATAGAGAGTGCAGTTAGCAGACAGTCTCCTATTTTAGGGCCTCTGGGATCTACAGGAATCCATGCTTTCCTCGAGCGGCACCCAGCCAATGACTGAACATCACACAGTTACTAGTGCCTGACCATTTTTCCCAGTATGGAGCTCCTCTAGGGAAAAACTTTGTGCTGGCCCTCTGCTCTGGGCTGGCCAAAACTATCTCAGAGCTGTATTGGGGACATGCAAGCAGTTCTCTTTGTACACCTATGTGAGGGAGACCCTAGGGTTCCTGCTTATGAATGAAATTGCTGCATTGAAAGAAATTTTTTCACACAACTTCTGAAGACATTTGGAACTGCTGTGAACATTACATGTTGCCTCATTAATGTGAGCATCGCAATTTCAAACGTGTAGTATATTGCAGGGTTAATTTGAACCAAATTATCATGGAATTTATAGTTTCTGAAGCAAGATGTCCCTTCAAAAAGCAGCCTGCCACCACCATTCAGAAATTATAAATATAACAAACAAAAGATTATTCATTAAGCACATAAATCAAAGACAACTCAACTTGTGTTGAGTTTGGAAGACTCAAGAGGAGTTGACAGATTCCTGTTAAAAGAAGATAGCATTATAAAAGCAGCTAGAATCGCCAATGAAAATGAAATGGCATTCTTCTGTGAAGAAGATGATAAGAACTATAAAGCTAATCCCATTTCATCCTGATGTAAACCTCATGGGGCTTTCCTCTTTGTATAACTATATTAAGCTCTTTCTTCCACTAGGGAGTACAATGCACCTGTCTGAGCGTCTTCCTCCCAAACCTGCCTGCCTTCCTGTCCTGACACAGGTGTCAGGTGCATCTTGTGGTCTGAAGCCTTTTCCTCATGATTCTTGTCTTCTTATCTTTCATGAACATCATCCCCAATAAATCTCTTGCAAATTTAACTCGGTCTTCATGTATACTTTCTGGATGGCCTAATGAATATAGCCATGGCTTATGATAACCACAATGTGCACTTTGTTCCAGAGGAAGAAGCCCTTTCCACCTTTTGGTTATCTATTTTCACATGCTGGAGTCGAGGGGAAGGAAGATAGAGAGTGGTCATGGCCAAGCAATCTGGACTTGGGATGCCAAACGTGTGGGTTGTCTGAGAAAACCAGCTGCTCTGATTCTGAGGGAAGTTTTGTCTTCTGAGATGATGAAAGGAACTGGTACTATAGGAAGCCCATCTTAAGTGTAGCTTCTTCCACTAAGTGAAAAGAATTCCGGTCCCACGTGGCGCATTGCCCAGGTAACCCAGGGTGACTCCCAGTGTGGTTTGGAGATAGTTTGGTTCACTATACATTCATTGCACAAATGACATTGCTCATTGTTTTTATACACCATGGTGGTACTTTGGAACAAGAGTTAATTAGGCAATCCTCGATTCTATAGCTCCCAGTTCTTAATTTAGAGCCAGGTTTTACATGTACTTCTTGCTCTTAGAAAATTTCACTTAAAAAAAGAAAGAAAAGGAAACATAGTCCCAGCTGGAGAGCTCCCACTGTCCCATGTGCACCACTTTCTGTGCTCCAATCACAAAACAAGGTTTGCTTGTGAATCACAACAGAGGTGTTATGTTGTGCAACAGTTTATTCCTTTCCTCCATTCCCCCTCCAACATGTACCTCAAACCCTTTCCACCCCTTATACCATATAAGCATCCTTAGTCCCTCTCCCTTACTCTATTTGTACCCCCTGATGCCAAGAAGAAAGAAATAGCACAATTCCTTGTTCTGAGCAGTAGATTTCAGTCAAAAGATCAGAGCAAAGTTCACATATTCTCTCATATTCATACCTCGTTAAGTTAAGAAAGGTGGGTGGAAAAACTGAGATTCAAACAAGTTAAATTGTACTAACGAAAGTTACAGCAGCTTTTCTAACAAGAGAACCCAGGTACCTAACTTGGGGGCCTCTGCCCCCTCCTCAAAGTCTAAGCACAGAGCCACAACCGTGAGAGAGAAAAACATGGTGGCAGGTAGGATAGTGGAAGTCACAATAACAGTCTAACATCCTATTTGGTTCATAATACACAGAACTCAGCCAGAGAGTTTTTTATCCCACTCACAGACGAGGAAACTGAGGTGCTATAACTTACTCAGAGGCGTATAACAAGCTGTGGTTTATCGGAAGAGGACCCAGTTCCCCAAACCCCGATCCAGGGCTCTCTCCTCCATGCCTCATTGCCTCTTCATCATTTACCATGTTTCTGCTTCCCTTTCCAAATGCTTCTGTATAACTCTCACTAAAACCCAACATAAACAAAGTAGTCCTTATTTCCACTGGACTCACAGCAAGGATGTGACATAGTCAATAGCACTATAGTCTTCTCCCTGTGGGTCTCTTTCTTCTATTTGACCCTCTAAGTTGCCCTCTTCCATCTAACAGCCTCATGTAATCCGTGTATATTGCTTGCTCCAGAGAGGGAAAAAGCATGATTAATAATATTGATGAGTGAACTGAAATCTTACGTTTCAAAAAGGAAGAATTAGTAGACATATAAAACTGTTCTTCTCACTGACGGAGTTCCTCTGTGGTTATTATATGTGGTCATTTGCATTACTGGCCCCTCTATGGTATTTCTTCCTGACTCTTCACCCTTTCCCATTTTGTCATTTAACTAAGCTGAAACTACATGTCCCAAAATGTTCTTCTCTGTCTGGTCCCAGATGAAGTTGGCCGCAAGAAACATTTACATAAGTTTTGGGAAAGAGAAGTAAAGCAGCAGCCTTATCTTATGTTGTGAAGGTGAGTGTAGGGCCCGGCTCTGTTGTAGCTCCTGCAATCCTCCCTAGCCTGCTGGCTCCCCTGGCTGGCACAGAGCTGCAGCAGGCCTACTCTCCTCCAGCTCCTGTTGGAAATCCTCCTTCACCTTTTACAGCTTCTGAGCCAGGTCCAGAAGGACGCCAGCCTCTCCTCACATCACCCTTGCCTTAATATTTGGAAACAGGGAGAGACTGATATGGATGGATTCCAGGTGGTCCTTGCTCTCACTTACATTCTATATAACTTTCTTTCCCAACTGCTGGCCCTGACAACCTCAGGCCCAACTTCACATGTATGATAGCAGCCTTCCATTGACTTCTTAGCCAGCTCCCACAATTGCATAAGGCTTAGTCCGTATTTTATATTATCCTAGTAGTTCTGCTTCTCTAATCAAACTCTGTATGATACACCGCTGACTTTGCAGTTACTCCTACTTATTTATTTATTTGTTTGTTTATTTATTTATTTTAGAGAGGGGGGAGAGAGTGAGAAAAGGGGGGAGGAGCAAGAAGCATGAAATCCTGTATATGCCTTAACCAGGCAAGCCCAGGGTTTTGAACCAGCGACTTCAGCATTCCAGGTTGATGCTTTATCCACTGCGCCACCACAGTTCAGGCTACCCCTACTTCTACTGACTGAATAAGTGTCCTCAACTCTTGACCTTGGACCTAGCTGGGTGGCTTTCCCTGATAAGACACAAGTAGCAACTTTTCCAGTGGGGTTTTCCCTCTTATAGCGCTTCTCACACCATGGGAAGAGCTCTGGATCACTCTTGGTCCCAAGAGGGAGATGAGAATTATTGGGACAGCCACTCCAGCCACAGCAGTGTAAAGCAAAACTGCTCAAACAACCCCAGGCCCTCAGTGCAAATTAGAACTGTCAAACTCAGTCCAGCCTTGGTCAGCAAAGCACCCAATGACCCATGAACAAATGAATAATAATAAATACATATTTTATTAAAGCCACTGAGTTGGGAGGTGCTTTGTTACACAGCAAAAACTAACCAATATGCTGTTCCAAAACTTTTATGTCAGAAAATGGATGGTAGACATCTCTGACACTGTATTAGCATACTTATGTATGTTTTCAGCAATAATCCATTACAAAATCATTCTCCTTCCATTTTGTTTTATACTGTAGTTGTAAAGCACACAGACATTGGAGATAGTTTGGGTTTGAATTTTGGCTCAAACACTTATGATTTGTATGAGAACTTATTTAACATATAAACCTCAGTTTCCTCATCTATACAATAGGGATAAGATATAACCTAACTGGTTGTAGGAAGGATAAAGTGAGGTAAAGTTAATGTAACAACTTCGTACTATGTGCTCAGTAATCATTAGCTATCAGTGTGTGTGTGTGTTCCATAAGTATACTGCCCCCAAGGGTTCTTGTTTACTTAACATTATCACTCATTCATCATCCACTGAGTGCTGAATATCCACATAACAGTACTGTGTAACAAGCATCTATAATGGGTTCAGGAAATACATAGATGAACAAGACTCAGACTGCCCTCCAAGATTCATATCACCCCTGCTATATTTCAGCTGCTTCTCAAATAACGAAACCACTGCTGATGACAACTGAGGCTATTGTAGTCAACGTGGGACACACTTTATGGTTTTACAGACCATTTCAGGAGGTGAGCAGAAAAATAAAATGTTTAGTAATTCGGGGAAACTGTATGTTCTGTTCCGCTAAATTATCACTATCATCACTATCATCTTTATTTTGCTCCAAGCCTTAAACTATTATGTAGGATAATTCTAGTATTTCCATTCACATTCACATTTCCAGCTTCTATTTTACCTCGACTGTACATTTTTCTTTTGAATGAATGATTGAAAGAAAAAAAACACCTTGAATTCTCCAGTTATAGTTTTATATATATTTGGACCATTTTTTTTTTATCAGAAAGAAACCTCATTAGTCTTATACTTTATAAAAATGTGATTAACTCTTTGGTGTGCATAAATTTGTTACTGACCTCATTTTAGGCTAATAATTGCAACATTTAGAACATGCTTACTAGCACATGATATAAATTCATTCATTTATTATGACAATGACTACTTACTTACGCAGGATTTTTAAAATGTTGCCATTTTGTGCATGAGGAAATGGAGGCTGGGAGAGTCCATGAACTTCCCTAGGCCACACAGTCCACGACACAGGCAGGGTTCAATGTGACCCCAGATTTTAGGCTCTTCAACCCAAACTCTGCCACTACTCCCATCTGCTTGATAAAGCAAGGAATCTATGTATCCAGAACATATTGATGCTTAACACAGATCCCCCCAAAACTGAACATTCCCAAAATAATTGCTTTATTCTTCTCAACCCTTAGTCTTGAGTGATGCTCTCTACAGTCTTTAAGCATAATTGCCACTTAATAAATGTCCTCTTTTTGTTACAGGACTTTCATTAATTTGAGCATCTTGTGGGCCTGACAGAAATGATTACTGCATTCAGGAAATTGAAGAGAAACATGTTACAACTTTGGAGGCAAATAGAGCAGGAGGAGAAACAGGAAGGCAGAGAGAGAGAAATGCGAAAAGAGGCAGGTGGGGGGAGGAGGAATTGGAGTCGGGGCTACAGGCTCCCCAGCTCCTGCCTCCCTGCTCTTGTCGAGTAGCAGAAGGCCCAGGGGGTGACTGCGAGGCTGACAATATGGGGGTCCTTCAGGGAACTGAGGATTTTCCCATGACTGTCCCATCAAAGAGAAATGAATGAGCAGCAGCAGAAGATGGAGATGAGATGAAGGACCGTGTCCTGCATTTTTTAACTCAAGGCTCCTGGAAACTTCCCTTTGCTCTGGGTATTCCTGGGGAGCCACACAGAAAGAGAAAATGAAAAACATCCTTCAAGTAATCCCAGGGAGGAAGCCTCACGGCAGAAGTTCAAAGGCCCTGAGTCATCATTTTCAGGCCTCTCCGGACAAGTGTGGTCCTCTGAATACATTCCTCACTAATTCGCTTGGCGACTTTCTGTGAGATTATTCCCTGATGCAGTTCTCTCTCACTGGAGAAGATCATTTCCCTCATTTGGGCCACAACTAACCAGCCTAATTTGTGTCCCATCATTTGCAACAATTATTAGTTCCCTCCTGGTGTTGTGTTTAACTGTCCCTCCCCAGCACTCTCAATATTTTAACGCTACTGATGCAATGACTTGGCTCAGCAGCTACAAATCAGAATTTAAAGATATGAACTGCAATGGCTTCTTAACTGCCTCCCTGCCCCTCCCATCCATTATTGGTCCAGCAAGCCAGAGTGTCTTTTTAAAAACATAAATAACATTGGGTCACTCACTATCCTTGCTGAAAACCCTTATAGATATGGGAACAATAAGTTACATGGCTTAAAAGGATGTGTGAGGAAAGATCCTTGCCTACCTCTCCACCCTCATTGTTCACTAGTCACCCCTTTGATTACCATTTTCCTGCCACACCCACCTCTCTGTTCCCCAAAGCACCAGGTAGCCTCTACCCAAGGACCTTTGCACATACCTATTGTTAGTCTAGAACTTGATACGTTCACAATTAATTCTTATTCATCATTTAGGTCACTGAGCTAAATAGTCTCTATTTCCACTCCAGATACATTCTTCCACTTTCATCTTCCTATTCTCTGTCCCAGGGGACTAATCTATTTGGACTACATTAATGGTCTCTCTTGCACTCTGGTCTCCAGAAGTATATTGAAGGGAGAGAAGAGAGTGATGTCATGGCATTTATGTTCCTGGATCACTATTTGCAAAGTCAAGTCTTTGTAACTGTCAAGGTTTTGGTACTGGTCAGCTATTGCTGTGTAACAACCCAAATTCCCAGTGGCATAGAACAATAAGTATTCATTTCTCAAGTATCTTTTGGTCATTTGTTGTGGAGGTAGAGACACTACTGATCAAGGCTTCTGTGATAATAATTCTTAATATTATGAAATTGATGATTTGGCATCTTAAAAGCATGGCTAAAGTTGTGCACATCCATCTTATCCCTATGATTTTGCAAGTTGCACAGACATTATATTATAACCCCTCTAATCACAAACTTCAACATCTGTGTTTCGCTTGCTGCCCAACAGGGGAGGTCCCCACCTAACAACATCCCACCACTACAGTGCTGAAGGCTCTCACCCATGCATGTCCCTCATGCCTTTGTCTCCTGACTGACCCTGGCGCATCCCCCCATGACCTTGTGTGCCATGGCATATCACCTCCTCTTGGGAAATATAAGCAAGAAATTAATTTTTCAACAGCATTGACACCTCTCTCTGTTGTCACTCAGTCATACCTATAAATGAAATCCGGGTCCATTTTAAAACAGTTATGCTCAGCTAGGCAGCAAGACAGAAAGCTCAATCACTTAAGTACTTTTGATGATTTAATTATGTCTCTCCTGCTAAATTGTTGGTGCCGTGTTTATCTTGCCGATCTTTACATTCTCATCACCTAATAAAGTGCCTGGCATATTGGAAATTCTTGATAACTACTTATTGAATGAATGGATAAAATAGAAAGGCTACATGAGATGAAACCTAGTGCTCTAATGTCAACAGGAGCAGTGGAGCTATCAGAAGGGCTGTTCCACTCTTCAGATGGAAGAATTTTGAAAAGGCATTGATTTCCGCTGCAGGCAGAGGTGACTGCGAATGGTCACTACATAAAAGTAATAATTTCTTGCTGAAAGTAGCCAACTGCATTTGTGTAAAACAGCCCTAACACCATTAAAGTCTGACCTAAGCAGTGGTTACCAAGGCTTCAAAGATACCAAGGATGTCTTGGGATGTTCAATAGATTCTCATTGATTAACTGGGAAGTGGACTGAATTAAAACGAAGAGTTCCTATTTGCTAGCATTCATTGGCTTATGGCCACATTGCTCTAGTTCCTTTACTTGCCGCATTGTCTTTTCCCCTCTGTGGTGAAATCACCCTCCCCCACCCTCTTACAAGTACATTCTGATTACTCTTAGGACCCACTTGAGAATCCATAATAATGTTCCATTTCAGGATCCTTCATTTAATCACATTGGAAAGCCCCTTTTGCCCTATGAAGTGAAATTCATAGGTTCTGGGGAGTAGAATGTGACACTTTGGAGGGAGTAAAGGAGGGCATTATTAAGCTTACCAAAGGCTCACTACCCAGTAAAGCTGGAGTAATAAACCTGCTTTTTAAAAGTATGAGAATCATTAGTAACTGTAGCCTTCCTACTCCCAAAGTTTACAATATTTTGCATAGCCTTCAGTCGTGTGAGGAGAAAATAAGAAACCTGGGAGAGAGAAAAATTACAGACCCCTCATAAATAAATAAATAAACAAGGCAGCCCTGAACTATTACCAATCATGGCCGATATTTAGATATTTTGCTCAGATGGAATCGCAGCATTTACTTCTCCCTCTGGCAGAGTCACTGTCATACATGTGCATATGCACATTATCACACACCTGGACAGCATACCTGGATTATCACACACCTGGATAACATACATGCACTGTGCATCCAAGGAGATATTCTGCCTTCCTTTTTATTCTAGGAGACACAACTTCACCGCCCCCCAAAAGGCAGAATTTAACCACATCAAGTCATTCCTTTCTCTCTCCAGAGATGTCACCTCACTTCTCACTGGTTGGTACCCACCACGGCCCGCCCATCTGAGTCAATTATAAATGCTCAGGACAGTCAGTCCAAGTCTGACACTCCGTTACCTCCACTTAGCCATAACATAATGGACAAAAGAAGAAAGTACACAATTCCCATTTAAAACCTTTCAAACACTTTGAAATAGCTCCCTGGGATCAGGTGAGCCAAAAGAAATTATAACAAAAAAGAGGCATTATAAAACAAAAACAGAAGAAAAATTGGGCGATAAATGGAGTAGAAGGGCCATGCAGATGCTTTTTTGTGTCTACAGAAGTAACAAAAATGATGTATTCAGGAGAGAAGCAAAACTTGCAAGTGATAAAACAAGAGTTTGTGTAGATACTAGAGTTTCATTGTAGGCACAGTTAACATACATGATAACAGGTTTAAAGAGAGAGACTATGAGAGGTAAAAAATTAATTTTCATAGTCTGGAAAATTCTACCATTCTTTTAAATGAATGTGTCTTAGGATGAGGTCCCACTAAGCAAGCCCTAAGACAAGAATTGGATGCATTTAACTTATTTAGAGGTGATCCTCCCCCCCCCCAAATGGTAGGGAAATGGGAAGTAAGAAGAGGAAGAAAAGAAAACAGAAGCATTAATGAGAAGGATGTTTCTATGAGCAAATGGGGTTCAATCCTACCAGTTTCCTCTGGGAGACTGGGTAAAAAAACATCACAAGAGATGAAGCAGTTGGGGTATTCATCCTCCAACATCCATCTATAATTGGTACAGGGCAGTGGTTCTTAACCTGGGTTCTATCGAACTCTAGGGGTTCGATGAGTCGGTCTCAGGGGTTTGGAGAAGCCTCTGCCGCGGAGGTAAAGACACACTTGTGTAAAGTCGTGATGACACACCCCGCTTGGCCTCAAAAAGGTTAAGAACCACTGGTCTAGGGCCACTTCTAGGGCATAAAATTCTCCAAACTTCTAGCTTCCCCCATTAGAGGCTGGGCTTGCTCCAGCTATCAGAGAAAGCCCTCAAGCTGGGAGTCACAGGAGTTTATAGGAAAAGTGATCCTGTGTACAAAAGAGCAAGTGCCAGAATTGTGAATTGTGAGTGCACTGACCATGCCTACCCCAAATTTAGTGAGAGACAAAAATGTGAATCAACTATGACTTTAGTCTCTCTTCATGTGTGACACCTCCCACATGAGCATCATGGCATGCTGAGTGCCATTCTAATATTTAAGGCAGGTGTTTTCCATAAATGCAACCACACCCACTTTATCCACTGCTCAACCAATGAAAGAGCAGACTGTCCTGACTCTCGTCATAACACTGCCAGTTACGAAAGCTAGAAACCATGATCATTTTGTTCTCTTACCTGTTCAAAGTCCCTTTGCTATTGTTGATATCCAATAGCCTCTTGCTAGTGAGGGAGTCATACCTGGTCAACATTCCCTGTTGAGGAATAGCAGAAAAACAATGCAGCCATATCCATGGCAAATGCATGTCTTCTGGTCACATCAAACGTAGAGGTGCTGTATCTCCATCCTGCAATGCCTAATTCTCTTCTCCACCTCCTCAAAAGGACACAGGACAGCAAAGTCAGCAGATGTGCTACAGACAGACATCCGCCTGCACATCATTGTAACAGAGCGCCCTGTGGGTGACCGAGAACACACAGCTCTCCCTAGGCTGGTGACTCATGACTTCAATAATTCTCTCTCCCTCTCCCTGTCCCAGTTTCCTGTGTATATAGAATTAGCGAGAAAACATGAGTGGAAAGGATGGCTGGGCTATGGGTCAGGGCAGAGAAACAACTTAGGAGCTTGCCACTTAAAATTTTTTCTTTTAAAATTTGCACACTGTAACACTCACTTTTTTAGACGGCAAATGTGTGAGTTTTGACAAATACCTAGAGTTGCAGAACCATCTCAATCAAGGTACAGAACAGCGTGATCACCTGCACACATTTCGCCCTGCTTCTCCCCGTGACCCTCACCACCACCCCCACTGAAACCCTGGCAGGTACTAATTTGTTCTCTGAATCTGTAGTGTGATCTACTCTAGAATATCATATAGATGAGATTGTATACGATCTTTTGTCAGGCTTCTTACATTAAGTATAAGATAGCAGAGTGCTTGAATAACATTTTGTTGAAAGTCCTTTTGTTATAACTCTGATGAGGTGACATAGGAACTTCACTTTTGTTTGTATCTGCTAGCCTACGGTAAGATTGGTTCCATGAGAGAACATTTCACTGCAGTTCCAAGGACCTGTGGACAACGCGATATTAACTGAAGACTGAACATTTAAGATTCATCCACCTGGTTGCTTGTATCAATAGTGTGTGCCTTTTTATTGCCATTGTATTAGTACAGTTGTTTCTTTATCCCTTCACCAGCTGAAAGACATCTGGTTGGTTGTCAGTTTTTGACAATTATGAGTGACACATCTATAATCATTCACATATAGGTTTTGGGGGGACTAACTAGATCATATGGCAAATATAATTTAAGTTTACTAGAACTTGTCAAACTACTACCAGAAGGGCTGCACCACTGAAATACTACGAGTAATGTATAAAAATATAATTTATTCAGCATCCTTATCAACACTTGATACTTGATAGTTGGTCCTTTTTCTTTACTTTTAGAAATTCAGATAGTGGTATCTCGTGATTTTAGTGGTCCCTCCTTTAATGACAAGTGATATTAAACATCTTTTCATATATGCTATGGTCTGAAAGTTTGTCCCCCTAAAATTCGTATGTTGAAATACTAATCTCCAAAAGTGATGGCATTAGAAGGTGAAGCCTTTGGATGATGCTTAATGAAATTAGTGCTTTATAAAAGAGGTTCCCTTTCACCATGTGAGGACAGAGCAGGAAGGTGCTGACTATGAGTCAGGAAGTCGGTGTTCTGGAAAGCATGACCACGCTGGTGCCTTCATCTTGGACTTTCCAAGACTCTCCAGAACTATGAGAAACAAATATCTGTTGTTTATAAGCTACCCAGTCTGTGTATTTTGTTGTAGCAGCCTGAACAGACTTAGACTTGGCCAAATATATACTCTTTGGTGAAATATCTAATCAAATTGCATGTCCATTTTAAAACTGGGCTGTCTTCTAGGCAGCTTTTCATTCTCTAAACAGTGTATTTTTTATAGGGAAAATATTTTAACTTTTATGAAGTCCACCTTGGCTTATTTTTTTCTTTTATAGATTGTGATTTGGGGTTATAGCTAAGACTTTTTGGCCTAACTTAAAATCATGAAGATCTTTTCCTATATTGTTTTTTTCTAAAAATGTATATTAGTTTTGCATTTTATATTTAAGTCTATGACCTATTTTGAGTTAATTTTTGTATCTCTAGTCTGAGGTGTATTTTTGCATATAGCTGTTCACTTGGTCCAGCATCATTTGTTGAAAAGACTATTCTTTTTCATTAAATGATCTTTGTCCCTTTGTAAAAGTCAATTGGCCATATTTGTGTGCGTCTATTTTTGGACCCTTTATTTATTTCATTGATCTGTGTGTCTGTCTTTTTACCAATACCACATTATCTTGATTACCATGACTTTCTTTATGATATGTGTAGAAATCAGGTGCTATGATTCTTCCAACATATTTTCATTTTCAAAATTCTTTTAGCTGCTCTAGCCTTTTTGCTTTACCATACAAGTTTTAAAATTAGCTTTAATGACATCTCTTTGAATTATTTGTTTTTATGTCGTTCTGAGGATTAAAGTATGTATGAATAATTTTTTTTTGGTATCTTTCCAAAGTGAGAAGGGAGGAGGGGCGGCGGCAGACAGACAGATTCCCACATGCGCCCAACCGGGATCCACCGGGCATGCCCACCAGGGGGCAATGCTCGGTTCATCTGGGGCATTGCTTCGCTGCAATCAGAGCTATTCCAGGGCCTGAGGCAGAGGCCATGGAGCCGTCCTTAGCGCCCAAGCCAACTTTGCTACAATGGAGCCTTGGCTGCAGGAAGGGAAGAGAGAGATAGAGAGAAAGGAGAGGAGGATGGGTGGAGAAGCAGATGGGCGCTTCTCCTGTGTGTCCCAGCCAGGAATGACACCTAGGAATTCCACACGCCGGGCCGATGCTCTACCATTGAGCCAACCGGCCAATGCCGGTGTGAATAATTTTTTCAGAGAAATTTAGTATCAGTATTTTACAACTTCTATAAAACAGAGAATCTTTACAAAGATATGGGTCACTTTATCTTTGTTCTTTTCTGTTACAGTTTTCATGTATATCACACTTGCATACAGAAAATCAACCAGATACTGTTATATATAGTATTTGCTTTCAATAGTATCTTTCTTAAAAATTTTTTTAAATTGATTTTTGGAGAGAGGGGGAGAAAGAGAAGGAGGGTGAGGAAGAGGGGAGAGAAGGAGGAAGCATCTAGTCCTAGTAGTTGCTTCCTGTATGTGCCTTGCTTGACTGGGCAAGCCCAGGGATATGAGTCAGTGACCTCAGCATTCCAGGTCAATGCTTTATCCACTGCACCACCACAGGTCAGGCTCAATAGTATCTTAAGGAAAAAAAAATAGTTTATTTTATATAGCCCTAGATATATGCTATTTTTGTTGCTCTTCTTTCATTCCAGAAATTCCAAGTTTTCCTCTGTATCATTTCCTGTTAGCCTAAAGAGCTTCCTTTAGCATTTCCGTCAAATCAAGTTTGCTGGCAACAAATGCCTTACGTTTGCTTTATCTGGGAATCTCTTTATCTCCATTTTTGAAGGACATTTTCTCTGGATGTATAATTATGGGTTGAAAGTGCTTTGTTTCCATCACTTTAAAGATATTTTAACAACAGCACCAAAAATTATAATTAAAATAAAGATGCTGTTTTACAATTTTTTGCCTTCCATAGTTTCTGATAGAATACCCACAGTCATTCACATAGTATGGGTAGTTTTTCTCATTTAGGGCTAACTACCTTTCTTGATAATACAAATTTATGTCTTTCATTAAACTCAGGAGGTTTATAGACAATAATAATTCAAGTGGTTTGTGTGTGTGTGTTTTAATTTATGATTTTAATTTGTGTTTACATAGATTCAAGTGTCCCGCCACATATATCTCCCTCACCCCTTATTCCCCTCGCCCCCCATGTGCCCACCCCCAATGCCTTCCCCCCTTCCCTCCAGGATTTGCTGTACTGTTCTCTATAATGCTGTGTTATGTATATATGATTTAATTAATCTCTTTCCCTTCTCTGATCCCATCTTCTCTTCTACTTTCCCTCTGACCTCTTTCCCTCTGGTCTCTTTGATCCCGCCTCTGCCTCTGTTCCATTGCTCAGTTCACATTGTCCATTGGATTACTCAGATGAGTGAGGTCATATGATATTTTTTTTTCTCTGCCTGGCTTATTTCACTTAGCATGATAGTTTCCAGGTCCATCCATGTTATCGCGAAAGGTAAGATTTCCTTCTTCCTCATGGCCATGTAGCATTCCACTGTGTTATATGTACCACTGCTTTTTAATCCACTCGTCCACTGATGGACACTTGGGCTGTTTCCAGATCTTCGCTATTGTAAACAATGCTGCAATAAACATGGGGGTGCATTTTATTCTTTTCAATCAGTGATTTGGTATTCGTAGGATATATTCCTAAAAGTGGGATAGCTGGGTCAAAGGGCAGTTCCATTTTTAATTTTTGAAGGAATCTTCATACTGTTTTCCACAGTGGCTGCACCAGTCTGCATTTCCACCAGCAGTGCAGGAGGGTTCCCTTTTCTCCACACCCTCGTCAGCACTTATTCTGTGTTGTTTTGCTGATGAGTGCCATTCTGACTGGTGTGAGGTGATATCTCATTGTGGTTTTAATTTGCATTTCTCTAATGATTAGTGATATTGAACATATTTTTCATATGCCTATTGGCCATCTGTATGTCCTCTTTGGAGAAGTGTCTATTCATTTCTTTTGCCCATTTTTTAATTGGATTGTTTGTCTTCCTGGTGTTGAGTTTTATAAGTTCTTTATAAATTTTGTTTATTAACCCCTTATTAGACATATTCGCAAATATATTCTCCCATTGTGTGTGTTGTCATTTTATTTTGTTAATGGTGTCTTTTGCTGTGCTAAAGCTTTTTAGTTTCATATAGTACTATTTTTTCATCCTGTCCTTTATTTTACTTGCCCGTGGAAATAAATCAGCAAAAATATTGCTATGAGAGATATCAGAGAGTTTACTGACTATGTTTTCTTCCAAGATGTTTATAGTTTCACAACTTACATTTAAGCCTTTTATCCATTTTGAGTTTATTTTTGTGAATGGTGTAAGTTGGTTATCCAGTGTCATTTTTTTGCAAGTACCTGTCCAATTTTCCCAACACCATTTATTAAAGAGACTGTCTTTACTTCATTGTATGCTCTAACCTCCTTTGTCAAATATCAATTGTCCTTATAGGTGTGGGTTTATTTCTGGGTTCTCTGTTCTGTTCCATTGATCTGTATGCCGGTTCTTATGCCAGTACCAGGCTGTTCTGAGTATGATGGCCTTATAGTATAACTTGATATCAGGAAGTGTGATACTCCCCACTTTATTGTTCTTTTTCAGGATTGCTGAGGCTATTCGTGTTCTTTTTTTGTTGTTGTTGTTCCATAATAATATTTAGAATATTTGTTGTATATCTTTGAAGTATGTCTTTGGCATTTTAATAGGAACTGCATTGAATTTATAGATTGCTTTGGGTAACATAGACATTTTAATGATGTTCTTCCTGTCCATGAACATGGTATATGCTTCCACTTGTTTATATTTCCCTTGATTCCTTTTATCAATGTTTTATAATTTTCCAAGTACAAGTCTTTAACCTCCTTGGTTAAATTTACTCATAGGTACTTTATTATTATTTTTTGTTGTTGCACTAGTAAAGGAGATTGTTTTCTTAATTTCTCTTTCAGACAGTTCATTGTTTGTATATAGAAATGCCTCTAATTTTTGAGTATTAATTTTATATCCTGCCACCTTGCTGAATTCATTTATAAGGTCCAGTAGGTTTTTGACTGAGACTTTAGGGTTTTCTATATACAATATCATATCATCTGCAAATAATGACAGTTTTACTTCTTCTTTTCCCATTTGGATGCCTTTTATTTCTTCTTCTTGTCTGATTGCTGTAGCTAGGACTTCCAGAACTATGTTGAATAAGAGTGGTGAAAGGGGGCACCCCTGCCTGGTTCCTGATCTTAAGGGGATTGCTTTTAATTTTTGCCCATTGATTATGATGTCGGCTTTGAGTTTGTCATAGATGGCCTTTATAATGTTGAGGTATGATCTCTGTATCCCTACTTTGCTGAGAGTTTTGATCATAAATGGGTGTGGGATTTTATCAAATGCTTTTTCTGCATCTATTGATATTATCATGTAATTTTTATTCTTTCTTTTGTTTATGTGTTGAATTACATTGTTTGAATTGGAGATATTGTACCAGCCTTGTCTCCCTAGAGTAAATCCCACTTGATCATGATGTATGATTTTTTTTCATGTATTGCTAGATCCGGTTTGCTAATATTTTTTTGAGAATTTTAGCATCTAAGTTCATCAGGGATATTGGTCTATAGTTTTCTTTCTTTGTATTGTCCTTGCCTGGTTTTGGAATCAGTATTATGCTTCATAAAAGGAGTTTGAAAGTCTTCCCTCCTCTTGAATTTTTTGAAATAGCTTGAAAAGAATAGGAGTTAGTTCTTCTTTGAATATTTGGTAAAATTCACCTGTGAAGCCATCTGGCCCAGGGCTTTTGTTTGTTGGGAGTTTTTTTGATAACTGTTTCAATCTCATGTGATGAAATTGGTCTGTTTAGGTTTTCTGGTTCTTCTATATTGATTTTTGAAAGATTATATGTTTCAAGGAATTTGTCCATTTCACCTAGGTTGTCTAATTTTATGGCATACAGTTCTTCATAGTATTTTCTTACAGTCCTTTGTAGTTCTGCTATGTCAGTTGCTAACTTCTTCTCTGTCACTTCTAATTTTATTTATTTGAATCCTCTTTCTTTTTTCTTGATGAGTCTGGTTAAAGGTTCATTTATCTTATTTACCTTTTCAAAGAACCAGCTGTTGGTTTCATTGGTTCTCTGTATAGTTTTTTAGCCTTTTTGTCATTTATTTCTGCTCTGATCATTATTATTTCCTTCCTTCTACTTTCTCTCGGTTTTACTTGTTGTTCCTTTTCTAGTTCTTTTAGATGCAGAGTTAAGTTGTTTATTTGAGCTTTCTCTACCTTCTTAAGTTATGCTTTCTCTAGCTTCTTAAGTTATGCTATGGACTTCCCTCTCAGGACTGCTTTTGCTGTGCCCCATAAATTTTGAGTTGTCGTATGTTCGTTTTAATTTGTTTCAAGGAAATTTTTTATTTCTTTCTTGATCTCATTGTTAACCCATTTGTTATTTAATAACATGCTATTTAGTTTCCAAGTGTTTGAATGTTTTTTAGTTTTCTATTGTAGTTGATTTCTAGTTTCATGCCATTGTGATCAAAGAAGATCCTTGATATGATTTCAATTTTCTTAAATTTGTTAAGACTCATTTTGTGTCCTTGCATGCGGTCTATCCTAGAGAATGTACCATAAGCACTTGAAAAGACTGTATATTCTGCTTCTTTAGGGTGAAAGGTTCTGAAGATATCTATTAAATTCAGTTGACCTAGTGTGTGCTTTAAGCCTGCTGTTTCTTTGTTAAGTTTCTTTCTTGTGTATCTATTTAGTGATGTTAATGGGGGTATTAAAATCCCCTAGTATTATAGTATTGCTATTAATATTGCCCTTTATGCCCATCAAAATCTGATTTATATAATTAGGTGTTTCTATATTAGGTGCATAGATATTTATAATGGTTATATCTTCCTGTTGTATTGTTCCCTTTATCATTATGTACTGACCTTCTTTATCTTTTACTATAGCCTTTGTTTTAAAGTCTGTTTTGTCTGATACAAGTATTGCTACCCCAGCTTTTTTTCATTTCCATTTGCATGAAATTTTTTTTCTATAAGAGTTTTTTTTTTTTTTCTGCATGTGTCATTATCAGATTTTAATACTTCAGTAGCATGGCTAGTAAACCATTTGATATTGTCCTGCAGGAGCCTGAGGCCCTGATCATTTTTAAAAATCTTTTAGTTCTATGTTATCTAAATTTTATAATTTGTATTGCTATAACTTTAAGTTCACTGTCTCATCTGTCATCTCCACCATTACTAATCTCATCCAGCTATTTTTTTCATTTAAAATATTGTATTTTTTATTTTTCAACTTTATATTTGGTTCTGTTTTAGTTTCCTATTCATGCTGAGACCTTTTACTTTCCATTAATTTCAGGAGCATTTATCTTTACCTCATTAAGCGGTGTTACAATAAGCTTTGAGTCTGACTGATAATTCTAACTTCTGGGTAATTTCATGCTAGACATTCAATTTTTTTTCTTCAAAATTTGGCAAATCTTTCTGGCTCTTCTTTGTTAAATAATTTTGAATTGGCTCATCCCTGGACATTCTGAATATTATATTCAGAGGTGGATTAAGGTCGGTTGAGGCCCCAGGTACAGAAGAAAATATTGGGCCTCTTAAAAAAAAAAGAGAGAGAGACAGGTAAAATAAAAATACATGTTAAACATATTTTTAAATAAATAAAACTATTATATATTATTAATGCTAAAATTGCACATATGAAACCAAACTTGGTATCATTAGAAAAAAAGTGTAAAGTGGGGGTTTTGTGGGGCTTTTCAGAATTGGGGCTCAGGGTGCATGCCTAGTACACCAGCCATTAAATCCGCCTCTGATTATGTTGTGAGACTATAGGCCTTACTTATATCTTTAGGAGATTGTTGTGGGGGAGGATATTACTGTGTTATGGCAGACAATCAACTCAGGTTCAGGCTGCATGTTCATCCTCATTTTCTGTGGATGGTGGCTTTAATATCAGCTGAGTTTACAAAGACTTCATTATATTATCTGGGTCTGACTCACTCATCTATCATTCAGAATTTGATCTGGGACGTGGACAGGAATTTATATTGTTTTTCACATATCAAATCCTCTGTTATTTGGAGGGGCAAAGGGACCGGTTCTATCCATGTACTTCTTGAGACTGAACCTAGGACTAATGTGAGTTCACACACAAAATTAGAGTAGTTCCTTCTAAAGCACTTTCTTGATAGGAATTTCCTATATTCTTTGTCTCTATGGGGCCCCTTTTGAACCTGAGAAATATGGTTAAATCTCCTTACATCCCATAATATATAAATCACTGGATACCAAAGGAGTGAAATTTTCTAGTGGTTTCTACAGGCAATCTGTGATACTACCCTGAACACTGATGAGCTTTGGCTTAAAAGCAGAGTGCTCGCTAAGAAGATTGAAAAGTAATGGTTTTTGTAATATTAAGCCGAACAGTACTGAAAGGCCAATGGATTTTCTCCAGGGTTCCTAGGCATTAGAAAACTTCCTAGAAATGAATATTTATGTCAGTGACCTAGCACAGACATGTGTTCGATGTAAAGGGAGAGGAAGAGAATTCAAGGTCATGGTGCTAAGTGCTTTTCTTTATAACAACAACAACAAAAAACAATAGTTAGTTAAGAAGACAAAATAATACAGAAAATGTATGTGTCCACATATGCTCTTCGGAGCATTTTTATATAAGGGGGGAAAGTGGAAACAACTCTAAAAGTTTAATTATACAGAAATATTTGTTAATTATGGCATAGTCACTCAAAAGATTAATATGTCACTCAACTATTATGTTGAGTGAAATAAGCCAGGCAGAAAAATAAAAATATTATATGACCTCACTCATTTGAGGAATTCAAGGAACACTGAGGGAAGGAATTGAGACAGAGGAGGGATCAAAGGAACCAGAGGAAAAGAGGACAGAGGGAAAGGGGATGATAGGATGGGATAAACCTGAAGGGAAGGAAGGAGGGCACTGTAGGGAGGGGGGTAAGGGAGATGTTGAGGGGAATATGGGGGAGGGAGATGCAGTCGGGGTCACCCTAGAATCTATGTAAAAAACAATTAATTAAATAAATTTTAAAAATAAATTTAAAATAAAGGTTAATATGTAGTAAATAAAACCTAATGTTTAAAAGAGGTTTGATTGGCATAGCAAATTTTATATTTTCTATTATAATGTGAAAAAGATAAATAATATGTGTGTATATATAATACGTTTCCCACATATACATATATAATAAACAGATATATGTGTATTTGTCAGCAGCTTGTTTTATAAAATAACCTGGGGAATAATTGATAGCTTGGACATAATTTAAGGGCTTTAATAAATCAGCTACATAGTTGAATTTGTCCATTCTCTTGTGATATCATAAAACACAAAAGTTAAGTGTAGATAGCCAAGGAAAGATTATGAAATGGGCCACTTAAGCTCTTAGTGAATAACTGAACTTGCCTATAATGGAATAAATAACAACCTAGAATCAATGAAATCACCTAGAATGAGCAATGTCTATGAGTTCACATTAGCCAACATCTCTGAGAGCTCAGGAAAACAGATGGTATGGCTGGATAATTTCATTTTATACCAGGGAAAGCAATTTAACCATGTGCTCAATTAGCATTGAGCATGTTGCTTGAACCCAACCCAGAAATTCATCATAAAATTTGAGCACTGGAGAGCTATCACCTTCTCTATCTTCGCTATAAAATGAAAGATGAGTGGAAAAGTGGGGAGAGAAATATAATAAAAAAAGGGATATCAAAATTAGGTTGGTAAATGTCCACCAAGAGGTAAAGGGATAAACAAGAGGTAATGCATTTATAGACTGGATTAGTACTTAGCAATAAATAAAACAAACTATTGATACACACAACACCATGGATGAATCTCAAACACATTATGATGGGCAAAAGAAACCAGACACAAAAGAGTACATAGAGTATAATCCCCAAGTTAATCTATGATGAAAGGAGGCATATCATTGGTTTCCTGAGACAGAGGTTGGAGGAGCAGCAGGAGGAATAACTGTAGAAAATCAAGAAGAAAACTTCTGGAAATGTTCTATGTTTTGATTGTGTTGATGGTCACAAGCAGTTGTAGGGGAGGCAAATTTTTTACCTCTAGCTTCTTAGGGATTTTTGTCTGGACCTGAGAATTAAACTGAAGTAAGACAGATTAACAGAAGAAAAGGATACACATTTATATGTTTTATAGGATATAGAAGCCCTCATAAGAAAGAAGGCCCCCCAAATGGCAGAACCCACAGGCTTTAATAGTAGGTTGTACAGTGAAAGGCAATTGTGGCAAAGTAAACCATGAGAGGAAACTAAAGGAAGATCAAAATAATTTTAACACAGATCTGTACAGAAGTCTTCAGGTCTCAACTGCTCATCCTTAATGATAAGAATGTTACTGGCTTTCTGGTACAGAAAAAAACATCTTTCACATGAAAATTTTATCTCCTGCTTTTAAGAAAAAGAAAGATGGTCAGTATTTGGCATGTATTTGCAATTGTTCAAGTGCCTTTAATTCAAAATAATCCTTATGTCAAAGTATATTTGGGGTGGCATAATTTGTACCCTTTGGGGTGTGTGTATACTTGTCAAAATTCATTGACTTACACATTTAAAATAGTTGCATTTTATTCTATGTAAATGAATACCTCATTAAAATGTATAAAAATTTCTAAAATAGTCTGGAAGCACAACCAAGAACAGTTTTCACATATTAAAGAGGTAGAATTATGAAGTCCTGTTAAAGGGCATTTTATTGACAAGCATTTCCCTCTCGTGTGAAGGTCTGAGTGGAGCTACCTGGGTTAGTCGTTCTCAGTTCTAACTGCTCATCAAGACTACCTGGAAATCTTCTTAAAATTTTGATTTAGTGGTTCTGGGGCACGGCCTGGGCATGAGGATGTTTCAAAGCTCCCATGGTGATTCCAATGTGTGGCCATGGTGGAAGGCCTCTGAAGTCATCTGATTCCTCTTCTCTAGCCCAGGGTTCTTCTAGCACAGAACATGACACTGTGGCTGAGCTTCGTGCCCTCCAGATGCCTCAAGTATTTCCTAAGGTCATAGAGGTCCCTAAGGTCCAACTCTCCAGGGTCAAATGAGTCAGTGGCCAGGACGATACTATTGCAGCAAAAGATTTTGGGAAGAAAAACAAATCACTCTAACATGTTCACCTGGGTACATAATAGTCGCTAAATTAATGAGATAGACTCAGGTGATCTTGAAAAACATAGGTGAGTCATCTCAACCCCATTATTTCAGGGCCAATAGTATGTTTGTGCTGCCACAGAAGACTTGGTGGGACTGGGTACAGGAAAACCATATATTTTATCTCAAAATAAAGGAGGAAAAGAGTGAAATATATCAGGACAAAGAAATATATGTAAAGACGCAAAATAGAGGAAGGAGCTATTATGTACTGAGAACTGTTAGTTGTCAAGCACTTTAAACATATTATCTCGTTCAGCCCTCATTATCCTTATTGAGTATCCTGTACCAGGGGTATGATCTCACCCACTTAGTGATGCCACTACTGAGGCTCAGAGAAGTCATTTACTTTGCCCAATGTCTCACAGGAAGTGCCAGGGCCATGTCTAAAACCTATGTGTGTATTTTATTCTACGTCATACTGCCTCTACTACTTTGAAGACTGATAATAATAATAGTAGTAGCGGGAGTGATAATTATATTAAGAGTTTTACATGTGCTAGAAACAGATATATATTTGTGTATCTTTATCTAGATCTATACTTATATCTAGATAAAGGCCATTTAATCCTCAGAATAACTCTTAAGAGCTAGACACTATTATTAACCTTACTAAATATGATACAACTGTAGTAGGCAGTAGGCATGAGCAGAGCAAGGATCATATAGGTCAGACACAGAAGGTCACCAGGGTAGAAAGCCCTGGATATCTAGCAACAAGACTTCTCCCTAAAGTAATCTTTCCTCCTTTAGCATACTGCTTATCATGCAGTTTAGATGCCCTAACATTTCATATCTCTCATCATGTGGTTCGGACCCTCCCCTGACCTTCCCTCCCTTGGTAAGTTGCTAGTAATGTGGGTTAGACCCCCTTGGAGGGGAACAAACAAGGGTGCTGGAGAATAGTCCTTAATGAAGCCCCCAGGACAATAGGTTCTGACCCACATCAAATACCTCTAGGCCTCAGGTGTGTTTCAGCTCAGGTCCAGAAAAGCAGCAAAACCAGACAAGCAATGCAATGGCTGACATCAGGACCTGACGCAATGACTAATGACCCCTTGCCCTGGTGCCGACCAATCAGTAGAGACCAAAACTCTGAAAGGACACCCTGGAAAGCTAATTGATATTCTATTGGGGTCCTTCCCTGAGCCCTCAAGATAAATATCCTTAGGACAAGGATGCAGCCAGGCTCTTTCAAAGAACAAGCCTGCACCTTTCCCGCTCCCCGCCCCCCAAGCACATTTCCCTAGCCTCTTTCTTTCTCCTGAGCTGCAGGGGGCCCTCCTTTCGCCTCTGTAACTTATTTTCTGAGCCCGTTTCTTCCATGGTTCACTTCTATGTATGTGATTTCCTAAATAAACTTTCTCTTATAGTTTGAGTCTTGGCTCTGAGTTCTTGCTTTGCCAGAACTCAAGTATCACGGTTACTGAAACAAGGTCTGGTCTGATTCTACCGGTCAAACACCTGGTGCCATTTTGCCACCAACCCAACTATGGTGCAAAGAGGTTAAATAATATTTCAAGAGCACAAAGCTACAGAAGATAAAAGTTAGTTAACAATGATTCTCTCCTAAAAATCATTCTATCTAACAATGCCAGCCAGACAAGAATAAATAAATAAGAGAACTCTGCTAAACTTGCTATCAACGTCAATATTTAACACAACCATTATTTTAAAATACTACTTTTTCCTTCAAACCCTGCCAACTTGTAATAGTGCATTTTGACTTCAGCAATTATGGTATATGGGAAAAGCCTTGTTATTGCAAACTCTGATATGCAAGATCAACGTGAATATTATTACCCATCATTTTGAAAATCATAGATTAGCAAGCCGGAAAAAAATACTTCTGACAGCTTCTGCAGCAAGAAAAGCCATGCATCATGTCTGACATGGTGAAAGGGGGCTGAAGAAAGTAGTGCCAAGAGCAAGCGTTGTCAGCTGGAATTGACTACCGAAAAATGGGGCCTGCCTTCTTGATCAGATTCACTTCCAAGCAGCAACCCATATGTCAGGGCTTCACATTTCACCGACACACGCGAGTTCTTACCTCACTAAGCCCTGCAGGGCAAACGCAGGCGGGGAAATGTGGACTGGGTCCAATCCGGCCTCATACATCATCAGCGCGACTGTCAGCTGAGTTTTCACCAAGGAACTTTTATTCCGAAGAATGCAATGAGCACTGGAAAAGAACGGCAGAATCCATCACGCTAACAGCATTTTCATGGGAATGTATTTATGTACGTAGACTCAGAGTGGCGTTAACTACAAGCAGGAATTATTCCCATATCAGAGAGATGATTTAAGGGACAACTAATGAAGTTTACCGATTTAAGCTGCTGTTGGTGATCACAAATCATGGGCACTCCATTTAAATGTCACCCACGTTCATTCAGTTGCCATTCACATACTTCCAAATCTAAATTGAGACCCCCAAACTCTCAGCATGAGGGTGCGGTCTCAGCCTCCCACCAGCCGTGTTCCCTGGTTGCCACTCCGGGCCTGGCTGGGTGTCTTCAGGAAGGAGAAGTCTTGGAGGATATCTATCATGGCATGCTTCTCCCCTCACCCTGTCACCTAGCAGCACCTGCAGGTAAGAACAGCAAGGTGACATCCCCTCCATGCCCAGCCACCCTGGGAGTCCCAGCTGTCACATCGCCAGGAGGATTCTGCACTTCCTGGTGTCCATTTTCTGGGCAGAATTCGTTAGAGAGTTTTTTTTTTTCTCATCAGAAGACAGACCAAAAAACAAAGTTCTGTTTTTCCCATGTCTGCTTTTATCTCCACTTTATCAAATCCATATTTTCTATCTCTTAATAACATCATGGGGAGATTCCAAAACTATTTAGTCCATTTTCACTATTTAAATTGGTCAAGACAAGTTTTTAACGTCCATCTTGAGAGCACGTCAAAGCTCTTTGCTGCCACCCACCCCAGTAGACTTGTGGCTGAGGGCCTAGGGTATACATCTGTTGGGTGCAGGGGGTTATCTACAACCCTCTTTTTCGCCCTGCCAGGCTTCACCTCTTCAAAAACTCTCAAGCTGAGGAACAGAAGGAGAAGGCAGGAGGAGGAGAAGAAACATAATCACTTCTCTGGCCATGGAGACCCCTCTCTTCTGTTGGCCATGGCCGCTTCTCTGGCCTTCACCTTCTGGCCCTCAAGACTTCAAGACACTGTGTCAGACCTCTCAGTGTTTATAGGCACAATAATGGGGATCTCAAAGATCCTGAGGTTCCTCCCTATCCCCCAGTTTTCTGAAGTGGGGGCTCAGATCCATCTCTACCCATCAGCCCTGCAACTTTGCCCAGAAGTACCCTTTACCATGGCCTGTGCTGAAGGGTCTGCTCACCTAGCCGATGTCCCTCTAGGTAACGAATCAGAATAGCAGCTTAAGCTTAGACACCTTACACAGCATCCCCTCCACCTATGGGCTCGTCCTTGCCAAACCAAATGGTGGAAGTACAGTCAGCTTTCCTGCCTCCCCTTCCTCCATCTCCGGGCTCTGTCCCCTCTGCTCGGTGGACACAAGGTTAATCAGCAAGCCCACTGCCCAAGCACACATTCATACCAAGAATAAAAATCTCTTTTTGTAGAGCAGATACCTACACAGATACCAAGTGCACTCAAGAACTCAACATCTTCCTTGATGTAGGCAGAAAAATATGACCCCCTTCTGTCCTCTGAAGGCCGGGGTGGCCTTTCACTCCCCACGTTGCTCTTTCCACAAGACTGTTGACAACAGCCCCCTCCTCCTTTAATCTTCTCATCACATAGACAGGAGGGGCAGTAGAGTGGGGTTACTAACAGGTGGGGGCAAGGATGCTTCGCCACACTTGGCTACTAAGCCCTGGCTTGCAAGCGTTGACCCTGGGGCTGACAGATAAAATGCGGGACTTCCGATTCAATTTACATTTCAGATAAAGAACAAATTATTTTTAGTAGAAGTAGGTCCTAAATAGTGCTGTCGTGTTTTTATTTGATAAATAATTTTTTTTAGTATGAGTACATCCTGGGCAATATTTAGGACCTACTTTTACTAAAAGTAATTTATTGTTTATCTGAAATTTAGCTTTATAGCCTATATTTTTGTTTGCTGATTCTGGCAAACCTAGTTGGGTCACACAGGTTACTACTCCTTAGCAACTCTGTTCTGAATTTAGGGGACTCTTGTTTCCAGCATTGGTCCATAGGCAACATTCTGGGACAAAGAAAAAGATCCTCTCAGCAACCTCTAACACATGGTTTTATTTCCAATACTCCCTCTTCACGGCTCCAAGGCCACTCTGTCCTCTCTTGTCTGTGCTCTCTCGTCTGCTTAAAGTCACACAGATTCCTTGAGAATCTGCCCCCGTGCCTGGGGGAAGTACATGCCCACCTTCCCCTTTAGGAAGTGTGCACCTGCTCTGTCTGTGAATACATCCACACTGGTTAGAGCCTCAAGCTCATCCAGATGCTGAGCTGCTGGCTTCGCTGCTTGAGTTCTGAAAAGGAAGAAAAAGTTCCTCCTACCCTCCCAGGATGAGTGGCTGGACCTGAGAATTAAAGGGACCTGAGATAGATTAATGGGAAGAAAGTGTACAAACTGACTTAACGTTCTTACATGCACACAGGACTTTTCAGAAAGAAAGTGAAGACTTGAAGAAGCCATTAAGCCCAAAAACTTATAACACTTTTTCATACATAAAATGATAAACTAAGGGGCTATGCTAAGATAATCAGTGTCCTGGGCTGGGGACCATAAATTCTGGGACAGTGACTAGGATATATTTGTGGAAAATTAATGGAAGCTAAGGGTCATTTGAGTAGGTTTGCCTGTAGGTCCATGTCAGCATCAATGCCCCATCTCCAGTGATAAGAATGCTCTTTTCCTGGTGCAGGGAGTGCACCTTTCTCCTGGGACAATTTATGACCAGCTTTTAGGTAGAAAGGGGAAGGTCAGAGCATTGTTCCTTCACCTGTTGTTCCTTCACCTTCAGTTTAAAATAACCAATATTGCAAAGTGGCATATTTGGGGGTGGCATGATCTTATCCCCTCCAGTTTACGTAGAGCTTAAGGCATCTTCCTCTACTTACACAGACATTCCCAGCCACAGTTGTGCGTATTCACACCTCGATGAGGTTCAACTCCAATGGACTATATAGAAACCTGTTTAACCAAGAGCTATCTGACAATAAGCCCTAAAGAACACCCAGAGCAGGAGTTTGGCTACCACCCCACCATAGCAGACTGAACAGGCTGGTACCTCTGCCAATAGCCAATATGGCAGCTGATACACAGCGTGGATCAGGGGTTTTGGCCTGAATGCCCCCAATTCACATCTGCTTGGACCAAATACTCTTGCCTCTCTGCACACTGTCTTCCTTCTAATCTCCATGGTGGACCCTCTTATTGCTCCACCCAGATTCCCTTGGGTCTCTTTTACTGTTTCTGGTGTCCCTCTCCCAGCTTCTGAGTTGGCTCTGAACAGTCCACACATGTGACCAATTTGGACGACTGCTCTCCGACTCCTGGAGTCTTTCTACCCACACAGAACTAGAGCAGAAATGCCAGCTCCCACCTCGCCCCCCGCTATGAGATCTTTAGCCAATGACTGGTAGGCAAGGAGACTGGAAGGCCCTCTCTCCCCCTGGAGGGACAATTCTGAGGTATCCGTCACAGGAAAAGATCCCCTGAGCACTGAGACCGAAGCTGCCATCCCCACCCCCATGAGTCTTTGCCATTTGCTGCCACCCGCTCTGCTTTGTGCCCTTCCGCACCCTTCCTCTCTCACTGCCTTCCCTTTCCTCCTCATAGGACTTCCTTAACAGCCGTCTGCACATGCTCCCTCATCTCGGAGGTGCTTCTGGAGAAGGAGCCCAACCTAAGACAACCCCTTTCCCCCAGGAGACAGCATGACAGAGAGGGGACAAACACCCTGGAGCAAACCACTGCCCCTTCTTATACATTTCTATCACGTTCTCCATTCGTGTGCCCAGGCCCCCTCCCACTGGTGTTAAATTAAACCACTCAGAATAAAAGCCCCCCCTTCCAAAAAAAAGCTAAAAAGCTTTCTTTTTTTATTTTGGAATATTTATATGAATAGATTTTTTTTTTTTTTTGGAAAGGAAAGAGAATTCTAATACACTTATAAAAACTAAAATAATTAGCTCTAAGAGGAAACTCAAAGAGTTTCAAAGTCATGATTTTGGCAGAAAGAACTGAAACACTTGGAATGAACATTAAAATAGTAATTTTCTAGAGTAGTTAGATAATTGTGTAAGCATGTTGGGGAGAGAAGAGTCCATTTCTAATTAGTAGAAAAGTTCTAAGAATCCCATGCCGTACTGACTAAGCATTTTTATGAAAAGTTCAACTAAAATCAGAAATATAGTCAATAAAGGAGATTTGTTTTTAGTGGGGTTTTTTTTGGGGGGGGGTTGCGTTTCATTAAGAGGATCATGCAAGCAAGAGAGCCACATTGTAGAAGGAGCCTTTCTGTGCCCACAGTGAAGTCAGAATTTATTTATAGGGAATTGTGGGAGAGAGAAGGGAAGGAAGCCCCTGCCCACTGCCTGATAGGTGGGTCAGAACCTCTCCAGTTGCCTCCTTGCTAAAGCAGGTGTCTTGTTTGGGTTCTGCAGAAGCAAAGCTTGAAGCAGGGATGCCTGGGCATGTGAATTAGTGAGGGAGTGATGGAACTTGCAGGGGAACGAGGAACACAGGAGAAGGCAGATAAAGAAAAGGCTAAGCAGAGATGGTGTTTTAAGTGACAGTAGGTGATTCCATGGTGAGCCCTGGAAAGCGAATTACCCCGCAGTTGTTCTGCCCAGAGAACCTGGGGGCTAGGCTTTTAGACCTTCGGGAAGTTATACATTGGCCTTGACCTGCCTGAGGGGTTGGGGTTGGGTGGGAGTGTGCACACCCATCACCTCTGGAATGGCAGCATTGGCCCAAGAGACAGCTTCTGGAGAAGGGGGCAGTTGTGAGCCTTCAGCAACCAACATCCACAGCAGCTGGGGGTGGGCATGCTAGTCTTGCAACAGGATGGGGCATCAGGTGGATCTGTGACACCAGTTACCATGAACCTCGACGTCCCAGAGGAAACGACACCGCAGGGTGACTCCCTAAGGCCATGCTGGCATAAAGGGTGACTCCCCAGTCAGCAGTTTCCCAGTAACTTTCTAAGGAAGAAAACCTAATCCTCAAATCATTCCATTCTATAATTACCCAATGCTGGTGCTCGACTGAAACAAAATGAAATTTTTTCTTGCTTGCAATTTAACATTTAAGCCTTTATTAAAAGATGTGTATCTCATCCTCTCCAGACTCTGCGTCCGCCCCCTGGACAGCTCACAAAGGCCGATGCGCACTCTGTAGGGATTCTTGCTCTGAAGAAGCCAGATGGGGTTGATTAATGACATTTGTGGTCTCCTCCCCAGCCCGCTAAGCCAGGGGACTAAGTCCCTGAAGGCAGAGATGAGCAGCCCACTCAGGGTTTTGCCATTTCGACACTGAGATTTAGGAGAGGACTTTCCAGCATTTGGGGATTTCTGTGAAGTATCAGGAGTCACGGAGTCCGGTCCCGTGGGAGACTTTGGTCACAGGAAGTCGATCAGAGGCCTCCGCCACCGCGGCCACCTCTGATGAGCAGGGGAGGACTGTGACTGTGTGTGCACACGCCCAACCTCTCTGGGAACCCTGCAGGGGGCGGGGGTACAGGTCGCTGCAGGTGTGCGACTGTGAGTCTCCGAGCAGATGGCTCACCTGGGAATCTTTCTCTGGATTAACAGAAAGCCCCAGGCACGACCAGAAAGTTCAAGAAAAATGCTACATGGGACATCCTCAGAGGCCTTTTCAAACTAAACAACCACTCTCGGAAACGCTGTGTTTCAAATGGGCCTGCCAAAGAGTCAGCCAGCACTGATTCCGAAATAGAATGGAGACGTAGCAGACCTTTTGTCATCATCGCCCTGCAGGATAATTGTGCCTGTTTAGCTCAGGCCCGTGTTTAAGAATTCACGTCTCCATCCTTCCCACCGAGCCACTGGGCTGGGAGGAAGCCAGCTCTGTGTGTGAGGACCATTTTCATGAGAAAGTGCAGGAAAAAGAAGCGACGTGGGTGGTGACTTTTGTTTGCAATGAATTGTGTTTGGGAGTCTTTTGAAAAGCAAAAAATAGACCTATTATTGACCTAAAGCCATCCGTGAAATGGGATATGATCTCTGGCACAAAGAATAGAACAGAAGCTCCTTAATATTGTCGCTATTTAGAGATGAAAAAATTGCCTGGAGCTGAGAAGAATATTTCTTCCTCCACAATCTTGATGTTGTGCGTCCTGCAGAATCCTGAACAGAATTATCTGTACCTGGGCCTTAGATATAGATGTAGATATGAATATCTAGACACATAGATGATATAGATAAATGTTATATTATCTATACGTTAGAGATGAGACAGAGATACAATAGGGAGCAGGATATACCACCCCAAAATATGCCTCTGTGGCATATTTTAAATATATAAATATGAAAACACTTATATGTATAAATATAAGATTATTTTAGACTGATTATTTTTAAGAAACAGCAGACACAGAAAGCTCTGAAAACTACGCTACCTTTCTGTGAGAGACATTCTATATTTATGAGGGAAATCTCGATTTGTAAGGATGTCCTCCCTTCTGTACCAGGAAAGATGGCTCTAACTTTCTAGAAACTCTTATTAATGCAGAGGCCATGACTTAAATCTGTACAACAAACTCACCCTGCTTACTGTGCTTTTCCTGGGAAGGTCCTATAACTGGCCTCCCCCTCACTGAATATCTTTTGACTTTGGTTGGAGATTATTTATGGGGGTGGGTTCTGCCAGGGAGTTACTCAGTTTTCCTGGGTTTCGCCTATCTATACAGTAGGTATACACGTTTTTAAGCTTGTGTTTGTTTTTCTGTTGAGAAACTGTCTTTTATTACAGGGGATTCTCAGCCAAAAACTTAGAAGGGTAAAAAGAAAATTATTTTTCCTCTCCTACAATGTAGATAGAAAACAGCGATATAGATATAGATGATATTAGATATAATTTTTAAATTTTTCAAGGTCCTCTTTTCTGAGGGCCATTGTGAGGGTGAGAGAGTTCACTCTGCTTTGATAACAATAATGGGCATTGTTTTCTGAACATTTCCTGGGGCACCACACACTGATGAGCATCTTCATGTATTATCTCATTGAGTCCTCAAAGCACCACCATAAAGACAAAACTCTGAACTATTATCCACATCCACCAGTGAGGAAAGCTGAGGTTCAGGACGTTGCTCAGGAGCACACACCTGAAAAAACAATACTAAGATTTGAACCCCGCTCAGTCTGACCCCAGCCTAAGCTCTTCACCACTGTTTGAGCTCATTCAAGAAAAGTACATTCTATATAGTAGCCACCATTGAACAGGTGCTTTGTGTGGCCTTGGGGAAAAGAGCAAAGAGAGCTAGGAGCTGAGTGCACTTTAATATTGAAGGATTGGTTTCTCAGACTGGCAGCCTGTCACCAGTGCTGCTCAGAGCTTGAAGCATCAGGTGGCTTGTAGACGGCGGAGCAGTCACATTGACTCATCTAGTCCTCTGTCCTACATAGCCAGTCAGCCACTGAATACAAGGGAGTCTCTTTTGAAATAACTTGTAACCACCCTTCCTCCCTGTGTTTTTCCTCCACTTTGGGTTCAGTCTTAGTCTATTCCTGTTTTGATCACACCATTTCCCTCAGTGGCTTCTCTGACTCAGCTCTCTCCTTCCTCATCCTGTCTGCCAGACACAGTGTTTGAAAATCATGCGTCATTTTGCTGCCCTGCTCAGACACCTGGGATGGCTCTCTTCCTCACCAACTGATGTCAGCCCCTTTTTCTGCACTGTAGTCTGTCCTCATGTCAGAGAACCGAAGTCCACCCGCAATCTGCACTCCATCTCATCATCTGCCTTCCCTGTACATCCAGCCCTCTCCCCTTGTGATGTCCTCCCCTCCCCACGCTGTTGCTAATTCATATCCAAATACCAAGGTCAAGTTGAAGTCTTGCTTTACCCTTGAACACTGTATTTTAAGCCAAACCATACTCAGTGCTCAACTGTCCTATAGATACCAAGTCTGTTTAGTTTGGATTACTGCCCCAAGGAAATGCTCAGACAAGAATCCTAAAGCAAATACTCTATTTGAAAGTTATAGAAAACACTCCAGGGGAGTGCAGAAGAGGGGCAGGGAGGAAAAGCAGCCAATAAAAGGTGTATTATCCAGCCAGTTTCCACTGTGGAGCATAATCCTGTTGGGAACATGGGAGCCAGTATAGAACACACACCTCAATCATCCCATCTTAGGGGCAAGGGAATTGGCATGTTTACACACCAGCTGTCATCAGTCATTGCTGGGGAGACGCTCCCAGGTGCTATCAACTCCCCAGCATGTCTGGCCTATCGGCAAGGCCGGAGGCAAGAGAAAGCTCCAAACGAACGAAATGCAGGTGCTGGCAGTCAGAAATCCAACGGTGCACACTGAGCTGGGGAGAGTGGGAGGGAGACGGACGGGGCACTGCCAGCATCTCACACAATGAGCATATACCTATCACCCAGAACGGGGCACTTTTGAGAGGGAAAGGGACTACTGTTGGTAACCATTCTGGGATAACAGGCAAAATTCTAGACTGTCCTGGGAAAATTAATATGTGTGGTCTTGCATTTGTAACTGCGATTGTTTAAATGTGTTTTCCCTGCCTCCCCACCCAGATGATGGGTCCTACTGAGCAAGTCCTGTGAGGTCCAGTAACAAGTCCTTGACTGAAGCTAGCACAGTGCTGAACACAGTAGATGATTACACAGCACTAGAGGTCTGGAACTACAGTGAGGTAGACACCAAAAATTCAGAGTCCAGGGCTATCCAAAGAGCACAGGTCTTGAAGTCAGATGATCCTGAGTTGAAACCCAAACGTCCATGACTCATTGTTAAATTTTGGTGTATCTATGGTACATCTCCGAACCGTGTATCCTTATCTCTCAATACAGGCCAATAACACCTTCTCTTCCCAGTGGGACATCAGAGATGACCTAGTATTTAGTAAATTAAACTGGAGCAAATTGAGTTTCAATTATGTTATTATTACACAAGCTAATAATAATATTATTGAGCCTGACCAGGTGGTGGCACAGTGGATAGAGCATTGGCCTGGGATGCAGAGGATGCAGGTTTGAAACCTTGAGATCGCCGGCTTGAGCACAGGATCATCCAGCTTGAGCATGGGCTCACCAGCTTAAGCATGGGGTTGCTGGCTTGAGCGTGGGATTATAGAAATGACCCCATGGTCACTGGCTTGAGTCCAAAGGTCACTGGCTTGAAGCCCAAGGTAGCTGGCTTGAGCTCAAGGTCTCTGGCTTGAGCAAGGGGTCACTCAGTCTGCTGTAGCACCCCCCCGCCCCGGTCAAGGCACATATGAGAAAACAATCAGTGAACAACTAAGGTGTGCAACGAAGAATTTATGCTTCTCATCTCTTTCCCTTCCTGTCTGTCCCTCTCTCTGCTTCTCTCACAAAAAGTAAAACAAAAATAATAATAACATTATTGATATGATTTCGATCATTACCTTTCATGTATTTAACTTGGGACTGTACTGTGCTTGTCTCGTCTCACTATTTCATTTTCTCCTCTGTGGCTGAGGGTCATTTTCACATAGCAGATGAACTGAACCTTCATGAAATGTATCATTCCATTCATGGAAGGAAGAAATCTAGACTAGATGTTCCCTAAGCCAGAGGCAGATAGGAATTTTGAAAGGGGGAAATATTTATCAGAAAAAAAGTTAAAAGGATAAAATCTGGCATGAGATAATACCTGAACCAGCCAAAATCTGAACCTCCAGATTAAGCCTCACTGTTTCTTAAGGTTTACAAGGCTGTGAATTATGAGGAAAGCCACCATAGAAAGATGCCTGATTTCCCAAAAGGAGAAGTCTGACTCCTTGGAGTTAAACAGATCTTTTGCAGAGCTGCTGAGACCTGTCACTGGTTTACTGACATCACCAGAGGCAGATTTAACGGCAGGAGCACCGGGCACACGTCCTGGGCCCGACTTCTGAAGGACCACACAAAACCCCAAAGTTATACTTTTTTCTGATGGCACCAAGTTTGCTTTCATATGTGCAATTTTAACTTTAATAGTACAGAATATATTTTTTATTTATTTAAAAATATGGTTGGCTCTGGCCAGTTCACTCAGTGGTAGAGCGTTTGCTCAGCGTGTGGAAGTCTTAGGTTTAATTCCCGGTCAGGGCACACAGGAGAAGTGCCCATCTGCTTCTCCAACCTTCCCCCTCTCCTTTCTCTCTGTCTCTCTCTTCCAGTCCCACAGTCAAGGCTCCATTGGAGCAAAGTTGGCCCAGGTGCTGAAGATGGCTCCATGACCTCCGCCTCAGACGCTAGAATGGCTCTAGCCACATTGGAGCAACATCCCAGATGGGCAGAGCATGGCCCCCTTGTGGGCATGCCGCATGGATCCCGGTTGGGTGCATGTGAGAGTCTGTCTGTCTGCCTCCCTGCTTCTAACTGGGAAGATTGCCTTTGGATTCACAGGAAAATGAGAATCATAGAGTAAAGGAAAGAATTTATAAGCCTACCTATTATCTCTCTATAATTTGGAATCACACTGTTTTAGTTATCAATGAAGCTTAGGAATACCACCTTCACCTGATGTGTACTAGAAATTTAAAACAATACGTACTAGAAATTTAAAACAAAATACATGCCTGACCTGTGGTGGCACAGTGGATAAGGCAACAACCTGGATTTCTGAGGTCACCGGTTCAAGGCCCCAGGGTTGCCCAGTCAAGGCACATACAAGAAGCAACTATGAGTTGATATTTCCTGTTCCTCCCCTTATTCTTCCCCATCCACCTTTTTCTTTCTCTAAAAATTTAATAAATAAAATCTTTAAAATAATAAAATAAAAATATTTCCTTTAAAATAAAATACATGACAACATGCCATCTTTCTCCAATCAGCAACTGATAAATTTAGATCTTTCTTCCAGAATTTACTTCCACATTTCAAAATGGTATGTGTGGAAGAAATGTCTAATTTCCCCATATCCATTCTCCCTTCCCTATTCTTTAATTCTTCCATAGAAACATGTTCCCTAATTTTTAGCTGAACTCATGACTCCCAGAATAAAAGTATATTTTCAAGTTCCACTTTTAATTACATATAGTTGTGCAATTAAATCCTAGTCAAAGGGATGTAAGTAAAAACTTTACATGCAACTTTTAGGAACCTAAAAACATATTCTTTGACTGCTTTCTTCTCCATTCTTTCTTCTTTCTTGATAGATGGAATGCAGACATAACGAATGGAATCTAAGCAGCCATGTTGAACTATGAGGTTAACTTATGAATGAAAGCCTATCTGATCAGAACAACAGTATAGGAGGATACCGGGTTGCTGAGGACTTTATGCAGCGAAACTATCACCACAACTCTGGACTGTCTAGCTATGTTAAGTGAGAGAGAAATAAAAACTTTTGCTTAAATTCATTGTTATTTTGTGTTTCTTTTCTTCACAGCTCACCGAAGCTTATATTTTATTGTTATTTCTTCATTTTCCGGTTTCAGAAATTACCTACTGATGCTCTATAATAGCATGTGACTATTTAGCTTTCTTATAACCTCACCCCTTCACTTACACCTCCTTCAATCGCAATATCATCCTATTATAATATTAAAAACATGCCAAACAAGTAGTACATTATCAATGTTTCTCTTTTTGTACAACTTTTCATTTTATCTTGATTTAACGATCACCTTATTTTCTCATTTACTTAGTAAAAACGATTGCTAGGTTTTCTGCACTATCCAATAGCCTCTAAATTCATTTTTCTGCACAGAGAAATGTATCCAATGATCTATCCGCTCTACTTTTATTTTTTAGACTCTCCCTGCTGGAACCTTTTGTCTTCCACCCGCTAGGTCTGCTGCACAGCCAGCATTCTAGAGCTGCTCTTTATTCTCACCCAGGGACTCTCCTTTGCCTCACTGCTGTGGGGGGGGGCACTCTCGGTTTCCATACTGTCAAGCCTTTTTTTCTTTTTTTGGTTTCTCCTTTCATGTGAAGAAGTGCTTCTGGTAGCTTCCTAGAAAAGGATGCCTAAAAGGTAAATTGCATTTAACATCTGTTTGGTGGGAAAGAGACACAAGGATGGCCCCAGGACTTCTTATTTGCAGGACCCATCAGAAAACCCAGAAGAAGTGATGCTAGCAGAGTAGCCCCTCTTTTCCCACCTGCAGGCCCAGCTGTGCTGCTGCAGAAGAATATAGCTGTGCAGGGAAACACTCCCCACGGAGCTTTCCAGGGACAGGGACAGGCAGCACTGATGCCTCCAGAAACTCGAGAACTCCAGGATCCTCTCTTAGGAAAGTACCGCCTTTCAAAAATCTGCCTTCAACTCTGTTAACTTCTTCCCCAAGAGCAGAGGATGTTAGGAGGCATCTTTTCTACTCATCGCCCAGAGTGAATCTGAAAGCAGACTTCCCAGAGCTCATTAGCTGTGTAATTAACCACATAACATTTTCAACTCAAAATCCTCCAGCAAAGCACAGTGAAATCAGCAGATAAAACAGCCCCACGAGGACAGGGCATCCCTGCTGGCCCGGGAGGCGAGTTGGCAGGTGTACCTCTGAGCATCCCAGGCTATGCCCTCCTGTTCCCCCAGACTCTTCCTTGGCCCCTGATTTCAGCCTGCCAGTGAACATCAGCGTCCAGCAAACTCCAGCCCAGGTTTTGTGCCATTTCTCACACAAGCTTAGATGGGTGGCTCAGAAAGTCGGTTTTGCTCTAGGTAGAAAACCAGCCATGATGAATTAATACAATACACTTTCTTGTTTTTTAATTTAAAATTGTATCTTGAGGTGTATTTGCTGAAAGCAAACACACAGGATCAAGAAGGTAGAAGGGGAGGCTATTTCCCACTATGTGGCTCTCTTCAACCCAGAAAATCAGGCTAGCAATGTTATTACTGAGGAGGCTCAGAGACTGGCTAATCGACTGAGAGGGCCGCCTTAATTGTTTATAATTGTAAAAGGCTTCTGTAAGCAGTGAGTGACCCACATGCTTCAACCCTAAGGACTGCAGAGGGGACAGTGCAGAGTTCTTATGGCCTTCTGGCAGCACTGGTGTCAGCTCTCTGTTGTCAAAGGAGGAAACAGCAAATGGTCCTTCCCTTTGGCTTTCTCTCCTTTCCTCCTAATCCTCTTGGATTCCCTTCAGAACTGGGGATGGCCTCTGCTCCTGCAGAACTTGAAGCAATGTGTCTTGAAAATATAACTTCATGAAAAAGATGGACTTACCCTAAGTTATCTTCATAATAGGGCTTTTCAGGTCTCAATATGTTAACGTATGAACTCTCTAAGACCAAGTTACTGAAAGTAGCATTTCCAAAACATATTTGAACATAGAACCCTGTATTTGAGGACGAGGGGGAAGAGTATGGACATTTCCTTATATTTCATAGACTATTGGTCTAAGGACTGTAGTTAGGAAACCAAAACAGATGCCAGCAGAATGAAACTCCAGTGTCTCCAACCCACACAGTATGTTTCTGAACCAGAGTCACACGGTCTTTGGAGAAACCGTAAGACTAGGACTTAAACATTTCCTCCACTGTATCCTGGCTATTTCACCTCATCCAAGTTACTTAACTTCTCTAAGGTTCATTGTTTCCTCTGTAAAATGGGGACAATTTTTTAAAGACATTTAGAAAAGATTGAATGAGATAGTATACATAAAGTCCCCCACTGAATGCCTCACCTTACGTGGACACCAACAATGGCTAACAACCTAATAGTCTGTCTTGTTTCTCTTCAACTTCTCCTTTCTAACCCACATCCACCTCATTTTGTCAAAGACCTCAACATTACCCACTGGCTTGTTGAAGATGTTCAAAATGCCTTTTCAGAATGAGGAAAATATATATGATGGTGCACCGACAAACCAGAAAGAAGAAACTAACTGAACTAGTGACCCTCACACAATCAGACAACAAAGGTATTTGGCTAGAATTTTTTTTAAAAAATAAAACATTTTAAAATGGCCGTACCTGAAGATTCTCATTCAGGAGAATGTGGGTCAGGCACTGGCTTCCACATTTTTAGCAAATTTCTAGGGAATTATGATACAAACAAAAGTTTGGTCATCTAGATCTAGATAATGTCTCTGGCTTCTGTGGGAACAGTAGTGGGGAGGGGGGGAGGGGGAGGGCTGAGGAGATTGGGGCCCTAGCGACTGAGAAATAAAGCCAGAGAAGGAAGGCAGAACAGGCTCAGGATAGCAGCTCTGACCAAAGGCGATCTTTCTCTGCTGCCCATTTCTCCTGACAGTGTGTCCAGGATGGTGGCAGGAGGGGGAGAAAATACTGATGTGACCAAGGACGAGTGCAGCTCACAAGTGTTTGAGGCTCACTGGCAGGGTCCATCGGGCCGCCATGCGCTCGGGCTGGGTAAGTACCCAACCCACTGGCCCCACGCCACTTCTAACTCTGCCAGGGCTTTAACTGTGCCAATTACAAAAGCCTGATGTCATGGTCAACAGCCCCTTGGCAAGAATTGTTAGGGACCTGGGAAAACCTAGACACTGAATTACCCGTGACCCCACAGTCTTTAATCATCAGGCTGAATAGGTTTCTTTCCTGGTGCCCCTGTTGGCTTCATGTCTCACTCTCCTTTAGGAATAAAAGCACCAAATCGCCCTGCTACTTTGCTAATCCAAAACAGGAATACAACTGTCAGAGAGGATGGAAAACAAGGAAAAAGTCACGTAAAGAAAAGCAACAGGGCCAAAAGTAAGTAAGTTCACCCCTGAACTTCAGGGTCTCTGTGAGGATTTAATAACTGACATGTAGTGTCGAACAGGGCATGGCCCTTCCTCTGGTGTCCGAGGGAGAGGAGCAGTATATACTACTTTTAGATATCAGACTGTGGAGATCTTCAGTGCAGGGATGATGCTTTTGCTTCTGTCTCCAGAGTAGACCCAGGGCCTAGCAGACAGTAAGTACTCAATGAATTTTAGCTGATTGCTTAGATAACTGATGCAGATTTTAGTATCAATCATCAGATCAACAAATTATTCTGATATATTTACCATGTGGCCACAGCATGGTGGCCTCTCTATTGGCATAAAGGTGCAAAAGAGCAATAGATCTCATCCCAGCTTGAGGTGTTTATAATTTTGTCCACAAGAAAGGCTTACCCAATGCACAAACACACACACAATCACACATTGCACTCTGAATACTCCAAACAAGATATAATCAGATGGAAATTTGTGACATGAAGACATGCTATGGTCATGGGAATTAAAGAAAAACATGATGTGGGCTGAGGTGCCTCATTAGGGAAGAAGGACTCCTGGTGAACCGGTGGAGACAGCATTGGCTCTGAGCCAGGCAATCACAGGCCCAAATTCAACTTGAATTTCCTCTTCTGTCACATGAGAATAACAGCACTCAACTCATAGGGCTGTTGGGAGGATTTATGAATTCAGAATGTAAAGCAAGGTAGGTAATATGATACTTTTTTAAATAAATTTTTCATCTTGGGTAATGTGGTTGGCTAATGACCCCCAAAGATGTCCATGTCCTAATCCCAGGAACTTGTGAATATGTCACCTTATAGGGTAAAAAAAAAAAGGCATTGTAAATGTAATAAGTTAAATCTTAAAATGGGGAGATTACCCTGGATTATCTAGGTGGGTTCAATGTAATCACACGGGTCCTTATAAGATGAAGACAAGAACACCCAAGTCAGAGACATGAAGACAGAAGCAGGAGGGGGAGGGATGCTGGGATACAAGCTCAGGGGTGTGGACGACCTCTAGAAGTTGGTAGACAGCAAACAGTTTCTTTCCTGAAGTCTCGAGCAGAAATTCGGCCCTGCCAACACCTTGATTCCAACCTAACAAAAGCTGTTTTGCATTCCTGACCTTCAGAACTACAGACAATAAATTTAAGTCACTGAATTCTGGCAGCTTGTTATAGCAGCAACAAGAGACTGATAAAGGTTGTTTTTGTTGACCTGTTGCTCTCTAGGCTGGAGGTTGAGGCATCTGTCCCTTCAAGAAAAACAACAGAATAAAGCATTCGATCATCAGTTTTTAACACCCAAAGTAGATTTCTGGAGCATATTAGGAGAGAGTAGGTAAGGAAGCTATGACTTTCCTTTTGAGAGAGAGAAACTGAAAACAAGAGATTGTTGGTTCCAAAGATCGAAAGCTTGGAAACCCAGAGGATCAGAGGGCGAAGGGGGAGGACGTGTTCTGAGAGAAGTATCGCTGCCATGCAGGGAGGAGACAAAAGCCCGGAGGATAACCAGAGGAGCATGCAAGAGGACAAGCGTGTAGGTAAGATGGAGTCCTCCTGCCCCATAGAAAAAGTGAGCCGGCAGATATGTGCGTCAGATGTTTGGAACACCAGGGAGTGTGAATTCAGGACATGCTGAAGGTGAAGCGCCTTCCTCCCCAACTCACTCCAATAGTTCTAGGGAGAAAAATCCCTGAGAACCCCTCAGAGCATACCCCATAGGAAAGTTGGGGGGTAAATGGAGGCTTGTGGACTTTAGGCAGAAAGAGCATGTGAGACAGCACCTGTGGCTCTCACAAAGATCCATAACTCCTTGTGCCACAGTGAACGGTCACAGCAGAAGGCTGAGAGAACCCACGCATTGAAAGGAGCCTGGGTTCAAAAGAAGGAGGTTGTCAAATACACAAACAGCATGACTACAGCCCAGGACTTGGTCCGTGGACAGCAGTAAATATAACAGCAGGAATTAGGCCCATTCTCCATGAGCAAGAACACATGAGCTCAGCAGAGGCCAGGGAGGACAGCCAGTGGAATACATCTTTTTTTTTTTTTAATCTGTGAGGCTGTGTATGTTTCCTTTGTACTCAGGCAGGATCCCGGGGAGGAAGAGGGATGGGAGAACCCTTAAGAAGGAAGATCATCTTTGATAGAGAGTTTCACTTTGAATTAACTAAATTTAAAGCCTGAATTGATTGAATATTGATGCAAAAAGAAATTAAGTTTTAAGCCAGAAGCATCTGAGCTACCTTAACGTGACAAAAAAAAAAAAAAAAAAAAAAAAAAATCACCTCCTGAAGTGAGTTTGATTATTGAAAAGTAAATTGGAGTGAGCTTGATTATTGAAAAGTAAACTGAATTACACTCCTGTTCCTACGAGCTATGACTATAGATTCTAAGCCGGGTGCTTGGGTGTCAAGTTCTCGGCACACCCTCCCCACTGAGTAGATGCTCAGTGATGTTCATTACCTCACCTACCCTGTGTGAATGAAGGAAAGGATCTGTCCAGGGGAAAATGAAGAGGAAGTGTATAAGGAACTAAAACCCAGTCTTAAAGGCAGTCTCTACTGTTTTTACCTGCCCATTTTAAGGACTATTCTGTTGGTAACAGCGTGCTGATTTTTCTCTACAGAACACCCTTCTACTGTTCCATCCGGATGATTTGAGGAGGCTGACATCAGCCCTGCCTCTGGGACTGGCAGGATACCTAGGTCTGTTCATTCAGAATACTTCAGCCCTGTGTTCACCGAAGTCAAGAAAGAGGAGGAATTCCAAGGACTTTTCTTGGCACCATTTGGAATGTGAGTCTCTTTCTGTTAGAGTTGGTAAGCTGAAAATAAAACATACGAAAAGCCTGGATTCCTGCTGCTGTCTTTCCAGAACAAAGCATATTGCCTGAAATTAAAGCCAATGAAGAGAAAATAAGTATCAAGAGATTTAGAGAAAAGGATACCAGGAAGCATTATCTGCGCACCTGGACCCATTCATGCTTGAATTCCTTTTCACTTATGCAAATTATGTTCCTTTCACTCACAAATATAGATACCTGAGTAAAACACAGAGGTGTGCACTTCCTGTGTTCTTAGACCAACAAGGACACCAGCCTAGCTAGAGGATGATGGCGTCAGAGAAGTCTAAAACAGGTAGGGAAGCAGGTATTCCAAAGGCTCTTGAATGTCAAGCTCAGTAATTTGATTTTGATCCAATAAGCAATAGGTAGTCAGAGGAGGTTGAAGAAATAAGTGACATAATAAAAAAAGATTATGTGGAGGAGACTGCCCTGGCAGTTACACACAGGACTGAGAAAGCATGGGCTCTCAGCCTGCGATCCATGTACCTAAGTGGAAAAAACTTAACAGCTTCATTTATACTAATCTCAGAATGGAATGTGCTGTTTTCTTCTATTTTGAATGTAGACAACAGACTGCCGTAGTATCAGCAGTATTTGTATATTTTTCAGCATAAAAGTTATGGATATTTTCATATCCCATTAAAGTTATTGCAGATACATGAAAATACCATTTACACTCATCACGGCTTTAAAATTATAGTTGTTACTGAACCTAACACTGGATCTTGTTGTCTGAGGCATTATGGGAGAAGCACATATTACTATAGCATATGTTGTGTGGGGGGAAAGGGGATTCGATTTCAAAATAGCTGTATTGTAACATTGGTTTACTATTTGTTAACAGAGGTTTACTTTGTAATCCTAAGTATTGTCCTTTGTGCATTTAAAATCATTATTTGAAGGAGACCTTAAATTATACCAAGGGGGCACCCAAAAATATAGCACTAAGTTTATTACAAATCTTTATATTAGATGAGACAGAGAATCTTGAAGTCTGAAGGCTAGCAAAAAGGCTATAACGCAATCTACCCATGAAGCCGAGGGGGCTTTGAGTCAGAACAAAGCATGGAAGGGAAGACATATCCAAGAAGCTGTGGAAATATTTCACTGGATCTACAGGAGAAAACAAACCTATGCAAATCAGGCAATAAAGGAAGCTCTAAGAGAACGAGGACTCCAAGTTTTCAAATCTGAATGAATGGGACAAAATGAGTACTCAATAAATGACAACATGATGAAGATAGAAAATTTAGGACACGGAGTCGGTTTACGGTTAGCTTTGCAGTCTATACTAAGATAATGGTAGGAGGTTCCAAAGGAAATATTCAATAAGAAAATCAAAATATGTCCTAAGACCTCAGCTGGTCTACTGGGAAGGCTTCTGTGTAGAGGTGAAGGAATGGACATATTCTCTTGGGGTAGCATGAATAAGAATCCAAGGATATGTGTCATCCAGGCTTGGACTCTGTTGCCTGGAATACTCCCACTTCTTCCCTCCTCTATGCATTGGCTTTGTCATCCTCAGGGAACAGCATGATGACATTGACTGTAGCAATTCCCAGCCCAACACCCTTGTGCAACATCAGGCACAGAGAGAGCATCTTTTAGTAGTCTCTGGGGACAGAGAGCTTCTCTTTTTCCCAGCATTCCCAGATGCTCATTCTGCTCAGACCAGCTTGGGTCAGGTAGCCCCTCTGAACTAGGGGGACCACACATACAGGTTTGTTTTGGATGAGTCCCTATCTACTCATTGTCCTGGGGTAATCAAATAGTGCCCCATTTCACTGTCAAAAGCATTCCAGTTTGCATGGCAAAGCTTATGCCCACCCTTTCCTGAACAGTCACAGATCCAGGGATGCAGAGAACAAATTCTCATGGGATATGCCCACCCTAGTCCTGAGATTTGGATAAGGAAGGATTCCCAGAACAGAATCTGCATGTTCTCAGCTATAATCTTCATAGATGCCAGTGTACAGACATCTGACTTCTTTTCTCTATTTCACAGTTTAACTATGTCCTCAAGTCACCATTCTGAACAAGAAAAAAATCTTACTCTTTTTCACTCAGAATAACTCAGGACTTAAACATGATCAATTTAAGAATTAAATTTAGTCTATGGATGATGTCTGTTCAGGACCAGCTATGTAATCTTCAGACCACATTGCAAAATGACAATCAGGGCCCCTTGTTTCAGATTACTGGCAATTTCAAGACAGCAGCAGCACATCATTCAGTCAAGCATGAAGCCCTTTGGAGCCTGGGGCCAGATACCGGTCACAGGTCATGAAGCCAACGCTGTCTCTTCTCTCTTCCTCCTTACCCCCCATGAAATGAGACCTATCAAAGGTCTTTACTTTTCCTCTACCCAAGGTTACAAGGACAGTTTGATACTTTTACTCAAGAGTATTTTCCAGAAAGGAAGCCTCTTCTATATCAGAATCTTTGTTTAGCACTTAGGTTACATGTTCCCATTCACTCCGTCACTGTCCACTGCGGATCACTCCGGGTTCTGTGTGTTTAGAGTTCTTTCTCAGTTAGTTTATTCATATGGTGTGTGATGACACTTGCCCTGACCTTATTGCAAATCTGTAAGTTTCATTCTTTCACCCTAGCAAGTGAATTATAGTATTTTGGGAGCATATAACATTCTTCAGACACAGACCTCTTTTCTTGGAAGGGTCTTTAGACATTATTCCACTCTCTTCTAATTTCTGTGTTGCCAAAATACAGTTCAGATGAGTCCGATTCTTTCTTCTGCACAACTTCTTTTTTTTTTCTTTCCAGAAGTTTACAGTATTTTTATCTTTCCTCTTTAAGTTCAGGGCTTGTACCAGGATATACTGTGTTTTATGGCCTTTCTCTTGAGTCGTGTCTGGTACTCAGGATATTTATACTCTGCAGACTAAGGGGTTTCTTTAGCCTCATTTTCTCATCAGCTCAGATAAACTTCTTGCAGTTTGTTTATAAATGAGCTCTGCCTCATCTGCACTTTGATCCTGCCGTGACTGTTCACATATTAGGTCTCACAGATCTAGATACAAACATCTACCTTCTTTCTCCAGGATTTCCTTCTCCTTCGCTGCAATTTTGTTTCAACTTCTTGCTTTGGACCTTCCTGTTCAGGTCTCAACAATCACTCTTCCATTCATCTACAAAAAGTGTAGATTAAAAGATCGTGGTTTTTATTCCAAGGAATCTTTTCTTTGTGCTGTGGGCAAATTTCCTTTGGGTTTCCAGCATCTTCACGGCTCTGGGCTGCCACCCACACCAGGGCTCTGTTTGCTCCTTGAGCTCTGAACTCCCCATGGCTTTACCTTGGGCTCCATCCACTGGGGGTCCATGCAAGGCAGGATGGGAACAGCCTGCTGGCCTGCCGACAGCTAACAGACACACAGTGTTTAGAGAAATGGAAAACAATAAAGCCAACTAGAAGCCACAATGTCTCTTATTTTTACCATGCATGATAATATAAACAATGTCAGTGATGCAATATACCTCTCCCCTAGGAATCTTCTCTTGGATTAAGTTTTAAACAATTATGATGGCTACTGTTGAATTTTAATTATATAAATATAAGCTTCAAATGAGCACATTTTTATCACTTATCTTTTTATGTATTTACTTATTTGGTAAATAACCCTTCTATTTGTGAGCTTTTAGAAATCTTTAATATTTTTAACGTTTTATAAGCCAAAAAGGGCAAAAGTTAAGACAAGACACAGATATACCACAAACCTTGTGTAGTTTACTCTTGGCCCTGGATATATCAGTTTTCATATTTTTTCCCTTTGAGCATCAAATGCTCAATTTTTAAAGGTACTTTCAAGCTTGACCAGGCGGTGGCGCAGTGGATAGAGCGTCAGACTGGGATGCGGAAGACCCAGATTTGAGACCCCGACCTCGCCAGCTTGAGCCCGGGCTCATCTGGCTTGAGCAAACAAAATGCTCATCAGCTTGGACCCAAGGTCACTGGCTCCAGCAAGGGGTTGCTCGGTCTGCTGAAGGCCCACGGTCAGGGCACATGTGAGAAAGCAATCAATGAACAACTAAGGTGTTGCGACAGCAACAAAAAACTAATGATTGATGCTTCTCATCTCTCTTTGTTCCTGTCTGTCTGTCCCTATCTATCCCTCTCTCTGACTCACTCTCTGTCCCTGTAAGAAAAAAGGTACTTTCAAAAGGTTAAATATAATATTCAACCAATCTTGCACACCACAAAACAAGAATGTTGACAGCCACCTTAATTTTCAGGTAGGTGTACCATGTACTTGTGTGTGTGTGTGTGTGTGTGTGTGTGTGTGTGTGACAGAAACAGAGAGAGACAGAGAGAGAAACAGATGGGGACAGTCATACAGGAAGGGAGGGATGAGAAACATCAACTCTTCATTGTGGCTCCTTAGTTGTTCATTGATTGCTTTCTCATATGTGCCTTGACTGGGGGGCTACAGCAGACGGAGCAACTCCTTGCTCAAGCCAGCAGCCCTGGGTTCAAGCTGGTGAGCCTTGCTCAAACCAGATGAGCCTGCACTCAGGCCAGTGACCTTGGGGGTTTCAAACCTGGGTCCTCTGCATCCCAGTCCAACGCTCTATCCACTGCACCACCATGTACTTATTTTTTAATAGACATTGCATTCTACATGGAAATTAATTCAGAAAATTCTCATTTATACAATTGGTCCCAACACACTGAGACTCAGTTCTGAGCTCCTATAAAGAGTAAGTTCAGAGTACTTTGGAATTGTTCAAGCTCACATCCCATACTGGAACACATCTCCAAATACGTAGTCCACATCTGTACAGTATATTCTAAATAAATGATGCACAATAACTATAATGGTGAAGAAATAGAACTTGGGTCACTTGATTTATGTTAATAGATGAATATTTGGAGTTTTTGTTCATGTTAAAAAAATTGTTAAATGCAAAGAAGTATAAACTGTAAACCAAAATATTTTGCTTGGGAAGTGAGAAGTTTAGTTTGTACCTGTAATATTTTACTGAATTTGCATAGCATTTTGAAAACTGAAATTTATTCTTCTTGGTTAAATGTTTTTTGTTTATAACTAAAGAACAAATAGATAGTGATTATTACCAAATATTAAATTATTAACACTGAAAATAATATATAAAAGAGGGGATGTTAAAATGAGACCTGCACTGGGTATTAAATAGCTAGATACTTCCCTGGGTCCAATCCTTGGGCATTCAGCTGACAATGACAGTGCACGGTCACCTTGTGTGGTGACTCAGCTGTGAGATGCCATCCTCATTGAAGTTATCAGGACAAAATATCTGAGCTCCCTGATCCCATCTCAAACACTGGTACTTCTGAGCCTTTGCAGTAGGAAGGACTCACCCCATTTTTTTCAGATCCCTTTCAAGTTCTCAAGATCTAGTACCAGCAAGAAGTCCCAGAACCACTCACAGGGCCAAAAGTACCTCTCCTCATGGGTCTGTAGACCACTGGAGGCCACATGTTCTCCAGGAACTTGCACTTGGACCCTCATCCCGAGGGCTCTCTGCTTAGTGACCCCTGGTTCTTACCAGCTGCAGAGATGAAAATGTCTTAAACTACGCCCCTCCTGGACCCTACCAAAGTCCAAGTTCTGCTAATAGCCTTTGCCTTCAGATCATCCTGCCTGCACAAGAATTAGATTTGAGTTGGGAAGAAGTCAGCTGCTGTTATCACCCCAGTGTCCCCACCACTGATGCACACAGTCACAGCTTCACAGGTACATGTAACTATGTCTTGATAAATAAACTTAGGAGTTCTTTGGCCACTCTTTTCACCCAGAATTAAAAATACTTTTCAATTAGTGTAAATCAGTAACTGCCAGATTTAAATCTGGTCAATTCCATATTTAAATTTGGTTGATTCAAGATGCTCTCTATCTCCCTTGCTCGCCTCTCAATCTCTCTCTCGGTTAATGGGGTTCCCAGACTGCGTGCTCTCCAGGCTTGGGGAGCAGCATCTAGTGTGGTTCATCAGCATCTGGACCTCCTCTGATATAAGGGCTCCCCAAAGTCCTGCACACTCAAGCAGAGGGGGTTTTTAAGCATCCTCACAAACTCTTTGACACTCCTTCTATCAAGGAGTGGACTCTCTGCCACCTCCCTTTGATCCTAGGTGGACCTTTGTCACTGCATCAGTGAGAAGTGATGCCTTGTAACTTTTACAGGCTAGTTTAGAAAGGCTACAGAGCTTCTATGGACTTTGTGATACTGGCTCTGAGAGCCTTCAACTACCATGTCGGAGGTCCGAAACTGGTGGCGGCCCCATGCAAAGGCCACATGGAGGAGAGCTTGCACAGTCCCATTGTGCCTGCCCGAAGCTCTCTGAGTCTTCCCATCAGATATGTAAATACTCAAGGCAACGCCAGGTCCAGCTGCCATGCGACTGCAACATTACAAGAGACCCTGAGCAAGAATGGTCTAGCTGAGTCTAGTCACTCCTTCCCCCGAGTCTGTGAACAAAACTAATGATTGTTGTGGGTTTAAACTTAAGATAGTGGCTTAAGCCAGTGTTTCATGGTGGTCTGTTTCACAGCAACTGACAACTAAAACATACCAGCTGTTGATGCCCTTCACGCCCTATTTGCTCAGCAGAAGCAGTGCTCAGTCAGCGATCGGGGAGCTCCATCACTTCCCTCCATGGATGATGCTCCGACACGTGGCTGTGTTCTCTATCCAATCGCTGGCCTGGGATGAGTAGCCCACAGCTTCTCCCATGCAGTCCCCTCCCCCAGAGCCACACGATGCTCTGGCAGTCCCACCAGCTCTTGACTCTCAGACAGCTTCCTGGGAGGGCTGCTTTCTCCCAACTCTTCTCCAGGTCAAGTCTGCAGCCTGTGCCTGGTCCACTTCAGTTGACTTTTGTGGCCATGAGGTAAAAGGCTGTGTAGTTCTAAACCACAAATGGGATAATGGTTCCTGCCACCCTAAGATTCCCAGACATCTGAGGGTCTCCATCATTCTCACCATCTAAAGAAGGCCTTTTTTATGAGATGCAACAGTGTGTAAACTTCCTTCGTAATTGTTTTCTCTTGCTAGATGGTTTTTCTTTTTGTGTGTGTGTGTGGTTTCCAGTGGCTCTTACATCATTCCATTGTTTTCTTATTGTATATGGCACATAACTGTATTCTTAAAACCCTCTCAAAATGATGGTTTATGCTTGCAGCTCAGCCATTTGTAATTTCATGGAAAAGCATAAACTAACAGCCTGTCTCTTAAAAATTAAAAAATATTCTATCTTTCAAAGTATTGAGAACTAAAACCATCTATGCCCACCCAACCTTCTGTCCATATTAACATAAATATCCCAGGACACCCTTCCACAGGAAGGTAAAATTCTGAGTACCTTTTATTATTTGTTTCAAAGATGTCCTGAAAGTACTCAACAAGTTACAACTAGTGACTCAACCAGGCTCATCAATAATTCAAGAACTGTTCCGAACCCTTGGTCTTGAAATTCTCACCTTGCTGAGTCAGCCAGTCCCAAACTATTTTATCATGAACTTTGCCCACTTCTAATGGAATCATAAATATTCCAACTTTGCCCTCCCCTTTCTGAGATGGTATTAAAACCTTGTCAAAGTAGTGATCTCTTTATTGTAGTAACAATAAACTTGGACCTACTATATCAACAAGTTATTTTGGTGGTATTTTTTTAAGTCAGAGGAGGGGAAATAGAGAGACAGATTCCTGCATGCACCCTTACCAGGATCCACCTGGCAACTCCCATTTGGGGCTGATGCTCAAATCAACCAAACTATCCTCAGCACCTGAGGCTAATGCTCCAACCAATTGAGCCACTAGCTGTGAGAGAGGAAGAGATGAAGAAGAGGGAGAGGGAAGGGAAGAGAAGCAGATGGTAACTTCTATTTCTGAATTATGACTGGGGATTGAACTCAGAATGTCCACATGCCAGGCCAATGCTCTAGCAACTGAGCCAAATGGCCAGGGTCTATTTTGGTGGTATTTTAAGAAATCAACATTCAATAATATTAACTCTGCTGTAAATTTACAAAAGTGAATTAAGAAACTTAAAACTAAAAAATTAATTATCTTAGACTGCATCCAACATTCTTGGAAACAGTTAGTATACAAGGAAAAGTAATAAGTACAAGAAATTAGGTATATAAAGGAAGAAAGAGGAGAAAGAGAAATAATAATAATTCATTTAATCCTCACAACCAACCAATGAAGTATTATTATGACCTCAATTTACAGATGGGGAAATTGGAGCATAAAGGCCAGATAACTTGCTCAATATTACATAGCCGGTAAGTGGCTAAACTGGGACTCAAACCACAGTCTTACTTCAAATCTCTGCCCTTAAACACTATGATAGTGTTAGGCCAGTAGCCGCGGCCACCATCACAGCTGTCTGGCCTGTGTAGTTCACGTTTAATTCAGACAGATCATAAAGAAACAACTGAGCCATAAACAGGTGGGCCATTTTTCTTTATTCTAGACTTGTACTGGCCAATGAGTGAAAAACAAACACATGGGGCACCAAAACCCATTCACATGTTCCTCCGGTTCCACAACCAGGAGAATCTTTCTGGTTTTCCTAGAATCAAAGGCCTAATAGCCTCACTCTGCATGCTTCCATTTTGGCTGCCTCCTCTCCTCCATGTGGCCTCTCTTCCCTGCTACAACATGAGCTCCTCCTCTCTCTACAAGAATGTGGTCTCTCTCTCCCAAAATGGCCTCCTAGCTCCTCCTTTTAAAACCTTTTGGCACGAAAGTCCCTCCTCCAGCACACATTAGCATAACCAAGCCCCTTTCCAAGCATCAAAGGCAATTAGCTGTATCACGTGATGATGCTCTCAAGGGCCATCTTTAACAGAGTGAGCATAAAATTTACAGTTTGCAAACTTATTTGCCTAACGAATAGTATTCTATTATTTATGAAATCAACAACTGCAAAATGGTATGATACATGCCCCAGAATAGGTATAAGCAGAACTTAAGGAAACAGTAGTCAACTCTACCTAAGGGTGGTATGAGGTAGGAGAGACAATGCTCTGTTGGGCTTGTTATAAGAGGTGATACTTGACCTGAACCTTGAAAGATGATCAGATGTCCCTGTGTGTGAACTGTCCCAGAGAGCAGGTGTGCAAAGGCCCAAAGGTCCTAGGCAGTGTAGAGTATTCAGGGATTGGTAAACTGGGCCGTGGGAAAGTATGGGAAAGGAGGGAATCACTGTAAGAAACAAGACTGTGTGGGCTAGATCTTCAAAGGTCTTACGGGTTGGGCCAATGAGTTTTGTCCAGAATATCAATTCTTGGAGGTAGCCAGGGGCTGCATGTTCAACCATCCCTCCTGTTTCCCAGTAGAGGCTTCCAAAATATCAAAGAACAGAATCAGAAGCTTCTGCTTCCCAGAAGAAATCAAAACACCTCCCACCCCCTTCCAAGAGAAGGCCAAGGGTTACTGCAGTGTGGAGACATTCAAAGGGAGCAGATGAAATTTTGTCTGGAGTGAGATTCTCCATTAAAAAAAAAAACACTTCAAATCCAAAAGAATGCACTAGGGTGAGGTTATTGCTATAGACAGTAAATAAAGTTTTCAAGTGCACCATTCTGCATATCAAGTCCCCGTCTTGGGCCTGGAGCTAATACAGCAACCTGTGTGATGGATAAAGTCATCAGAAAGAGAGGTCTGAAGGGCGCATGCGCCCCCAGGCACCTTTCCCTCTCTCTAAGTGCCAACCTGTGTTTACCATGTCTGTGTTCAAAGCACAAGGGCAAAGAAGGGGAAGTGAAATAGAAGAGAAAGAGAAGATAAGTCTTTCATCAATTTTCTGATCCAAGACAAAGAAAGAGTCATGAAGAAGAAAAGCAAAAGGTAGCATGTTCAGCATCTAATGACTACTTCCCAAGAGCTAGAATAAAACTGGGCCAGAAATGCTCCAGAATTCAGAAACTTTCATTCTCTGGGTGGGAGCCTACCCAGCTTAACGGAGAGGAGAAGACAGAGCTGCTATTTCTCAATTCCAACACCACTGTTGCTATCTGCCCTTCAAAATGGCAAGGGCCTTAGCTGGAAATATTCATTCAGAAATTAGCATTCATTTGCATCCATTTCTTATGTCCCCAACATTATAAATAAAATTAACTTAGTGAAATTAATTACAGAAGTATCAAAAACATTATTTGGAGCATTACAGAAAAGAAATTCATATATGTCATTCTCTACTGTCTGGCATACAGGAGAAGTTTAAAATGGAATGATAGAGTGGGTGAATAAATGAATAGCCCCCTTTACCTATGACAGCATGATATATTCCTTACCTCTCTGTGCCTCAGTTTCCTTGAAATAAAAAACAGAGTATGAAGGAATTGATGCAGCTCACCTGATTCAACCCTGGTGTTCAATGGATGCCCCAGTCCAATCATCGTATCACAGTAGGTCAAGGGCTTGCCACCAGCTGAATAAACACATGGCCAAATCGTCACCTACACCTATTGCCTCTTCCAGCTATCTCAGCATTGGGCTTCCATATTTTCTTTTTCTGGTACATGGTCAGCATGCTGGGGAGAAATGATTCCCAGGCCTCATTCCCAAAGGCCTGCCTGCAGGACCCTCAGTGAGCAGAACCCTTAGTCTGGAGGACTCTCAGTGCCACTGAGAAAGGCACCTGCACCCAAGATAGCAGGAGCAGGAACTACCATGACAGGACATCTCTTGCTCGCGAAACCATCCTCAGGTGAACTAAGAGGTGATTTTCCAGCCCACCATAACCTTTGGCTAAGGAAGCAAACGAAGTCGTTTCCTTCAAATCGATCAGCCAGGCTTCACTGACCTTGAGCCTATGAGGAACCTGTGCTCTGTTTAAAGAGACAAGATTAATGCCCAAAGAAGAATGAAGGAACCGAACACGTGGTACCCAACCAGGACTAGCAGAGTGCAAGGAGGGCTTTGACCCCTTCCTTTCTTTTCCCCAGTGACAGGGAAAGAAATGCCTCTGGGCCACAATAAATGCCTCATAAAACTGGAAATGAGCAAGGCTTGTGCAAAGAGGTCTTCAGATGACTCATAAAATTGGGATGTCTAGACTCCAAACAGACATTTCTTTTTTTTACCTCCACAGACTGTATTTGCATATGGAGAAGAATCAGGGAGGGGTTTTGCATTATGCTCTTATGAGAGCCAGAGAACTAAATTGCCTTCCACAGGCTCAGACTTTATTTCCAGCCAAAGGGTGCCTCGGGGAAGCACAGGCCTGTGATTCTCGGACTGCGTGTATCGCAATCTTCCAGGAGGCTTTTTTGAACAGATTGCTGGGCTTCATCCCCCAGAGTTTACTACTCAGGAGATCTCGCTGGAGCCTGCAAATCTGTATTTCTCATGAATTCCCAGGAGATGCTGATGCGATAGATTAGGGACCACACTCTGAGATCTGCTGATTTGGATGGCTGTGCTAAAATGGATACTGCATGTAAATGTTCGATCTCTGCACATTATAGGTGATGCACATGTCTACATAGCACTATGTGACCAGGCAGGGGGATGATGTGAGAAGAGAGGGGAGAGGTAGAAGGGAAAGGAGGAGTTAGAGAGGGAAGGGAGGAGATATAAACAGGAAGAAAGCACTTGTCACTATGGAGGAGGGTGCAATGATTATAGACCCTAACTCAGAGCTCACAAAATCAGATATCTAGGAACTCTAAGAGATAATATAGACGAGAAAGGGGCAAGCAGGAATGAGAAATGGCCATTGTCTGCAACAATATGAGAGACAGTAGTAGTGGGGGCGGGGGGAGTCAGAGACCTGGAACATACGCTTTCTCTAACAAAAATAGTCCCTATTCGACTCTGATTGGTTGTTTTTGTTTTGTTTGTTTTTAAGAGTAGAGGCTGTGTTTGTCAACACTGTTAATTTTTTAAAAGAACAAAAATGTTTTGGATTTTTTTCAGATGTGCCTGTGAGGTAATGATGATAATAATAATAATAATAATAAAGCAATCTATTCAGTTCCCAGGCTGACCCTAGAAGAGACCAGGATTAAACAATTCTCCAGAATTTGCCTGCAAAACAATGGCTGACATCACTAGAGGATCAGAAGTTCAGCCCCTCTGGTCAGAGGCGTGTAGATCATCTCAAGTTTGGTATAATGGAGCTTTAATAGCCTGCCAACGACACTGAAACTCATTGAGGTCTGGCTTCTAAAGAGATCAGTGTCCGTGTGGGTTGGATGACAAATGTTGTTCATCCAGGCCAAAAAAAAAAAAAATGGTGTGACATTTCCACTTCACTGAAACCCTAGAAGCTGAGCAGGTGTCTCCTGACATAGTCACAGTTGAGGAAAGAGTCCTCGAGTGTATTTCTAGTTGGACGTAGCCCAAGCCATCCCTCACAATAGTACATGGAGGGAGCTGAGCTCACACCACTGAGAGTTCCCAGGAAAGTGGGGTACTTCTTGGGAGCAGGACTGGGTCTCAGTCACCTAAGTGTCTTCGGGCCTGACACAATGCCAGGAACAATGTGAGAACTCAATATGACTGACCTAAATTAATGTCCTTCAAAATGAGACCCCTGTGGAGAATTGGCCCACTTTCTTAAACACCTTTATTTTCCTTTCTTCTCTTCTTTTGTCTCCACCAACCTCTTTGTTCTTCCTGCTCCCCAGGCCACTTACGGCAGGGTCCCTTTGGTCTATAAAACACACAGTCACTTTAGATGTTGAGAGTCACTTTTAGAGCCATTATAGCAGGGGACCCATCCTGTCCATCACCTCTTCTCTCCAGGGGATTCCAAAAAAGAGAACAGGTACAAGGAAAAGAAGCCAACTGAGAATTTTAAAAAAATACATTTTTTTTTAAACAGCACTTAATTAATAGCTGAGACAGTCTCCAAAATCCTCATTACAAGGAAACTCAGGAAAAGCTGAGTCTCAATATGCAGCTTAGTTTGAAGGATGAACTAGAGTGTAGGGTGATCAACTGTGCCTGTTTTCCTGAGATGGAGAGAGTTCTCAGGATTTGGACTTTTGGTGCTAAAACCCAAATGTCCTAGGCCAAGCAGGACAAGTTGGTCACCTTGCCCTCTTACTTCTCCTCCAAATTGAGACAACAAAAGAAAGAATGGGGGACTAAAGAGAATGAATAGTTTGGCCTCACCCACAGTTAAAGACACAAGATAAAAAAAATCCAGAAGACTTTGCCGACCTTTTAGACCTGGCAGCCCACTCTCAAAGGGCGTGGAGCTCTGTCCAACTAGTACATTCATCTCTCTTGGGAGTGGGGAGCTATGAGAACTACGGGAAGGGAGGCAGGATAGCGCTGGAGAGCCCTCTACCTCAGAGGAATTCATTCTGCAGTGAGTTCTTCCCTTTACTCTCTAAGAGCGCTCCCAGTCTTGTTGTAAATGATCCGATGTCATCATTTCTTATGGCTGAGTAGTATTCCATAGTATATATGTACCATAGCTTTTTAATCCACTCGTCCTCTGACGGACACTTGGGCTGTTTCCAGATCTTCGCTATTGTAAACAATGCTGCCACGAACGTGGGGGCGCATTTCTTCTTTCTGAACAGTGCTATGGTGTTCTTAGGGTATATTCCTATAAGTGGGATAGCTGGGTCAAAAGGCAGTTCGATGTTTAATTTTTTGAGGAATATCCATACTGTTTTTTACAGTGGCTGCACCAGTCTGCATTCCCACCAGCAGTGCAGGAGGGTTCCCTTTTCTCCACATCTTCGCCAGCACTTGTTCTGTGTTATACCTTGATAACATTATACGGAGTGAAATAAGTAAAACAGAATAAAACTGAGAACAGCATGATTTCATACATAGGTGGGACATAAAAGTGAGACTATGAGACATGGACAAGAGTGTGGTGGTTACGGGGTAGGGTGAGGGAGAAGAGGGAGGGAGAGGGGCGAGGGGAGGGGCACAAAGAAAACCAGATAGAAGGTGACAGAGGACAATTTAACTTTGGGTGATGGGTATGCAACATAATTGAATGATAAGATAACCTGAAGATGTTTTCTTTGAACACATGTACCTTGATTTATTAATGTCACCTCATTAAAATTAATTTTTAAAAAAGAGCGTTCCCAGGCTTTTCGAGGCTCATCCAAGGACCAGCTCCACCGATTCTATTTTGTCGCAATGCTCCGAAACAATAAAGAAATGGGTTTTTTCAAGTCATTTCTTGAACCTGATTGCTTTGACATGGTGATCTTCAGCATACTACCGAAGGCAGACTTCTCTTCCTTTTAGGTTATTCCACCGTGAAGTGATTCCATTCAGCAACCATGTACTAGATACCATGCAAAGACGCTGCAATCCCCACTGACTGTCAGGAAAGGAGAAAGAAAAAAAAAAGTCTGCTCAAAATGGAACATAAACCCTATTTAAAACAATTTTCTGAAAAACAGTGATTGCAGAGGCTCTGAGCCAGGACAGCTGGGAGCAAGCCATCACATTTCCCATTTAAGGCACAATTCCCTGTTGCTGTCAGCAGACCACATATTCGGTAGCATCTCTGAAGAAATATTAAATCAATAAGCTACCCAAAGGTTGCTGGCAGATCAGATGCTGTTCTATAAAAAGATGAAGCTCTTTGGCAGAGAGAAATTGAAGACCTGAAAAATTTTTAGAGAGAAAAGGTCATTTTCCACCAACACCCCACCCTGTATTCTGATATTTGAGGGAATCTCAGCTCACATTAGGGGCAGTTAGAAGTCCTGATGACTCAGCCAAGCCTTCAAGGTTAAAGAGTCCTAGAAAAGCACAGACAGAACATGAGCTTGACAAACCTGGTGCTCCATAGTCATTTTAAAAAAGAGTTTGAGCCTGACCTGTGGTGGCGCAGTGGATGGGGCGTCGACCTGGGAACACGGAGGTCGCCAGTTCGGAACCCTGCACTGGTCTGGTCAAGGCACATGTGGGAGTTGATGCTTCCGGCTCCTCCCCCCTTTTTTTCTCTCTCTCTCTCTTTCTCTCTCTCTCTCTCTCTCTCTCTCTCTCACTTTATGTCTCCTCTCTAGAATGAATTTAAAAAAAAAAAAAAGAGTTTGACTACACAAGAATTCCTTTCATCTGGAGGGTGCGGTACACCATCCAGGGCATATCATACCATCATGTCATTTGCTTACCAAAAATGACCCTATAAGTTTGGCCAAACCAGTATCCCATAGGTAAGAAAAATGAGGCTCAGAGAGCCCTCAGTAACTTGGTCTACACCACGTGGCTAGAAAATGACACAGCCAAGTCGAAAACCTAAGGTTTCTCATTTCCGTTGTTACAGCCTTCTTTCCTTCCTCTTTCAGTACCCTTAGTACCTTCATCAAATCCACCCAGGATTTTCTGATACCTCCTAAGCTACCTGAAATAATTAATATATTCTGCTCCAAAGATCAAAGCTCTTGGTTTCTTCAGTAGCTATTCCTACTTATATTTCTTTATGTATCAGACTCCTGTGTTAGTAATTATATGGGTTTTTGTTTTATCTCCCAAATTCATTCAATCACTTCACAAATATTTATGCGAATATGTGAGGCACTGACATTGGGGACACAAAAGTAAGTAAGATAGTCCCCTGCCCACAGTCCAGAGCAGGGATTAGCAAACTGTTTTCTGAAAGGGCTGATCAGTAGCTATTTTAGACTTGGTGACTATACTCTCTCTGTCACATCAACGACTCACCTCTGACATCGTAGGAAGAAAGCAATGGATGTGGCTGTATTCTGATAAAACTTTATTAACAAAACAGGAAGCAAGCAATATTTAGCCCACAGGCTGTAATTGGTCTAATTCTGATCCAGAGAGAGTGTCAAGGCCAAAAAAATAAAAAAAAGAATCTAACAATGAAGCATTGCATTAAATGTCCTCATGTCCTATGTACAAGGGTATGCCTTGGCAACTTGGCACCAACACTCCTGTCTGTAGCTGGGGACTACATTTCCTAGAAAGAACTTCCCTTGTGACTCTAGGTTAAAGGTGACTGAAACGGACCCCTGTGAGATTTGGAAGGCAAAAGGAAAACAGAGACAATTACTTTAAGAAGTTATGATGGTCACACATAAAGAGAAACAATGGAGATAGGCCTGGAATGTCCCAATATGTCCTCCCTCCATTCTTGTTCTGCGTCTAGCTCATATTCCCGACTACCAACCCTTTTGACCAACAATGTCCCCATCTTCCCCACAAGGCACTTGAGTGTATCTTATCAAAGTGACAGAATCCACAGGCACAACACCTTTCACATAGGTAGCAATTTCTCCACCTTTCTTCATGAGCACCTCCTTTAGAATCCCACATCAGCAGCCAGACACACACAGTATCTCAGATTTTCCTACCCATGCCTGAGCATCAGGCACACATGATGGGTGACTATTTCTCTGATATTCTGATTCCTCACTTCCAGACATTCATATCCTCAATGCCTTCTATCTTCATTTAAGAAAAAGGTCCCATATTAAACCCCATAATCACATGCAATGATCTGAATGTGACTTGGGTAGAGCCCTCATGAACTGGATTAAAGCTCTTATAAAAGAGATCCCACAGAGTTCCCTAGCCCCTTGAGTTATATGAAAACACAACACGAAGTTCACGACACTGAAGTGGGCATTTACCTGACCATGCTGGCACCCTGATCTTGGGCTTCTAGACTCCAAAACAGTTAAAAATAAATTCACATTGTTTATAAGCCACACAGTTTGTGGTATTTTGTTATAGCAGCCCAACTGGCCTAAGACATGTCCCATAACTTTAAGTGCAGCTCTGTTTTCCTAACTAAATCTGACAGATGCACCATGCAAATGCAGTACACTGGAGCATAGAGGAGGAGGTGGTAAAGTGATTGAGTCCTTCCCATGATGTCTTGTTGGGAAAGGAGGTGGGAGAAATTCAGAAGACTTTGCAAAGATATTACCTTCGATTGGGTTACCTTAGAAACCGACCCTGAGTCTCTGAGATTTGGGTGTAGGAGGTTGCTCCATAAGGAGGTAAGAAAAGCAAAACTGGACAAGGAAAAACATAAACTGCATTGTTGCTACGACTGAGACCTCACCCAGTCCCGTGGGGAGCTCTGGAGCTAGGATGGACCTTAGGAGAGATGCCAGTTTTTGAAAAAGGGGTTAGTCAGGTCTTTGTACCTTCACATTGACCAGTCAACCCCTGAAGAGTGAGTGCCAGGAGTCATCAGCAACCAACACTCCCAGCAGTGCAGTAAATAAATGCTTCAGTCCTGAAGGGGGTGGGGTTCTTTGTGGCAGACCATAGCATTCATTATATAGATAGTAACTTTCAAGAGGGTTTTGAAGTAGTATAGATACGAGCTATCTACATATTAAAGATGAGAGTCAAGATTTAAAGAGATGAAATAGTCAAAGCAAATTCATCTTAAAGTGAAACAGCCTGAGGTGTTCAGAAATTTTTCAACAGATCAAACTATTCCTGGAAAAGAAAGTAGCTAGAGTGGAGATATGTTGAGGTCATCCTATGAAGGTTCCGACTGAAATTTTAGAAATTCTTTTTCCTCCTACTTTGATTGGCATAATCTTATACCCAGAGTAAAGATTTTTAAAGTGTTTGAGGGTGAGCAGTAAAGGAATGAGCAGTGGGGGATGGCTGGATGGGTGGTGAGTGGATGAGTTGATATATGCATGAGGTGATGAATGAATGGATAGTGAGTGAATGGTGGATGTGTAATAAATAAGTGGGTCTGTGGATACCTGGGTGGCTAGTGGACGAGCTGATGGGTGGTGAATGAATGAGTGGGTAGTTATTGAATGTACTGTCATTCACTTAATCACTGCCTGGTGACAGTCATTCCTCCTCAGCCCTCTGGGAAGCAAGGACTATACCTTGAGAAAAAAGAATACCTAGTGAACTAAAATCTTTAGGCAGAGCTCCTTGAGTAGTAAATATATTGGTAGTTGTCAAGCTTAGGGGAGGAATGTCAATTTGAGTCACTTATTTATCACACCTGCCTGGAGCCTGTAGGCAATTGAGTCTGCAACCTTTTTTTTTTTTCTGAAGTGAGAAGTGCGGAGGGCGAGAGACAGATTCCCACATGCACCTAAGCGAGATCCACCTGGCATGCCCACTAGGGGGCGATGCTTTGCCCCTCTGGGGTGTTGCTCTGTTGCAACCGGAGCCATTCTAGCATCTGAGGCCGAGGTCATGGAGCCATCCTCATTCCCTGGGCCAACTTTGCTCCAATGGAGCCTTGTTTGTGGGAGAGGAAGAGAGACAGAGAGAAAGGACAGAAGGAAGGGTAGAGAAGCAGATGAGTGCTACTCCTGTGTGCCCTGGCCTGGAATTGAATCCGGGACATCCACACACCAGGCTGACATTCTACCACTGAGCCAACTGGCCAGGGCCTGTAACCCTTCTTTCACAAGGGCAGCGGTTATGCCTTCAAGCAAACCCCAAGAAGCAGATTCTAAGACAAGGATTAGATGTAAGTACAGTAAGTCCTCATTAAACATCATCAATAGGTTTTTGAAATTGCAGTGAAACATAATGAAACCAACTTCACCATTGGCTAATTGATATAAACAAGAGTTAAATTCCTACAGCATTTCATCAACTTTATAACAAAATAACACTGAACAAAATGTTATTGAAGGACCTGCTGTACTTTGTTTGGGATGGGATCCGAGAGAGCCCCAGTAGGACAATGAGACAGGGAAGGGAAAGCAATGAATAAAGGTTTTATCAAGCCCCTTCACTCTTGGTAGCTAAATACTAATCTGAGGGGTAACTTAGGAAATTGTATAAAACACAAGTCTCAGTTATCCCATCGGAAGGGTAAGGAAGTAGGGGATTTTACACACTAGCTTCCATCGTTCATTGTTAAAGAGCTACTGAGTGTGGTGGTAAGCGGGTCTCCACTGCCTTGGGAAATACCCTCAGGCAAAATATAGAGATACTGGCAGCTGAAAACCTCACAAGCCACTGAAGTCTCGGGACTACAGGCGGGACACTGAGAGCATCTTCTGCTCTTGTTCACTGCTGCATTAAACACCTGACAGAGAGTCAGCCCTCAAACACGTGCACAGAAATAAAACAATAAATCTGCATCAGTGAATGGGCTGACATCAGACAGGGAACTACGTGTACATGGTCAGCACAGCAAGCTAACTGCGCCCCCTGCCCCCTTTGCGGGCTGCTCCTACAGAAAAATTATTTTATGGTCCCAAAATGCTTTAAAAGAGTGAATTTACCACGTAATTACAACAGTAACAATCATCATAATAATTCTTTGTATTTAATAATGCATCAAAGTCAGTGCCAATAACAATTACACCTTACACCGTAATGGCCTTAGCTGGCATGAAATGCAACTTAGGTAATATTGTACACATACTTGTTTTCGTTTTCATTCTCATTCCTTTATTTTTGACTACCTGGAATGTCTCCGTTGCAATTTTCCCAGAGGCTATGTTCAGGAGATAAAGTCTGGAGAGGACATGTAATCGCCACCTCATTTGCATATCATTTACGACTGCTCACCTCACTTCTTTGCCACTGACTTTTGTGTTCCAGTGCGAATACCATCACCCATATGGCTGTCACTCACACTTTTCCTCCAGTCAACGAAAGCACCTCGCACTCCTAAAAGCCTTTACAGTTTCCCAGCATTGTCCCTTTATAGATGCTCCATTGATTCTTGCGGCAACCCTGGGAACTAGTCACAGGTAGGTGTTGTTGCAGTAAAGCTTTAAATGTGCGATAAACTGGGCCAAAAAGTTCAATTGCATAAAACATGGGAGTGCATAATTGTGAAGTAAACAACTATATTCTGTTTAGTTGTCCTTCCAGTTACCTTCTGGGGGAGAGGGAGAGGCCATGATGTCCTCATTTATTTGATGTGTATGTAGGAACTAGGCTGATGGTTACAAACAACACGCACCAAACACAGGACATAAAAACTGCTCCATTGGGTGGAGGAGGATCGGCTCCAAATTCCTGCTGCACTACACTTAGTGTAGCCAGAAAAGTCCCAGTAGCCACCTTTTACTCTCAAAAATATCTCAGTGAGGATAAATCTCATAGTCAATCTAGCTTCAGCTGATTTCACATGATCATAATTAACTTCTCAATGGGGTTTTACTCTATTGTTTCCATTTTTCAAATGAGAAAACTGTGGTTCACAGAAGTTAAATAATACTTCCAAGAGAATAGCACTAGTACTTGCTTATAGCTAGAAGAACTAGAAGAAAAAGAAATTGTTTCCTGCCTGGCTGTGTGAGTTAGCTTTCCCCTGGCACACTGCCTGTCTTAGTTCAGGCTGCTAGAACAACATACCACAGACCGGATAAACCACAGAAATTTATTACTCAACAGTCTGGAGGTTGGAAGTCGGAGATGGTCAGTTTGGGCCGTTCTAGTGAAAACCCTCTTCTGGGCTGCAGACTGCAGACTGTTAGCTTGTATCCACACATAGTGGAGAGAGGGCTAGTGGGCTTGCTAGGGTCTCTTTTATAAGGACACTGACCACATTTATGAGGGCTCTACCTTCACGACCTAATAACCTCCCAAAGGCTCCATTTCCCAGGACTATCACATTGGGGGGTAGGATTTCAACATATGAACCTCAGCGGGGGATGGGGGGATTGGAGGGATGGGGAAGCAAAAATATTCAATGCATACCATTGGTTTTACTGTATTGTTTCATTTTGCAGATGAGAAAGCTGAGGCTCTTAGAAGTTAAATGGCACCACTAGTATTTGTTCATAGCTAGAGCTAGAAGCCAAAATTAGTTCTCTACTTGGGACCCTGCCTTTTTGTCCAAGCTGCCTCTACCATTAATCACTCAGCAAATGTTTTCTCTTCAACATAATGAAGTCATTCTTAGCATTTGGCTCTAATACCTTCAAGTCTTTCTTTTTACACATATTCTATTTTAATATATTTACAGTGAGATCAGGGATAGACAGTTATAATCTACATTCTCACGCAGCATTATACTACAATGTCAGTTAGGCTTAGGAGTGGCTTAAACAAGATAGAAGCTCTTTCCCCTCTTAAATAAGAGAAATCTGGAGGCTAATCTGGCTGGAGAGCTCGGTTGGTTAGGGTATCATCCCAAAGTGCAAAGGCTACCAACTCAATCCCTGATCAGAGCACATACGGAAACAGATCTATGTTGTCTCTCTCTCTCTCTCTCTCTCTCTCTCTCCCCCTTTCTCTCTTGCTAAAATCAATAAATTAAAAAAGGAAAAGTAAATCTGGAGGCTGGCAATCCAGACTGCTATGGTGATTCCACAGCCATCCAGGGCCCAGTCTCTTCCCTTTTACCTCCACTGTTCTAGAGCTTGGCTTCCACCCCAAGACACCTCAGCGGCCACTAAAGCACCAGTCTCCATCTCTTTAAGCTGGATGCAGGAAGAAGGAAGGAGGGAAGGGCAACAGGGGTATATCTTCCAGAAGAGTCGGTTCCTTTTCATCTCATTTCCTAGAAGCCTGACTCAGCACTTTATCTCACCGGTCAGAACTCAATCACACAGACACATCCAACAATTTAAAAAGTTTAAAAATGTATGTTTTTAAATAGAGCTAGTGTTGTCCCAATAAAATTAGGATTTTGTATTCAGTGAAGGAGAGAATCAACCAGTTATTTCTCCAACAAGGCCATATAAGAAACCACACCAAAACTCAGGGACTTAACAACAATAAGCATTTCTCATTTGTGCATATTGGGTAAATCAGGACTCACAAATTGGTGCCTGATTCTGCTGGCAGAGATAAAAAGCAGGTACCTGGCTATGAGAGACCAAATAGGCAAAGTGGGAAGAGGGGTTATGGGGAAAGGGGTCTGCCCTGAGGGAGGTTAGTGGGTAAGCCTGCCTGCCCCCCGTGGTCCTACTAGGTGCCTTGGGATGGAGCCAACCTACAGCTTTCTTGAAAACCCACTGGGGGCCAAGAAAGAAAACCTTGAAGGTCTATAACATAAGAGGAAAGAAGATGAAAGGGACTCACCAAAGATCAGCTGAGCATGCATCTCCTATATCAGGTAATGAGGCGGTGCAGTGAACAGGGCTACTACCTCTAGAGATGCCGATCACATCACGGTCCACAGACTGAGCAGTACAAAACTTACATGGCCTTAAGCATTAGCCCACACATGACATACCAAATACATTCCTCCAAAATGGGAGCTCTCCTAATATAACATATAGCACACAACAATGACATCCTTCTGTGTCAATAGGCATAGATCTAACTTTTTTCTTTTCTGAACTGTCAAATGTCCTGTGGTACAGATTTGTTACAATATATTTAATTACTTCTATCTAGTAATGGACATTTAGTTGTTTCCAGTTTTTTGCTGCTATAAACACTATTAAAAGAAGCATTTTTATCCATGTGTCTCTTTCATTTTTATCTCATATTATACACAAAAATAAACTCTGAGTAGATAAAAAATAATAAACTTAAATGTAAAAAAAATAGAAAGTATTAGAAAATTGTGAGATGATGCTTTTATACTTTGGGGTACGGATAATCTTTACAACAGAAAACCATCCCTTGGATAGTTAAATTTTACATATCTTTTGTAGGGATAAACAATACAAAGTTAAAAGGTAAAGTCACCTGGAGCTAATGTTTGCAATACATATTACAGACTAATGGCCAAAAAATATTTTATTTAAATAGCTTTTATATACTGATTTCTAAAGTGAATAATTTAATAGGAAAATGAACAATGATGAATCGTTAATTCACAAAAGAAGAAATACAAATAGAAAATAAGACAAGTGGACTTACTAGTGAATAAGGAAATATAAGTTGAAACAACAATAAAATATAACTTTGAACAACTTTTCAAAACTTAGAAGTACTGGTAACATTTACAGTCAGTGAGAATTTTAGAAAATAACCACTCTGAGCTTGCTGGAAGAGAGGGGCATTAGCACAATTTTTTTGCAGGATAATTTAGCACTATCTACCAGGATATTATTTAACAACTAAGCAATTTTAGCCCTGGGAATCCATCCTAAAGAAATACACTTACCTGTACACAGAAACACACACACACATTTACATGTACAGCATGATTATTAGAGCATTATTTGTAGAATAAAAATAAATAGAAATGACCTAATTGGCTATTAAGAAGACAATATTCTGAAATACTCTTAGTCATTAAAATGGTGTAGATCTATGATCTAATTTGGAAAATTGTCCACAATACATTTCTAGAGAAAAAGAAAAGGAAGATATAAAAATTATACATAGCTTCATTCCATTTATCTAAAATATAAATTTTGCATCTTTTTGCATAACTATAGAAAAATTCTAGAAGGCTACTTTAAAGTTACTTCTGTAGGAGAGGAGATATTGGCTTGCAAAATAGGGAAGTGTTCTATATTTCATACGCTCTGTTCTTTTGAATTTGTTACACACATATATACTTTTATGGTTTAAAAAATGAAGATGTAAAGAAGAGAAATGACATGGTTTGTGCCTGATTCTAGCACCCCTGAGCAGGATGAGGTTTTCCTCGGGGTGGCAGTTGTGCTGGCAAGTCAGCGGGGTGAGGGTGAGGGTTGTGGGTTGGGGACCGAGGTGGGAAGGGAGCTGCGATTTCTTGTGTTTGTCTATTTCTATTGTGTAAGTATTCCCACCATGTTCAATTTCAAGTAGCTCACAAAATTCAATAATATTTAATGTATTAGGGGTTCAATAAGTCAATTTTTAAAATCATGTGCTGAGCAGAACTGAAGTGCCAAGATCCTGAATACATGAAAAGGGGAGTCAGAAATTCTGCTCAGGTAGAATGGAGGCATCCCCATGGGCTGGGGCAGTCTTAGCCTCACTGTTCACAGGACCTCAGTCTCCCTCCTCAGTTCTCCTATGTATGGCTCAAGGTTTCTCTGGCTGCTATGGGCTCATTGCAGTTTTTCAAGGTCACTTTACTTACTGGGTCTCTAAATGAAGCATCGCTCTTTAGAAACAGGTCAGGTGGTAGAATGAAAGTCTGCCAGGAAGGGTTCCTTATTCACTTCAAGCCCAGGCACCTCCGGGTAATGGAATTCTGCAATGGTGCACAGAGTGAGAAAATCGGGGTGAACTTTCAGCTTTTACAAAAGCATGTCTCCAAAGGGGGAAGACAACGAGATGTAGGTTAGCACCATTTCCAGGTTCTTCTCTAATCTGCAACAGTTAACAGGGCACATGGCATTTACCTAGGTGGGCATTAAGAAAAACACCTGCCCTCCATTTGCTCAGTCTAATGGCAGAAGCATCAGAACAATATTGTAGCCTAAGGCAGTGATGGCTAGGCACACTCCTAGCATCTGCAGGATCTGTGGGACCTGCCTTCCTTCTCTTCTCCCCCGAGGCTCCATCTTACACCTCAAGGAATCTGGTGTGGACAGCCCATCAATGTATCCAAACCTGATCCATCATCACCCACACCCCAAGCTGCTGCCCGTTGGCCATCCTTTAGAACCAGGGGTGTATACCAGCTAAAGTATTTATCCTCTGTAGAAAGAATCTGGGGAAGAGCTCCTACAGGCACTTTGAAATAGGCTAAGGCCATTCAGGATAGAAATATCAGTGTTCTGGCTATTCAGAGTATGATCTACAAATAGGGTGAGGACTCTTTACCTCACAGGAGGAGCACAGCCTGCAAGGGACCTGACAAGAGTTCTTAAAAGCAGGGGACCCAGGGCAAGAGCACTATTTACCAGGGAAATATTGATAATAGGACTCATGCATGGGGCTAGGAAACAAATAACCCACGTCTGGCCAGTAAGAGAGGAGCCCAAGCTGAGCTTTTGACACATGCATGAAGGTTAGCCAATCAGAAAACAGTTAGGGCACTCCAGGCAAAGAAACAGTGTATGATAGGACCTGAAGTGCTAAGAATTACTCACAAGAGTGAGGCTAAATCATTCATGTCAGTCTGTGCCTGTTTGTCTCCCCAAATCAGAGAGATGCTACCATCTTCACCTAAATGCTAAGAACAGAGAAGGACAATTCAGTTGGCTCTGCTCATGGAAGAGTGATTATGAGTTTTTGAAATAGATAGACAGAGCACAAATCCTGAAGCAAGTAACATTGATTCTCAGTTTGCCATGCTGACCAGTGGTTTAATGGAAGTCTCCCAACCCTGCCCTTCACCCATCCCAAACCCTTTCCCCTCCTCACTCCACCTGCTCCAGAGTTCACTATTCACTCTGGGAAGACCCACTAAAGGCAGAAAAGACTGGGAAAGGAACTAGGGCCAAGGTATTACACTGGGTTTTGAGTTAGCTGATAATCCATTTACATTTTTACTGGACCCTTTAAGGCCTTAATTTACAATTGAAAGTGTGATTAAGGAAGAAATTTTCAGGATGTAAGCAGGACCCTGGGGAAGATGTAGAAGGCCTTTTAGGGTCCTTAAAGGAATGTCCTGGTCACATTTTAATAACTAAATCAGGGATGGGCACACTTTTTCTGTAAACGGCCAGAGAGAAAATATTTTACATATTGTGGGCCATGTAATTCCTTTCACAAATACTCACCTCTGCTGTTGGAGCTCAAAAGCATCCATGAGCAAAATGCAATTAGATGAGCAAATAAATGAATGAGTGTGTCAGTGTTCCAATAAAACTTTGTTTACAAAACAGATGGCAGTCCTGAGACTGCTTTCATCCGCTCTAATTCTCATCTGCTCTCCTTTCCTCTTCTCACTACTTCCAGGGATACAAAGCTCTACTTCTCAGACACATTATAAATAGCCTTGAAACTCTGCCAAGGGGAATCATCATTGATTGACATTTACTGGCTGCTGAGTCCAGTACTTGTGGTCAGATGGGACCTATCATGATATCTAGATACCTAATGTCCATGTTAAGCTTTCTTACTTCTGAAGGGCAATCACATATATTACTTCATACTTTGGTCTTCATTCCTAGCCTTATCACTGTGGGAAGATAGCATAGTTTAGTGGTTAATAAAAGATCAGGGGTTCTGAACTTATATTAGCAAGAGTTGTATTAGTAAGGATAGGGTAGTTATGCTACAGTAACAAATTGACTGCCAAATTTTCATGTACAAAAAACAAGGTTTTCTTCTTGGTCATGTAATGTGTTAGGCTGGGTGGCTCTGTTCCATGGAATTACTCAGGGATCCAGGATAACAGAGCCTCCACCATATGGTACATTCCTAGGTACAATAGTAAGAAAAGAAAGAATGTAGAAAGTTACATATACTCTATGCTTCAGCCCAACAGTGATACAGATTACTTCTGCTTACAATCCGTTATTCATAAGTAATCACATGTCCTCATCTAAATGCAAGGGACTCTGGGAGATATGAGAGAGTAGATGGGATGTTTGATGAGCACCCCTATCTCTGCCACATGTGAGTGGCTATATGATCTTGGACAAGGTATAGAAATATTCTGTGCCTCATTATCCTTCAAGGTAAAGCAGAAATAACAATAGCAATAGCCTTTGATTCAAGTAGTACTCTCATAAAAATTGATAATATGCTTTTATATCACAGCACCAGGCACATCGTAAGCATTCAGCAGAAGTCAGCCATTACTTTTATTATTACTGTATATACAATTGTGAAGAGTGCTTTATCCCTCTGGGTCTGCATTTTCTCATCTACAAATCAGGCATGCCAATAATGCTGTTTAAGATAGCAATTAAATTAAATGGTACAATATAGTACATCAGAAGATCTTAGCACTGAGCTTAACACACAATAAGCACTTAATAAAAATCATTTCTCCTTACAGAGTCCAATCTCAAATGGATAATTCTTTTCAGTTCTGGTTGCAAAGAGTTTACTTGTAAACTTAATGGGCTGTGAGAATATTTAAGATACTGACCAATGGAAACTCAACTATAGAGTATTTCAAAACAGAAGTGATTTAAGAGATTCTCTATTTCTAGAAACAGCTAAACTTCCACAGATACAGTGTTATGTATAATGCACTATATTGTTCTTTTGGCAACTTAGTTATGTCTGGAACTACATTTCCCAGATTCCCTTTTCTTACGTGGTCTGGGTTAAAGTTGCCAACAGTGAAGGTGTCTGAACTATGAACCTGGAAGTGAAGCAGCAGCCATTTTGCTCTGAAGTTTATTGCTGGTAGGAGGGGTTGAAAGAAGGATGTTGAGGTACTTTTGTGTTCCAATTTGTCTTTGCTCTTCCCTGCTGCACATCCAACTTACCTTTCACACTGATGAGCAGCCGTGAGCCCACCACTACTGTGAACTCACAAGGCGATGGTCACAGAGAGCCTCAATGAACTTCTGCAGTTCCACACCAGCAGCCAGACCCGAGTAGTAGCTTCCAGATTTTCCTGAAAGCTCTGACTCATTCACCCATGCTGGGGCTGGTTAGTGACCTGTTATGTGGTGAACTGCATCCCCTCAAATTTTATGCATAACTCCTAATCCGATAGTACCTCAGAATGTGACCATGCAGGTGTGGGCAAAAGTAGGTGAAATTACCAGCTATCATCACCTAAAAGATAAGTCGTTAGTAAGGATATGAAATAATAACAATAAGACAAATAATATACGTACATAATATAATAATTAATAAAGGAGCAATAGAATAAATTCTTTTGTGCTCTCAGAACTATAAACCTACTTTTGCCCACCCCTGTATTTGGAGATAGGGCCTTTAAAGAGGTAATTAAGGTAAAATTAGGTAATATGGTTAGGCCCTAATCCATTATGACTGGTGTCCTAAAAGAAGAGGAGATTAGAACGCAGATACACAGAGGAGAGACATGTAAAGGAGAGACACTGGAAGATAATGGCCATCTACAAGCCAAAGTGAAAGTCCTTAGAAAAACCAATCCTGCCGACATCCTGATCTTGGGCTTCTAGCCCCCAGAATTTTGAAGAAAAAATGTTCTGTTGTTTAAGCTAGCCAGTGTGTAGTACAGCCCTAGCAAACATGACCTTTCTCTGATCCTTCAAGTTTTATATGTGGACCTTTTCTTCTCCAGAACATCCCAAAACTGGGTAAGGTCTAACTCCTGTAATACGTTTCTTATTCCATAATGCTCATCGTGGTTCTGCTTTCCTGACTGAACCCAGACTGATACATGTAATGATTAAGAACATAAACGCATGCAGCGTTGCTGGTATAGTGGTGAGCACAGCTAGCTGCCTTCCAAGAACATAAACTCTGGATGTTAGTATAATTTCTAATTTTACTTTATGTGTGATCTTTGGGCTAATTACTTAACTTCTCTGTATCTCAGGCACCTTCTCTGAAAAATGGAAGGATTCTAGAACTCTCTCCTTTTGCAGAGTTGCATTAAGGGAGCTATTACAAAAAGAAGATTTAATACAATCCTACCAAACAGATAACACTTAAAAATTTTTCAATGATATTATGATTTTGATTATTTCCTGCTGTCTGCCCAAGAAGTAAAACATTGACTCACATCTTCTCTTTCCCCATCCTGGTTTGTTGTATATGATTATCTTCTTTCCTAGAATGTAATATCTTGAAAAAAGGGTATCGCCTGACCTGTGGTGGCACAGTGGATCAAGTGTAGACCTGGAACACAGAGGTCGCCAGTTAAAAACCCTGGGCTTGCCCGGTCAAGGCATATATGGGAGATGATGCTTCCTGCTTCTCCCTCCCTACTCTCTCTCTCTTCTCAAAAAAAAAATAATAATAAAAAGAAAGGAAAAAGAATAAAGGGTATCTATTTTTATAATTTTATAATTTATCTTGCTTTTTTCCACCTGAAACTTTATCCTCATGTAGCAAGAGACCCATGACTATCTCAGATGGGATGCTGGACAAGTGAGAATTAAGGCTCCTTTTGAACAAAGGATGGCTTAAGGTCTGTCAGAGTCAGCCACCAAGATGTCACCCAGGAATCCTGCTGCCACTTCCCAAAACAGCCCTAACTTTCCAAGCATGTGAGCAAGTCATCCTGGAAGCAGATCCTCCAGTCCTTGTCAAGCCTTCAAAAGATTTCAGTCCCAGTGGAAATCTTGATTGTAATATCTCATGAGAGACTACATGGGAAACTGTTCAGATAAATCACTTCCAAATTCCTGACCCATAAATATTTACTGTAATTTGTTCCATAGAAAAAAGAGAATATATCATCTGAAAGAATGCCAGCCTTGTTTCATCAATAACAATGGTAATAATCACTTGTATTATGTATCAAGTACTAACTACCTGTCAGGTAGTTAGCACCTTTCAAACATCTTGCTTAATCCTCATAAATCACCTTATTTGAGAAATGATTGAATTAGGTTTCTACTATTATTAGTCTTCATTTTTCAAATAAGAAAATCAAGACTTTTAAAGGCAACTGACTTCCTCAAAGTCAACCAGCTAGTTGGCAATGCAGACAAGATTTGATCTCTGTGCCCAGACTAATAGTTTTGCGTTCTCTTCACTGATGCCTGTTATGTGCCTAGCAGAGCTCACTGAGACCTCCCATATAGTATGTATTGTCTTCCTGAAAACTTAAGGATACAAAGCTCCTGGGTTGTGAATGCTCCTTCCCCAGGATGTACCTCTTCGATGATGCATGCTCTCTAGCCTCCTACAGCCAGGGTGCAGCCTGCCCTAGACATGTAAGGGCAGCTAACCAGTCACAGGCTTGTGTTCTTGCTATGTCCCCAGATAACTGCAGTTGAAGTGCCCACAAGTCCTTCCTGATCAATGCACTCTGATTTCCAGCCTGGCTTACTCATTGTTCATTGTTCAGTTAAAGTGGGGGAGTAAGGGATGGCTTTAAGAGCAATTTCACACTTCTGTTGTTCTGTGAAAGATATATCAACGAAGATAATTAGCTCAAAAGATTACACTGGGGAACAAAATTTTTGTTGCATCCACACAAACACTTGTTCTTACCTAATTTGAGTGTGCTGATCTCAAATCTGACATTAGTTTTTCTCTGTAAGCTACAGTTCTTTTGCAATTCAAGATTTTGTTTTCTTTTCATCTTATTGTAAAATTTTCAACATTTGGTTTAACAAAATGAAGTAAAATGTCTTCTTGGGCTTCATCTTTGTGACAATATAACAACTTATATAATGCAGTAAATACGCTAATACACTAAAAAAGATGATTGCATCAGAATTTGTCTACAATTTTGAAATAAAACATATTAAAACACTTATTTTAATCATAAAATTTGAGCAAAACTTATTTAAATTCTATTCAGGCAAAAATTTGCATTTGTAGCTCTTGTGTTTGTGTACTTGTTGAGAACAATCTCGTTTGATGCTCCAGTAGTAGTCTGCCATCATATTTCTGTCCCACCACCCCTGATAATGTTCTTCCATCGTCTTCAGATCTTTTTTTTTTTTTTTACAGGGACAGAGAGAGAGTAAGAGAGAGGGATAGATAGGGACAGACAGACAGGAACAGAGAAAGGTGAGGAGCATCAATCATTAGTTTTTCATTGCCGTTACGACACCTTATTTGTTCATTGATTTCTTTCTCACATGTGTCTTGACCACGGGCCTTCAGCAGACCTAGCAGACCAAGCCACCCCTTGCTGGAGCCAGTGACCTTGGGTCCAAGCTGGCAAGCTTTTGCTCAAGCCAGATGGGCCCACGCTCAAGCTGGCAAGCTTGGGGTCTCAAACCTGGGTCTTCGCATCCCAGTCAGACGCTCTATCCACTGTGCCACCACCTGGTCAGGCTATCGTCTTCAAATCTTGATGAAAGCGTTCTCCCTGCTCCTCACTAACAGCTCCAAGATTTTCGGAAACTTCTCAAGGAGACTGTTCAGGAAGTGAATCTTAACGCTCATGTTACATCCAATGTCACGGAAAGCCAACAGCATCCTTTGAATCAGAAGTTCATAGTTTTCTGCTTTTTTGTTGCCAAGACAGTTCTTTGTAACTACCACAAAAGACTGCCATGATGCTTTCTCCTCCTTATTCATCCTCCTGGCAAATTCTTCATCAGGTATGAGGGTTTGAATTTGAGGTCCATCAAATACACCTGCTTTTGTCTTCTCTAAAGACAAGCCGAAAAACCAGAAATCATATGTTGGAAGCATTCACTTTTTCTATTCAAAGCCTGAACAAATTGCTTCATTAAGCCAAGTATGATGTGAAGTGGGGAAAAAATGATCCTGTCTCAATTAATTACAGGTTCATTCACAATATTTTGCATCCCTACTTCCAGAGCTCTACGTTTGGGCCACTCCTTCTGGGTTCAGTGTTTCTCCAGAGCTCAGTTGTCCCACAAACACAGAAAGCAAGGATACTTCATGAAACCTCTCTGTTGTCCTAGCAGGAAATTTACCATTTTAAGATCCACACAAATGATCCAGTTATGCTCCTCATACTTTAGAAAGTCAAGGACAATTTTTATGTCATTATACTCTTCTTGCAGATGAGTTCAATAATCAATTGAAACCACTGCATAAACATTACCTTTGTGTAGGAAAACACATTTCAGACTTCTTTTAGAGCTGTCAAGAAATAGCTGTCATTCTGTTGGACTGTATGTGGTAACACCTAGCTGGCTGAGAAGACTACTGATATCATGACAGTAAACAAAGTGTTTGTCTTCAGAAAAAAAGTCCACAAAAATTTGTTCATGCTTCCTGCAATGGGATACTTTAGCTGATCGGTGAAGTTCATTCTTTTCTTGAAGGCTGGAGGCTAATAACTCAGCTGCTTTCTTTGATAGGCCCAAATCTCTTACTAAGTCATTCAATCTGGGTTGGCTAAACTGCTGAGGGGTTAATGACTGCTTGGCATCAGAAGAAGACCCTTCAGATTCTACAACCATTTCCTCATGCATCTTATAAAAATACATTTGATCACCATGTTCACTTTCTTCGTCCTTAGAAGAAGAAATAAAACCACTGAAAATTGGAATCCGGAGTGTCTCAGGGTGTGGGATAGGTCGTATTGCTGAAGAAATATTAGGATATGCGATCATATGCCATTTTTTCTTGCCAATGCCCTTTGTATGGATCAGACAGAAATAACAGTCACTGCTGTGGTCCTTAGGTTCACACCAAACCATGGGAATACCAAAAGGCATTCCTTTGCATTTTCCTTTTGTCCAATCACAAAGCATTTCCTCACAATTATGACACACAATATGAGGAGCCCAATTCTTGTCTTGATTGCCAAGGGGAACTTGAAAATAGGCAATATATGTATGTGTCACAAATGATGAAATATTACACCTTTGACGTTGAAGTGTGTAACAGCCACATATAGAACAGAAGGTGTCAGGACTATTCTTACATTTACGCCTACTCGAAGAAGACATGATTCAACCTTAAAACAAAGTAAGAGGGTATTTTTTATCAGATAATAATTTTTTACATTTAGAAACAACTACAATTAGGTAAAAGTGATGTCTGTCAAACATCAATTGCCTTGTGTTTATGTTCAATCCAAGAGTTGTTGTTCTTTAACTCCAATTTAAAAACCAATGCATGCCATTAACTGTAACAAAAAAAAAATTAAAATTGCATAAAAACTAGAGCATGCGCCAAAAAATGGATTTCAGATTGGAATCAGCGATGCGGAGTTATATAGAAACAGTTTTAAAACCTCATGCAACAGAAAATGAAAACAAATTGTTCCGCGGTATTATAAATCTTATTTTAAGAACCAGTTGCTTTGGTTTTCAGAGTTACTTCTGTGTGTAAGCACCTGGTCTGGCTTAGATTTCTTGCTGGTACAGTTTTTGCTTGTTTAAAGAGAAACAATTCTATTTTGCTTGTATCATGAGCCAGTTACTTTCTATTTAATAAACTTCCTTGACCACAAAATGTCTAATTAATCAGGATGTTCTCATAGAATGCTGCCACAAATCCTTTAGTATGTATAGTATATGAAAATAGAAACCTTTTTAGACTTCTATCTCCTTGATTTTCTAGGGAATCAAGAAAATTTTGTTTGTTTTTTCTAACTATAAATATAATAAAGAGTTAGCTGACATACAATTTCATAAATACATAATACACAAAATTCTCTAATCTCATGGTCTAGGGATTATCACTTTAAATAATTCAGAGCATATACATTCAACTTTGTTATACATACTATTCTCTCGTATCTTTTTTCTCTTAGCAATATCTCAGAGAAATATATCTCAGCTATTTCTATATTAGTATGTATAAATTCTCATTCTTTTGAACAATTAGTAATATGACATAATATGATAAATTAGTCTCATATTCATGGACAATTGGGTGGCTTCCTTTCTAGTTTTCAGTGACAACCTATGCAAAAATGACCGTGCTTCTGCATGTATCTTACACAGTCTAAGAGTGTTTCTGGAGAATAGAGTCTTCTAAGAGGGAAGTTAAGGACAGGATTTGTTAGCTATACCAGTTTACATTCCCACACACAGTGTCTGAAGCTACCTGTGCCTCTATACCTGACCAATATTGGGTATTACCTTTTCTTCTTTCATCTCTGTATTATGCCTAACTCTTATTAACTGGTAAGAATAACAACAGATTCTTTTCCAGCCTTTACAGGTGATTGAAAAAGAAATTCCCTAAGTGGTAAATAGGAGATTAAGTCTGCCTAGGAATAATTAGCATTTATATAGCACCTCAACCCCAGAGCTAATTCACATTCTTGTCTACACACACAAACAGAAATTTGGCATTAGGGAGAATTTTGCACTTTCTTCCTGGGAGTCTGTGTTCTGTTCTTGGCCTAATCTGGTGATTTAAAGCCAGGTAGTCCCCCTTAAAATAGAATACATTTTTGGTATTTAAGAATCATTTAAGCTAAAATAACTTAGAAAAAAATGGAGATTTCTACTCCTGTTTCCCATTTTGATTCAGAAGGTCCTTTTGTGTCTTGTAGACTTCAAATGTGACAAGTTGAGGTAGTCATACTCCTAAATCTGGCCCACTAATTTCATTACTTTATGGAGGGTGACTTTCTTGCTTTATATTGCAACTCCCTTTCATTCCCTGTGCCATCTCCAACTACCCTCCCCGCTCTAACCAACCATTTCAACATAATGGATATATTTTCTAGAACTTTAAGATATCTTCAGAAAATATGTAGTGTTGTTTTGTGTGAATGTAAATTTGTTATAGATATTAAATAAAAATATAATATTTAACATCTAATATATGTACATCCATGAATCTACTGCCAGGATTTAAAAGAGATAAACATTTTGCTAAACAGTAAGTTCTCACTCAATGCCATCAATAGGTTCTGCTACTTTAAGCAAAAAAAAAAAAACAACAAAACATAATGAAATCAATTTCACTATAGGCTGGTCAATATAAACAAGAGTTAAGTTCCTGTGGCATCTCATCAACATTATAACACAATGATGGATAAAACGACAATATTGGAGATATTTGCTTTGAATCCCTCTGGTAAAAGAGAAAATAAAAAAAGGACAAATACAGTTAATATCTCTTCCAAACACCACCACTGTCACCCCCATCCAGAGGTCCTCACAACAGTAAGACTGTTATGTTTCATTCTCAGGCTTATTTTTTACTTTTATCAATAAAATACACAATGTTTTTTGGGGGGGCTTTAAGTTATCCAAGTGATATTATGTTGTATATATCTTTTTACAAGTTGGTTTTACCATTCAATATTAAATCACCTTGAAGAAGATATTCCTTTTGCCATTTGATTGTATAAATGAAAAGTAGGCACCCAACCCACCGTTCTGTTAGAAAATGCTTTAATTTTACAAAGGCCCAGAGCTGAGAGCTGATGGCAGATGGAATCAGATGATACCTCGCTATCATGTGTTTATTTGAATCTATTAGTTGACAGCCAACTCGAGGAACATTCTGGAAGAAATGCAAGCAAGCTCAAGGCCCCCCTTCCTCTTAAGTTTCAAGTTATACAGACAAGTTTAATGGACCAGAGTGATCCTGGCAGAAGCCAGTTGGCAGGAAAAATTAACAGAGAACCCTGAGGGGACTTGCTGTAAGAGTGGAGAATCTAAATAGAGACTCAGATTCCAAAGTAGGGCCCAACGTTTTTGGTATAGATGAGGGGGTAGTGGGCTATGGACACTGTATGTGAGAATGTGGGGTCCCAATTATACCTAATCTAGCTGCCCTGTTTCATGAGCAGGACATGGAGGTGGGGTCATAATTGGGAGGGGGTGGCAAGAACTAGTACTGCAAACAAACTCCGTTATGAGTACCCTGTAAAGTAGTGACTATAACGTAAACATCTTATTCCGTTTGCTACAGCCAGTCAGACGAGGTGACATGCTGCCATACATAGCACCCCAAGAGCACCACAGAGCAGGGCTACAGGCAGATGTGCCAGACTCCTGTTTTTCCTTTGCAGGGCTATAGGCAGATGTGCTAGACTCCTGCTTTTCCTTTGCAAGGTGGTAGAGTTGAGCTCTTGGTGTCCTTGGACTTGTCTTGGGAACTGGATCTAAAAGAGAGTGAAGGATGAACTTTTTTTAACCTGAACATTTAATGAAACATAACCCATCTATACATTCTCCAAAAATCATGTGCGAGAATGATAAGAACAGCCCTATTCCAATCATCCCCAGCTGAAAAATGTTGCAAAACCCTTCAACAGAGAAATAGATGACTAAGTGGTGAAAATCATATGATAAAGTTATCTACACCAATGGGAACAAGTAACTACAACTATATAAATAATATGGATTAACCTTACAAATACAATGATGAATGAAAGAAACCATATATAAGAGAACACACATTGTAAGTTTCCATTATATGAAGTTCAAAAGCAGACAGAACTAATCCATGCTGTTATATGTTGGATCTGGTTGCTCTTGGTCAATGAGTCAAAAGGGACCCAGGCCTTCCGAGGCCCTCAGAATGTTTTGTTTCTTGATTTGGGTGCTAGTTAAAAGGGTACATTCAGTTTGTGAAAATTCACCACAATTTACACTTACGTCCAATTTTCTGTAAGTACACTATAATTTCAACAAAAGTTTTTTAAAAAGGGATTTTATTCTGTATCTCAATGTGAAATGCAACCTACATGTGAATGATTGTCAAAGTCATAAGTTTATCAACCACACCCCATGGCCACTGGTTGAAGATCAAGACACTTTCATCCCTCTAGCTGATTGAAACATCTTCTCAATGTTCTCTCAAAGGTAATGCTATGAGCTTACTCTTCCACTTCCTTTCCTCCAGCCTTCTCTGCAGTTTCACGAGAAAATACTAGAAATATGTTCAAAGCGATGAGCAAGTATGTATGGGAAGGAAGGCACTCTTCAGTCCCCAGGACATGACTCTGGGGGTAAATTGCTAAATCAGAAAGCAGATGGTGCTCACCATGAACACATTCCCCAGGCAAGATGAGGCCCAGCTTTGGCACTGTCGCATCTATATTTAGCAGCGTGAGCTTTTGCTTCATTCAAGTGTTGGTGAGCATCTTAAAAAGTCTTGTTGCTGCTCAAATGAGAGAAGTATCAAACCAAGACTCCTCCTGCCCAGCAGTAAGCCTCATTTTCCACCAGACACTGTGTGCTCCTGTTGCATGCTTTCAATTTTCTCTGCATTTTACCCTGGCTCTTGCCTCTAATGACCCTCCTTCTGTGCCTTTTTAGGCGTCTCTTTAGACCACTTAACTCTGTTCTAAACATTTGACTCTGTCATGTCAACAACTATAAATTTGCCTATTTGATTCCTGTTAGCTAAACCTCCTTCTTGTCAAATCACCACAAGATTTCAAAGCAAGTGGAAAGGGTTTCTCTGAATGCATAGGGAACTATTCCCCTCCTCTATGAAATATGGGTCCCATGGCAATGCCTCACACCTAATTCAGGTGGTGTGGACTCTGAAACTTTCCAAATGTAAAATGAGGTCCTGGCCACTTGGCTCAGTGGTAGAGTGTTGGCCTGGCATATAAAAGCCCCAGGTCAGGACACACAGAAGAAGAACCCATCTGATTCTCTATCTCTCCCTTTTCTCTCTCTCTCTCCCTCTTTCTCTCTACCCTGCTCTCTCTCTCCCCCTCCTGCAGCTATGGCTCATTTGGCTCGAGTGAGTTGGTCTCAGGCACTGAGGATGACTCCATGGCCTCTGCCTCAGGCGCTATAAAATTGCTGTAGTTGCAATGGAGCAATGGCCCCAGATGGGTGGAGCATCACCCCCAAGTGGGCTTGCCGGGTGGATCCCAGTCTGGGCACATAAAAGAGTCTGTCTCTTTGCCTCCCCTCCTCTCACTGAATAATAATAAAAGAAAATGTACTGAGATACAAAGATTGCTACACATTACCGGAAAAATTAATTCTTAGTAATTTCTTTTGTTTCCTGTATGGTGTCTACATGATCACATTGTTCCCATGCAGTGCTTAACATGTAATTCAAGCTGGGGCAAAGTAGGTTTACTGTTGTAATACAAAGAAGTAATACAATAATTAATAAATAATAATACAGGAATAAGCTCTGTGTTTTGCAAACCTATGACTATAAAACTATCAGTTCTCAACATGTGATGAGAAAGTGAAGAGAGAGAAAGGCTGGAAGAGGACTAGGAGATGCAATATCTAACTGTAGCCCACAATCTTTTGTCTCTCTTCACATTTCCAAATCAACTTGTTTGGCAAGATATTCTGTAAAAGTATTAGTCTAAGTTTTATAAAAATTGGAAAACCCTATAAACAATAGCCTCTCTTGAATATTCGTAATACACATGAGAATACTAAAGGCACTGGGAAGCCCTACTCAAGAAAACACGTTTGATTCTGGCTTGCCCCAGACATTTTACGGCATTATTTTTGTATCCTTTGTTAGATAGACCTTTAGTATCATCTAGTCACATCGTGTTCTTCATTGTATACATTGGCAAATGCAGCTTTAACCCAACCAGATATGATTCAAAGACCGCCAATCTGAATTGTTCCCATGCAAAGAGCTTCTGAAACCATGATTATCAACTACATGCATGCCTCTGAGATGGTACAAACAGCATCCTGATTAAAAGACTTACTTGTGTGAAGCCAAGAACATATGATTCTATTATACTACAACCTGCTGTGCATTCTACACATATTCTGAGTCTGTGTTGGGAGGATGTTGCCAAGTCTCAGTGGTTTACAAATAAAGTGACACTAGGCACTATGGGTTTATAATGGTCCACTCTGGAGGTCATTGCAAATGAGTCAAATGACTGAGAATAAGTGTTGATGAGTGTGCTATCTGACACTGGTATTCAGTTCCATTCTGTGTCATTAATTTAACAGAGCAAAACAGGACATTGATTACCCTCTTCATATTCAATTGAGACAGCCATGTTTAACAAAGGGGAAAGCAAATGATTATTGAAACCAAAGTTCGCAGATGTCTATCAACCAGTAATAAAAGCAATCTGATCCTGTCCTATATGAAAAAGAATGGAAAATTGACCTGGTTGTGGCATCTCTCAAACCAAGAAGAGGGTGGCAGGATGTGACCACTTATGCAGAGATTGGATTTTTTTTTTTTTGTCAGCAGATGGATACCCTACCAATAATTTCAGTGTAAGGATGCACTGACATCTAGTGGAAAACAAGGTGGTTGATATTTTGGCCACAAATCTCACTGAAGAATTAGTAAGTTACATAAAAACCGTATTTCAGAAAATTCAATTCAAATAAAATTAAAAAAATAAATACATATTTTATTTTTTCTCATGGTTAATTTTATATCTTGATGACCTTTTCTTATTAAAAACACCAATGTACATAATTGGGTGCCTACCAGAATCAATAAGTTTACATGAATATAAAGACAGGTAACAATACCAGAGACACCCAAAAGATAGCATAAAATGCTGTCTATTCATCTGTTTTTGGAAAAGAAATATTTTGTCTAATTATCAAACATATGACTTGGTAAGTTACAGCCACCTACCAGTAAGGAATTTGAATTTTAGAAGTTTGGGTTAAAATTTTCAAAGCTGAGTGTAACTTCTTCAAAGACTACTCTGGTAGGGGGGAAGAGGACATTGCAAGTCCAAAGAGAAGGTCTGCATGTTCAGTTTCCCTTGAGTCACTGATCAAGGGAGTCCGTGGAATAGATCTTATTTATCCAGTTTATTGAATGATATGCCGTAGGAAGTAATTTGTGTTAAGATATGAGGAGACAAATAGACTAAATCTATCTCTTTGACTCTTGGAGTGTAAACCAAATGAGAAATAAACGAATGGAGTAAATCAAACAAAGATTGAAAAATGCAAGTTTCATGCTTGGTAAAGCAGATTGGAAAGTGCTGCTCAACTCATGGTCAACATATATCTTTCTAATATGCCTTTTCCTCACTGATTAAATTTATGCTGATATAATTATAGTGCCTCTGTCCAGTTTTTGTGTAGTTACTACTTTTTCCAGAACTGCATGGATTATTCATGACTTCCCGTATCTGTTCTTCCCCTAATATACAATGTTAACAAAATATTATCCTAAACTTAGAAATAAGGTAGAGGGGAAGTAGATGGGAAGTGGAATGTCTTTTCAATGTCATACTAAAATTATACTTAATAGCCTGACAAAAAGAATTATTTAATTTCTGAGAGGATGTACCTCCATTTGACTTAAACTTATATGAATAGGGTTCAACCACTATGAAGTTACACATTAATTTGTAAAATTATGTACTGAGATATTACAATAAACAAGAGGACAGGGGCAAGACCATATATAAAAACAGAACTATGAACCACAACCTTCATGAATCAATCCAGGAAACCAGCACATTATCTTTAGTAACCAGCCCAGAAAGCAAGCCAGCTGTCAGTCAGATTTGTAAGAAGTTACACTGCTATCTCTAGTAACTATCCAGGAAGTCAAACAAGCCCTCTGAACGATTAGCCCAAATTTGCAAGAACTGGATCATGAACTGATAGCTTTCCTAATTTTTATCTTTTCCAACTTCAAACTGACCAGAGAAAGCCAAATATGTACCCTACTTCTCATTAGCCCACCTATGGCTTTCCCACACCAACAGCCCCCAATCAGGGCACACCTGAAGCCTCCCCTTATTTCCACTACACTTCTGCCTGACTTGTAAGTCTTTCTCAAAATGCAAAGGATAAGTGGCTGACTCCTTTGTGATAGCAAGCTCTGAACAATAACCATGCACATTTGGTTGGTAATTTCCAAAGTTCCGTGTCCTATAGTAGAAAGCACTACAGAGTCACATGTCAAAGACTGTGGACATACAGACCTCTCACGGGGTGGGTGAGGAGTATCTCTTCTAATCTACAAAAGTGAAAGTGCAGAGGAAGGAAGAGCAGCATTGTCAGTCAGTTGTCCGAAGTGTTGGCATCTGGTCGCACCCAGATGTGGATGATGGCAAGTGGGATAGTACAAATTTCCCAGAGTGAGGGGCCTTGAGCTGATGTAATCACAGATCTTGAAGATCTCTGGAGCCATTTGGCAGAGTAAAAATCACAATTTCAGAATCAATTTGCAGGTAAGTATGATTCAGTCTTTAAGCCGTGTGTCAGCCTCTATAATGCCAAGCTCAGGATATGCCAGAGTGATTAGGCATTTGCCCTGTTGCGCTCCAGTTCCCAGAGGCACTGACTGAGCTGGAAGCAAACCAAAGCCTGAGTCCTTGAGATCAGGGGACACACAGATGCTGAATATTCCGAAGAAATGCACTAAATAAAATTTCTGAAAATCTTCTTATGCAAGCTACTTTTGAGTGACATTTATAAAAATTAAAGCTAAAGCCTAACATCATTGATATGTCTATTTACATGCACCCTATAGTTGTCAAGAATTACTATCTATTAAAATGTCAATAGTTCATTAATTGTGATAGATGATTTATTAGGCTTTAATTTCATTTTAACATGAATAAATGAGACTAAACTTTGAAAATACTCTTACATAACTGATGAAATCTGTATTTCAATTAGCAAATAAGCTATGATCGCTACCGTTTCCCTCTAAGCTTACCCAACTATCAGTCTTCAATAGCATGGTAAACTGCTGAAAAACTTTGGATGTCTAACAGAAAAACACTTCAATTTGCCACCCAAATTTCTTTTTTCACTCAACATTGTATTCGTAAGATTTCCCATTAATACATATAGTTTGGGTTCAGTCATTTTCAGGGCTACATTGTATTCCATTGTTTGTGTATTCCATTTTAAAAATTCATCCTTATATTAATAGTTATTCACAGTTCTTACTTCAGTTTACCATCCCAAAATATTGTTTTTTCTTACCTTGTCATCTATCCTTACATGTATCCTAATGACACTCCCTAAGACGCATGACATGCATCACGGTTAGAGTTTAGCACCAAATAGTTGTATATATGTAGAGAGAGACCTGCTGGAGTGATCTACAACATCCCATTCATGATGAAGGCCAAGAATATTCTAGTAACAGAAACAGTCAAGATGCTACTATAGTCTGGGCTAAGATTGGTGAAGATTGACTAGCTTGTTCACACATCTGTAGTCAGTTAATGGGACACTGACTGGTTAGGACAGTCTCACTTCCATTTCTGAAGGTAGAGTGGCTGTTAGCTGGGACCATGAGCATCTGAGCATATGGCTCTTATCCTCCAACAGGCTCCAAAAGCAGGCTACTAAGATGGAACAGAAGTTCCCAAGGCTCTGAACTGGCTAGCACACCACCATTTATTCTGCGTTTCATTGGCCAAATCAAAACACATAGCCAGCGCATACTCAAGAGAGATATTCCACCTATCTATTTCTATATAACAAACCACCTCAAAACTGAGTAGCCTGAAACATTCATTTATTTTGCTCACAAATGTACCATTTGGTCAGGACTCAATGGGGACAATTCATCTCTGTACCACTAGGTGTCAGTTGGGCAGCTTGACTAGGGCTGGAGGATCCTCTTCCAAGATGGCTCAGCACATGGCTGGCAAATTCCTCCCCTTGTCATACTCTCAGAGGCAGATTAATTTCCTTACAGAATAGTGTCTGGGTCCCAAGAGCATGAATCCCAAGAGACAGGAAGTGATAACTGCTAGTTTCTTAAAACTGGGTCCCAAGAGCATGTATCCCAAGAGACAGGAAGTGATAACTGCTAGTTTAAGGCTGGGTCAAGAAACTGGTATAGCGCAGTTACCACCCGGATTCAAGGGGAGGGAACGTAGGCTTATCTTTCAATTGAAGGAACGTCAGAGAATTTGTGGGCTATGTTTTAAAAGTGCCGTAGGCACTCTTATGGGAGGGGTGATAATGTCTCCTTGTAAAGGGTACTGAAAAAGTAAAGAGTTGTAGCCACTTTACAATCATGGTGTGAGTAGGGCGGGGGCAAGATTTCTGGTTCAATATTTATTCTACTCCTTTTAATTAAACTCTTATTTATTTGTCTCAACCTTATGGTAGTTATAACTTATTAAAAGGTAAATTTAGAAATGCTACTCTTACTATTTAAATGACTCAGAGGATTGTATATAGAAAGTCTTTATAAGTGCCTCCCTTTTATTTTGAAATAATGTTAGCACTTTAGCTCCCCTTGAAAGATGTGCAATCATGTTTTATTGATAGGATAACTATTATGCAACAACGGTGCAGGTAATCATCTTATTCCACTTGACGAGATAAGCATAGCCATTTTTCATGCAGAAAAGACAGGGAAGTACTCAATTATGGCTGTGTGCTTGATGTAAAATCTCTCATTCATATGAACTACCAAGTCACTGATTAGACATGCCAGCAAAAAACTTTGTAAGCAGCCGCCATCATGATCTTTCTTTAGGCTATCTGCTCTGTAGACCACAATTAAAATGACCTGGAGGCCAGCCATACAGAATTACCCATTGACTTTCCCCTGTCCCTTTTATACTCACTAACACATGGCTCCATAGAACATAAGTACTTTTGGGGGGAAGAAATTCTAAACTCTGTTCATCAGTTACATTCCCAAATCCCTATTTTACTTTCCCAGGCGGAAACCTGATTTCAGGAAAAAGACTTCCTCCTGGAAGCTTTAAATATAAAATATTTATTGTACCTCTCCACCCCCAGCATGGCTTGATAAACCTTGGCTCAATGCTCCAAGCAAACAACACCTCCTGCAGAGCACTGAAGTGTCAATATGGATCCACTGAGCCTACCGATTGAGACAACTGGAGTCAGTGTCTGTATTATGTGTTTTCCAAATGCTTTCAGTTAGGGCTGTATCTAACAACAAGTAATAGAAAATTTTACACATAGTAGCATTTAAAAAGTGATGGTTTTCTGTTTGTTTTTGTTAATTTTTTTGCAGCAAAAACACAAAGATCTGGCAGCCTCTTGATAAAATCAGGTGCTTATGCTGCTATTTGGATGTTCTTATTCTGTGGTTTTTATCCTAATGTTTGTCACCATGATGTTACAAGACAGCTATTTTACCTCTAGACTGAAGCTACTATAATAACCTAGGGGAAAGTCTGTATGGGATGGCAGACATCAAAGAAACATCATAGCCAAAAAGTGGAGAAACTTAAAGCAGAGCTTGGAGACTGTGTTCACCTTAGTTAAGCCAATCCAGAAGACACTTAAAATATACATATCCCTCGCCTTTTAAATTATATGACTTCATATATTCCCATTTTATTAGTAGATTGGAACTAAGTTTCTTATCTTTAGGAATGGAAAGAAATTCAGCTGATACCCCATTTTGCAGATGAGAAAAGTGAGGGTCTCCAGACCTACCTTTTAAAAAATTTACTGAATATATTCACTTTTTTGCATTCGCATACAGTGAAATTTGAAATGTGAGGAACTCCTAAACTGATTTTGTGGAAAAACTGCAAAAATAGTATTTAGAAGGGAATATAGACCCTTAAAGGCTTATGACAGAAATAATAACTAAAGTTTATTGAGGTAATTATCAGTGTAAGAACTTAGAAAGAAAGAACAGAATAACTCCAAATAAAGAGAGGAATAAAGAGAAGAGCAGAAGTTTGTGAAATAGAAATCAAAGATAAAATACAGAGAATTAAATAATCATAGTGGAAATTTAAATATACTCATAGCCAAATAAAATAAAAATATTACATCTCAAAATGTGCAGGTTGAAACAAAATTGGAAGAAAATTTATAGTTCTAAATCTTTGTATAGGCGGAGAAAAGCTGTAAGTTAATTTGTTAGATGCCCAATTTAAGAATTTAGAAAAAGAACAGCAAAACAAATCCAAAAACTAAAAGGAAGAAGCAACTAAAATAATGGCAAATTAAAAAACAGGATTAAAAAAAATGAATGGTTGGTTCTTTGAAAAGGCTATTGAGTTGGACAAAAGCCTAATAATATTCATAAGGGAAAAAAAGGTGGGGGGTGGGAAGAGTAGGGCAAAAATAAATAACATGCCCTGGCTGGTTGTCTCAGTGGTAGAGTGTTGGCCCAGTGTGTAGATGTCCCAGATTTGATTCCTGGTCAGGGCACGCAGGAAAAGCAACCATCTGCTTTTCCACCCCTCTCCTTTCTCTCTCTCTCTCTCTTTCTCTTCGCATCCTGCAGCCATGGCTCGATTGGCTTGAGCGAGCTGACCTCAGGTGCTGAGGATGACTCCATGGCCTCCTCTTCAGGCGCTGCAAACTGGCTCCAGTTGCAATGGAGCAATGGCCCCAGATGGGCAGAGCATCACGCCCTAGTGCGCTTGTGGGCGAATCCTGTTTAGGGTGCATGCAGGAGACTGTCTCTCTGCCTCCCCTCCTCTCACTAAAAATATAAATAAATAAATAAATAATATTAGTAATAAAAAGATGCACATATAGGCAGACATAGCAGGTTAAAGAGAGAATAAAAACATGAATAGTTTTATGCTAATGAATTTGACAACAGATAAAATGGACAATTTCCTAGAAAAATATAATTTAACAATATTGATATAAGAAGAAATAGAACCTAAACAGTACTAGAACCATTAAAGAAATAAATCAGTAATTAAAAATCTTCCCAAAAGCAAGATCTTTTTTCAAGAAGATTCTATCAAATTTTTAAAGATTATTCCCAAACATCCCAAATGTTCTAGAGAATGAAAGACGAAATATTATCCCCATCCCATTCTAAGACAGCAGGATAACTGTGATCCAGAACTGGAAAAGAACGTAAAAATGACCAGCCTGTTTTTATGAATCAAAGGTAAAAAAGAATTTCTAACGCAAATGATAAAAATCACTAAACAATAATAGGAAGGATTAATAAATTCTACATTAAAATTATGGTGCCAGCACGAGAGCCCTCTTGGGTTGCAGACTGCAACGTGTTGTATCCTCCATGGTGCGAAGAGGACAAGTTAGTTCTCTGGCCTCTTTATAAAGCCATTAATCCCACTCATGAGGGCTATGCAACTCATGACCTAATTATACAGTCCCCACCTCCAATCATTAAAATGGGGATTAGATATCAACATATGAGTCTGGGGCAACAGAAACACTCAGTCCATACAATATAATTTGGAAACTTCAAAAACTGGGAAGCCCAAATGCTTTAGAGAAATATGCTAAAGAAGCTACTCAATCTCACTATTTATCAGAACAATATTTAAAATAATAATAATAATATTTAATTTTATGTCAGTAATATTGGCAATAATAAAAGGATGGCTAATACAAAATGGATAGCGGTTAGAAGAAAAAGGGAGTCTCATAGACAGTGATAGGATTAACTAGTTCACACAATATGATGAACAACTTGGCATTATTGATTTCTGGGTATATACTGCAGAGAACCGCTCATACAGGTCCATAAGCAGATATGTGCAAGAATAATTATTTCAGCATTGTCTGGAAAAGCAAGATTCAGCTCTAGAAGAATGGAAAAGTAAAATGTGACAGGTGCATGTGATGGAATGCTATGGAAACTATATAACAGGAGTAATAAACAAGATTTACCAAGTGCACATAAATAGCTCTAAAAAATAATGTTGAGTTGAAAAAAAGAGAGTTTTATATTTCAGTTACGCTTGTATAAATTTAAATAAGCATACACAACACCATACGTTTTCAAAGCTATAATAGCAGCCTGACCTGCAGTAACACAGTGGATAGGGCACTGACCAGGAACACTGAGGTTGCTGGTTCAAAACCCTGGGCTTGCCCAGTCAAGGCACATATGACAAGCAACCAATGAACAACTAGAGTGAGGCAACTACTTCTCATTCCCTGACTCTCTGTAAAATCAATAAATAAAATCTTGTAGAAAACAAAATGTTATGATAGCAAGCATATGAAAAAAAGTAGAAAGTTCATTTATTAAATACAAGAGAGTGAGTGTCTAAGAGGTGAAATGTCATTGGAAGTGAAGATGAAAAGAGATATAATCAAATAAAACAGAAAAAGAGCCTTGCACAGACTAAAGGGGGTAGCACACCATCAACTGAGGTTACAACCAACCTCCTCTCTCTCTTTCTCTCATTCTCTCTCTCTCTCACACACAGAGTCATTCCTGAACCCTGTGATTTTACAACCTTATTTTACCATCTTAATTGAAAAGCTGTATCAAAAAAGACAAAGTTCTGTGAAATAACTTTAAGCTATCAAAACAGTAATCATATACTTTAATTTCTTTTTATTTATTCATTTTAGAGCGGAGACACAGAGTGAGTGAGAGAGAGAGAGAGAGAGAGAGAGAGAGAGAGAGAGAAAGTGGGAGGAGCTGGAAGCATCAACTCCCATATGTGCCTTGACCAGACCAGTGCAGGGTTTTGAACTGGCGACCTCAGTGTTCCCAGGTCGATGCTTTATCCACTGCGCCACCACAGGTCAGGCAGTAATCATATACTTTAAAAAGTTGTTGGCATAACTGACTGGTAATTGCCCCGGCAGGTAGGCTCAATCGTAGAGCATCAGCCTGGTGTGTGGAAGTCCAGCATTCAAATCCCAGTCAGGGCACACAGGAGAAGTGACCATGTGTTTCTCCACCCCTCCTTCTCCTCTCTCTCTCTTTCTCTTCATCTCCCACAGCCATGACTTGAGTGGTTCGATCAAGCTGGTCCCATGCACTGAGGATGGCACCATGGCCTCACCTCAGGTGCTGAAATACCTAGATTGCTGAGCAATGGATCAGCGGCCCCAGTTGGGCAGAGCATCACCCTGTAGGGGGCTTGCTGAGTGGATCCCAGTCAAAGGGGGGTGGCATGCAGGAGTCTGTCTCTCTTTCTCCCTGCCTCTCACTTAATTAAAGAAAATAATGAATAACCTTAAAATAATAAATATAAGATAAAACCCTGCAAGTTTCTTCTCATCTTCAGGATGTAATTTATTTGAACTTGTTTGGGTAAATGCATTTAAAGTTGCTTTGTGATTTTTTTTGGTAACTCATTAATATTTGATGCATTTTCAAATTAAGGCATTGATTATTCACTAAATGCCAGAGTCTTTGTAAACAGCTTCAGTTATTTAGAACAATTTGTAAAAATATAAACACAATATGAAGACAGAACTGGCAGCAGAATATGAAACTCCTGATTCAATATCCAGCCGACTATATTTAAAAGGGATTTACATGCTAATATGGTGGATAAGAATCAGAGATGTGAATTCTAGTTCCCAATGGTCCCCTAATGAGCTTCATCTGTAAAATGGCACACTATTTGTCAGGACCAAATGAGAGAGTGGATTTGAAAAAGTCCTGTAAACTGCAGACTGAAAAATGAAATGGATATTTAAATTTTTATTTCTATGATTCTGTCCAAAGAAATGGAAGGGTGTATTAGCTAAAATGTTTTTAAGTCACATATAAGAGGGAACCCAATTTCAACTGACCTGAGCAATAAAAGGAATTTATTAGCTCAATGTCTAGAAAAGGAGACCAGGATAGTGGAGGCATGGGCTCACACAAAATAGGCCTAGCCTACTTTGTCTCCTGTTTTTATCTCCAGCTCCTGAATTGGTTCTCCACCTTCATGGTCATAAAATGACCATCAATAGGTCTATCTAAAGCTATATATTTCCTGGATAAATCTAGAAGTTAGATCTGCAGCCCTGAGAGTCAAAATGCAACGCCTATAATTAAGCATCCTTGGCTCGCATTAGCCTGGCTTGGGACATGTACCCACCCACTAACCCTCGCTATGGCCAGCAGCGTGGGACACACTGGTTGGCTTGAGCTTATCAGGAATCATGGCCAAAGTGGATGCTTTGCACAACCCCAGGGGACAGCATTCATATATCTCCGGCAAGTGGAGGCCAAAGAGCCAGTCCACACAAATAGACTCCTGTGAGTCTATGGAACCAGAGTTAATGTTTGTAGTGGAAGTCATCTGAACTGGGAATAGGACACGCAGCCTAATTGCAGGCCAAACCATCAGGAAAAATCCTAGATTCCACCCAGTAATGATGTTCCACTCCCCTGAACACTCCTCTCCCCAAAACTTCTCTGGACACCATCCACTGGTTTCTGAACGCACAGACTAAAAAGGTCATCTACACCCATGCTTTTGCTTTTATTCCCTGCCCCCATCAGCTTACTGGGGTAAAGTTTGGTCCCAATATTTTAGTAAAGCATTTCTAGCAAGCATTGAGTGCCCTTCACTCCTAATCTCATGTGACCACTTAGTCATAGGATTTCAGCCCTGGCTCCCTTCTTCTCTTCCTTTTCTTGGAGTCTATGACCCAGTGTAATTGTTGTCTTCCCTCCAGCTATTTCTTTTTCAAATTTTATTTAATTAATTTTAATGGGGCGACATTAATAAATCAGGGTACATATGTTCAAAGAAAACATCTCCAGGTTATCTTGTCATTCAGTTATGTGGTATACCCATCACCTAAAGTCAAACTGTCTTCTGTCACCTTCTATCTGGTTTTCTTTGTGCCCCTCCCCTCCCGCTTCTCCGACCCTCTCCTCCCCGCCCCTCCCCCAACCACCACACTCATGTCCATGTCTCTTAGTGTCTTTTTTTATGTCCTACTTATGTATGGAATTATGCAGTTCTTAGTTTTTTTCTGATTTACTTATTTCACTCGTATAATGTTATCAAGATCCATCCATTTTGTTGTAAATGATCCAATGTCATCATTTCTTATGACTGAGTAGTATTCGATGGTATATATGTACCACATATTCTTTATCCAGTCATCTATTAAAGGGCTTTTTGGTTGTTTCCATGTCTTGTCCACTGTGAACAATGCTGCTATGAACATGGGGCTGCATGTGTCTTTGCATACCAGTGTTTTTGAGTTTTGGGGGTATATACCCAGTAGAGGGATTGCTGGGTCATATGGTAGCTCTATTTTTAGTTTTTTGAGGAACCACCATACTTTCTTCCATAATGGTTGTACTACTTTACATTCCCACCAACAGTGGATGAGGGTTCCTTTTTCTCCACAGCCTCTCCAACGCTTGTTATTACCTGTCTTGTTGATAATAGCTAATCTAACAGATGTGAGGTGGTATCTCATTGTAGTTTTAATTTGCATTTCTCTAATAGCTAATGAAGATGAGCATCTTTTCATATATCTGTTGGCCATTTGTATTTCTTCCTGGGAGAAGTGTCTGTTCGTGTCCTCTTCCCATTTTCTTATTGGATTGTTTGTTTGTTTGTTGTTGAGTTTTATGAGTTTTTTGTATATTTTGGATATTAGCCCCTTATCTGAGTTGTTGTTGGAAAATATCATCTCCCATTTAGTTGGCTGTCTGTTTTGTTGTCAGTTTCTCTTGCTGTGCAAAAACTTCTTAGTCTGATGTGGTCCCATTCATTTATCTTTGCCTTCACTTCCCTTGCCTTTGGAGTCAAATTCATAAAGTGCTCTTTATAACCAAGGTCCATGAGTTTAGTACCTATGTTTTCTTCTATGTAATTTATTGTTTCAGGTCTTATATCTAGGTCTTTGATCCATTTTGAATTAATTTTAGTACAAGGAGACAAACTGTAATCGAGTTTCATTCTTTTGCATGTGGCTTTCCAGTTTTCCCAGCACCATTTGTTGTAGAGGCTTTCTTTTCTCCATTGTGTGTTGTTGGCTCCTTTATCAAAAATTATTTGACCACTGCCTGACCAGGCGGTGGTGCAGTGAATAGAGCATCGGACTGGGATGCGGAAGACCCAGGTTCGAGACCCCGAGCTCATCAGCTTGAGCACGGGTCCATCTGGCTTGAGCAAAATCTCGTCAGCTTGGACCCAAGGTCGCTGGCTCCAGAAAGGGGTGGCTCGGTCTGCTGAAAGCCCACAGTCAAGGCACATGTAAGAAAACAATCAATGAACAACTAAGGTGTTGCAACAGCAATGAAAAACTAATGATTGATGCTTCTCACCTCTCTTCGTTCCTGTCTGTCTGTCCTTATGTATCCCTCTCTCTGACTCTCTCTCTGTCCCTGTAAAAAAAAAACAAAAAAAAAACTATTTGACCATATATATATGGTTTTATTTCTGGACTTTCTATTCTGTTCCATTGGTCTGAGTGTCTATTTTTCTGCCAATACCATGCTGTTTTGATTGTCGTGGCTCTATGATATAATTTGAAGTTAGGTATTGTTATGCCCTAGCTTCGTTCTTTTTCCTTAGGATTGCTTTGGCTATTTGGGGTTTTTTATAGTTCTATATAAATCTGATGATTTTTTGTTCCATTTCTTTAAAAAATGTCATTGGAATTTTGATGGGAATTGCATTGAACTTGTATACTGCTTTGGGTAATATGGTCATTTTGATTATATTTATTCTTGCTATCCAAGAACAAGGAATATTTTTCCTTTTCATTTTATCTTTTTCGATTTCCCTTAACAATGCTTTGTAGTTTTCATTATATAGTCCTTTACATTCTTTGTTATGTTTATTCCTAGGTATTTTATTTTTTTTGTTGCAACTGTGAAGGGGATTATTTTTTTTAGTTCATTTTCTAATGTTTTGTTGTTGGCATATAGAAATGCTATGGACTTTTGTATATTAATTTTGTATCCTGCGACCTTACTATATTGGTTTGTTATTTCTAGTAATCTTTTTGTGGAGACTTTGGGGTTTTCGATGTATAGCATCATATCATCAGCAAAAAGTGACGCCTTTACTTCTTCTTTTCCAATATGGATGCCTTTTATTTCTTTGTCTTGTCTGATTGCTCTGGCTAGAACTTCTAGCACCATGTTAAATAAGAGTTGAGAGAGTGGACATCCCTGTCTTGTTTCTGATTTAAGGGGGAAAGTCCTCAGTTTTATGCCATTTAATATGATGTTAGCTGATGGTTTATCATAAATGGCCTTTATTATGTTGAGATATTTTCCTTCTATACCCATTTTTTTGAGTGTTTTAAACATAAAATTATGTTGTATTTTATCAAATGCCTTTTCTGCATCAATTGATAAGATCATGTGGTTTTTGTTCTTTGTTTTGTTGATATGGTGTATTACGTTAATCGTTTTAACGTATGTTGAACCATCCTTGAGATTCTGGGATGAATCCCACTTGATCATGGTGTATTATTTTTTAAATATGTTGTTATATTCGATTTGCTAGTATTTTGTTTAGTATTTTAGCATCTGTATTCATTAGAGATATTGGTCTGTAGTTTTCTTTTTTTGTGCTGTCCTTGCCAGGTTTCAATATGAGGGTTATGTTGGCCTTATAAAATACGTTTGGAAGTATTGCTTCTTCCTCAATTTTTTGGAAGACTTTGAGTAGAATAGGAACCAACTCTTCTTTGAATGTTTGATAGAATTCACTAGTATAGCCATCTGGGCCTGGACTTTTATTTTGGGAAGGTTTTTAATAGTTTTTTTCTATTTTCTCCCTGCTTATTGGTCTGTTGAGGCTTTTTGCTTCTTCACAACTCAGTCTAGGAAGGTTGTATTGTTCTAGGAATTTATCCATTTCTTCTAGATTATTGAATATGGTGGCATATAGTTTTTCATAGTATTCTACAATAATTCTTTGTATATCTATAATATCTGTGGTGATTTCTCCTCTTTCATTCTGGATTTTGTTTATATGAGCCCTTTCTCTTTTTTCCTTGGTGAGTAGTCTTGCCAAGGGTTTGTCAATTTTGTAGATCTTTTCAAAGAACCAGCTTCTTGTTTATTAATTTTTTTATAGTTTTTCTGTTCTCTATTTCATTTATTTCTGCTCTGATTTTTATTATTTCCTTTCTTCGGCTGGTTTTTGGTTGTCTTTGTTCTTTTTTCTAGTTTCTTCCAAGTGGTTTACTTGGGCTCTCTCTTGTTTGTTCATATAGGCCTGAAGTGATATAAACTTCCCTCTTATTACTGCTTTTGCTACATCCCAGAGATTCTGATATGTCGTATTGTCATTTTCATTTGTCTGTATGTATCTTTTGATCTCTGCGCTTATTTCTTCTTTGACCCACTTATTTTTTAAAAGTATGTTGTTTAGTTTCCACATTTTTGTGGGTTTGTTTACCTCTTTTTTGCAGTTGAATTCTAGTTTCAAGCCTTTATGATTAGAAAGTATGCTTGGTACAGTTTCAATTTTTCTGAATTTGCTGATGTTATTTTTGTGGCCCAACATATGATTGATTCTTGAGAATGTTTCATGTACACTAGAGAAAAATGTGTACCCTGTCACTTTGGGATAAAATGTCCTGTAGATGTCTATCAGATCCAATTGCTCTAGTGTTTCATCTAAGACCAATATTTCTTTATTGATTTTCTGTTTGGATGAACGATCTAGAGTCGTCAGCAGTGTAATAAGGTCTCCAAGTATGATTGTATTTTTGTCAGTTTTTGTTTTTATGTCAGTCAGTAGCTGTCTTATATATTTTGGTGCTCCTTGGTTTGGTTCATATATATTAAGAAGTGTTATGTCTTCTTGATTTAGTGTCCCCTTGATCATTATGAAATGACCATTTTTATCTCTGATTACTTTTGCTGTCTTATAGTTAGCATTGTTGGATATGAGTATTGCTACACCTGCTTCTTTTTGGATGTTATTTGCTTGGAGTATTGTTTTCCAGCCTTTCACTTTGAAGTTGTTTTTATCCTTGTTGCTTAGATGTGTTTCTTGTAGGTAACATACAGTTGGATTTTCTTTTTTAATCCATTCTGGTACTCTGTGTCTTTTTATTGGTGAGTTCAATCCATTTATATTTAGTGTAATTATTAACACTTGAGGGTTTCCTATTGCCATTTTATATATTGCTTTTTGTTAGTTTTGTATCTTGTTTGATACTCCTCATTTGTTTTTCTGTCATTTGTTTTTGTTTGGTTGTAATCCATACTTCTTTCCTCTGTTACTTCCTTTTTCAAGTCATGTACTTCTGTGGTGGTTTTTTCAGTGGTGGTTACCATTAAGTAATGGAAAGAGTACCTATCATGTTCATTGTAGTACACTATCTTATGAGTGCTTCTGCACTCCATCATCTTTTGCTACTGTTAATCTTCATCCTCTCCCCTTTATTGTATTTATTGTCACAGTTTAAATTTGTTTTCTTTGTGTGTGTTCCTGGTGGAGCTTTTACTTGTGGTTTTGTTTTGTTTTGTTCTTTGTATCTAGTTGAAAAACCCCCTTTAGTATATCCTGAAGTGAGGGTTTTCTGATGACAAATTCCCTCATCTTTTCTGTATCTGTGAATGTTTTTATTTCTCCTTCATTTTTGAAGAATAGCTTTGATGGGTATAGTATTCTTGTTTGGAAGTTCCTCTCTTTCAGAACTTTAAATATTGGGGTCCACTCTCTTTTAGCTTGTAGAGTTTCTACTGAGAAATCCAATGATAATCTAATAGACCTTCCTTTATATGTTGTATTCTTCTTTTCCCTGGCTGCTTTGAGAATTTTTTCTTTGTCATTGGTTTGTGCCAATTTCATTATGATGTGCCTTGGAGTAGGTTTGTTGGGGTTAAGATAACTTGGTGTTCTATTTGCTTCTTGAATTCGAGGCTTTAGTTCTTTCCACAGGCTTGGGAAGTTCTCATCTATTATTTGTTTGAATATGTTCTCTATTCCATTTTCTCTCTCTTCTCCTTCTGATATACCTATTATTCTTATGTTATTCTTTTTGGTGGAGTCAAACAATTCCTGTAGGGCTTTCTCATTTTTTGTAATTCTTAAGTCTCTCTCTTCTACTCTCTGTTGTGCCTCAAGTTGCCTTTCTTCTATGTCACTAATCCTCTCTTCTATCTGGCCTGTTCTATTAGCTAAGCTTGTTACCTCATTTTTCAGTTCATGAATTGAGTTTTTCATCTCTGTTTTATTTGTTTTTATAGTTTCAATTTCCTTGGTAATGTATTCTTTGTGTTTGTTGAGCTGTTTTCTGAGCTCCCTAAATTGCCTTTCTGTGTTTTCTTGTATGTCTCTGCATATTTTTAGGATTTCTATTTTAAATTCTCTGTCATTTAACTCCAAGGTTTTTAATCTATTAAAATTCTTTTCTATAGGTTTTTCCTCATCTATCTGTGCTACCTCTCTGTCTTTTGTATCCATGATATTCGATTTCCTTTTTCTTAATGGCTTCTGAGGGTGATTTTGTTAATAACACTAATGTTAATTAATAAAAAAGTAAAAAGTAAAGAAAAAAGAATAAACAATAAAAAACACATCAACAAAAGAAACAAATTAAACAAAAATTATTATTTTTTCCCTTTTTTCATCTCCTTCCCTCTTTGAGAAAACACCATGCAAAACTGAGAATTATATTGTGCTAAATAGAACAAAAACTACCTCTAACGGGGGGCCTGAGTTGGGGAGAAGTGATAAAGGGGCAAAAAAGGAGGTAGGGACCCACAAAATGCAAAAAAGGAAAAAATTTGGATCAAGAATAATAAATATAATTTGCTTGTAAATAATGGTCGAAGGAGAGATATAGTGAAAGGGATAAGAAGGAAATAAGAAAAAACAAAACAAAAACAGCAAAAAAAAACTATTGTATTAAGTAGATCAAAAACTACATAGAATGGAGAGCTGGGGTTGGGGGCAATGTTAATGAATTAAAAAGTGAAGTAAAAAGCACACAAAATGCCACAAAGAAAAAACCTGAATCCAAAATAAAATAGTTTGTTCGTGAGTAAGGATCGAATGAGAGTAAAAGTAAAAGAGAAAAGAAGAAAATAAGAGAGGGAGAGAAAAAGAAAGGAGAAAAAGAAAAGAAAAAAAAAGAGTTAAGGGTTTTGGAGTGTACCCCTCATAGAGAGAAAGAAAAAAGAAAAGAAAAAAATGAGAAAAGTAACACTTATGGGTAATGTAGTTCAAGAAGAGAAAAGAGCAAGACAAGCAGAAGATAAAAGGACCAAGGTGGAAGAGAAAAATATAAATAAAGATAAGAAAATGAAAAAATAAAAAAAAGTTTCAAGTTTGTGGATTTTTCTTGATATTGAGAGGTTATCTTCTTCCTTTTTCCTTCCTCTCCCTCTTCCTGGTCAGTGGCACTGTACCCCAGGCTCTGCCCCTGTGGCACGCTTAGGTATAGATGTGCAGTTGATATGTCACTATGGTGATGTCATATACTAGGCCTCAGTCTCATTGGTAATTGGGTCTTGTTAGCATTTGCAAGCTCCAACAATGGCAGAGTCCATTTTCTTGGAGCCTCTCTCCTAGTTTCTCCTTCCTGAATTAGCAGCCTGGTGATCCAACTATGAGGTTGCCGCTGCTGCCACCACTGCCTGGACAGTAGGAGGCTCAAAGAACTGGCAAATCCCCACTCTATCCCCACTCAGCACAGAGCTCTGGGTAAGGCTCTGTCAGTCAGAGCCGCCAGTGTAATCAGGCAGGAGCCAATTACCTTCAAGATGTTTTTCTATGAGCCTCCAGGTGTGTCCAGTATGTCTCAGCACTCTGTGGGAACACTCTCCCCAGGCTTTTTGCACTTTGTAATCTGTCTTGGCTAAGAAGAAGATGCCCTAGTTGCTGCCTGCAGAACAGGAGGTCTTAAAAGCTGCCAAGTCCCTCTTTTAAGCACACAGCCCTGAGTATGAAAGCTTTGCTAATCAGAGCCACCAGCATAGTCAGGTTTTTCGCCCTGTATCAGCTGACTGGAAGTTGCCCCCACCCCTCTATACAAAGCAAGAACCACTAAAAAATATCCTGTCTCTTGTCTTAGATTGCTGAGCTGAGAGACACCGTGTCAGCCAGAGCCGCGTAAGCTAGTTGGGCGGTGAGACTACTGTGAGTTAAGCTAACTTGAGCGATTTGATTCACAGATTTGCTACAGAGACTGTCTGCAAGCTGCCTGTGCTCCCCTCCCCCAGTGCAAGCCTGAATGGCTGCGAGGGCGCCCCACTCGCCCAGAGAAGACTGGGCATAGGGAAGTTCATTTTCGTGCACTCTCCCTGCACTGTTGTTGGTGGAGCAGGGATTACAGCGTTCCTCTGCTCACAGCCCACACAGGAGTCTCTGACCCTGCCTCTCTGTCCGGGAACACGGGCACCCACTCCCGGGTCCAGAGAGGAACCTTTCGCCCACTGCCCGCACTCGCCGACCAGGCTATAGGGGTAATGGAGGCTGCCGCTTGCCCGCCTCTGCGGGGACTGGTGCCAGTGTTAGCTCGCACAGGCTGAGCCGCGGGCCCACTCTTTCATCTGTGCTGCAGTCCGGCTCCTTTCATGCCCAAAGCTCTCACTCTCTCTCAGTTCCAAGTGAAAGCAGCCCTTGCTCAGGGTTAGTGAGGGAGGCGGAGTGTTCCGTTCTCCATCTTATTTCTTTCAGGGTTCCTTATAAATTTAGTCAGTTTTCAACACTTCATACCTTTTGTTCAGTGTGTGGGACCCACAGACGCTCCAAGGATTGATTTTTCTGTCTCTGGTTGTAGAACTTGTTGAGTTTTGGGGGAGGAGTATCAGGAACGCTCCTCACGGCGCCATTTCTTTGATGTCACTCCCCCTCTGGCTTCCTTCGGCTTCCTTTACCGATTCCTCTGCATTGCCCAATAAATGCTGATGTGTTTCTGGCCTCTCTTCATGTTCCAATTCTCTTGTTGCTCCAAGTTCTCGAGGATTTCAAGTTCTACCTCTGTGTCAATGGTTCCCACATATAAACCCACCTAGCCCCCTTCATAGTCAAGCCCCCACCTCAAGTATCCTAAGCCAACACCCTAAATCCCTCCAGCTCAAGCATTCATAGCAAAGTTTATCATTATTATTCTATCTACTTCAGAATAAAAATAAGCAGAAACCTGCTGCAATCTGGATAAATGGTACTACATGACCCAAGACAGAAACCTCAGTATTATCCTTCTCCTCCACCTTCTCCTCCACATTTTGCCTTAATCAGTGACAGAGCTCTCCCTTTAACATCCAGCCCATGTCCCCTTGTGTGTCCCTTATGTCCAAAGTATCATCCTAGTTTAGTGCTCTCTTCTGCAAGTGGCCTCTCTGCCTGCATTTTATGCGTCAGCACACCTAATGCAAAGAAAATAAAAATATTTTAGAAATCAGATTATATCACTCCCCTACTTAAAACACTTCCATGGTTCCCCTTGCATAGCCAGTAAACTAAACTTTGCCTAAAGAGGATGCTATCTGATGGAGTGGACAGTTATCTGCACTTCATTTAAATTAGTGAATGAGATAAAGTATTATAGTGGGTTTGAGCAAGATCCAATTCCTCCCTAAACCTTGTATCTACCCCTAGCACCAGACCTCTGTGGCAGGCTATATCATTGTCCCATTTATTGTTCACAAAGCTTTACGAAGTAGGGTTAAGTAGCTTGCTGAAGAATACACAAGTAGCAGAGCAGGCAAGTAAGTTATAAAAAGCCTAATACAAGAGTACACTTCGTAAACCCTCCATCCAATGGGCTGTATTTCTCAGTCTGGGATCCATTAACTTGTTCAGAGATAGGCCAAAAAATTACACTGAAATTGTTGTATGCATATATAGTTTTTGCTAGGAAGATGATCCATGGCTTTTCTAAGAGTCTCAATAGAATCCATAGAAGAAACAAAATGGACAAAACAAAAGAAAATCTGCGATAAGACTAATTTCCAGGGGCTGTAAACTGACCTCCAGAAATAGTTCTTGGGGGGTTTTGAAGGTTATAGGACTCTGGAGCATTTTACATTACCATAATAGCTCATGCAAATCCTATCACATTTACAAATTCTTCAGTCAATTAAACTTGCTTCCAACCAGGTGTAAACAATGTACGAGGATGGTCTGTCCACAGAGCTAAGAGTGACAAGAGTCTCTCCAGCCCTAAGGTCAGGTGAGCAGTTGAACATACAAGTGTGGGACAACAAGCTCACCTTCAACAAAGCATGCAGATAAAAAGATCAAGGCTGAACCATAGGGAAGTCCTTCAACTAACGCCATTGCTGATGCCCATTCATTGGCAAGGAAGTCTGAGTCACATTCAGATTCTCCCAGGTACAAGTGCCTTCAGTTGAGATGGTCATCTCTAGGCCTGGATATTTGCAAAATGCCCTGCTTGCCTTGATTAATGACTCTTTTCATAAAGCCAGTCTCGGTGATAGCATGACAAATCTTTTCTGTCCCTCTGTGTTAACAGTTCAGAGGGACCATTAGCTTTTGGCTAGTATCCCAAAATTGCTCTGGATGTAGATGAATTCTAATGAAATATAAAGCATTTATCAAAAAGGAACACAGTAGATTTTTCAAAGCTTACGCTCAGCACTTCCATTTAACAAACACTATACCTCTTTTGGAAAATAGGCATCTTATGCAAGGGAAAAATTATTTTAAATTTGTCTTTATTATTTCTATATTTTATAAATTATAGGCTATAAACATGTACTATTATTATAAGAGAAAAGAATTCATAAACATCATTTAAAAAGTCATGTACTCTAATGTAATATACAAAAGATGTATTGTAGAATTGTGTACCTGAATCCCATATAATCTTATTAACCAATGTCACCCCAGTAAATTCAACAGAAATTTATTTTTTTAAAAAGTCTTGTACTCTTGTAGTTCCCAAAGATGGTTCATTACCAGAATCAGCAGGGGAGATGTGTTAAAATGTATACTTACTATATCTGAATCTCCAGTGCTGGTCTAGAAACTGGGCAAGTGTTACTCCCAAGTTCAGAAGTCAGGTAGTTAAGACCTCTTGTCTATAACAGGCACAGCTGACAGACTACCCCATGTATTTCCCATCTTTCTTTTAATAGCACCAGATTTTATTTCAGTAGCTAACTTTTTTCATATTTTTTCAGAATAAAATTGAACCCTCCCCTTACTTCAATAGTGGTGCCTGATTGGTTTAAACCAAACATGGGTTGAAGGGTGGGCATGCGACCTACACAGTCCAATCAGAATTGAACTCAGGACCCCATTAGAATGCGGAGACATAAACCCTCTATATCCCACCAGAAGTGAACAGGAAGCCTATAACCTCAGTGCCTTTGTCAGTTATCTTTAAACCATGAAGGGAACTGGGACTTAGTCATGAGAACCAAAATGGGGTCATGAATAGAAACTGAGACCTTGGTGCTACCACAGGGCTGGTGGATCAACTAATCATGGAGATTTTATTGCCTCTGGATGCTGAGGTACACAGAACAATAAGTGCTTTTATTGAGAAGGCCAACTGAAATTAGATTTTCCGTTTCTGGCAATATGATGAACTAACTGGCACACAACTCCTTACAGTTACTGATATCAGCTGTAATATCTCCTCCCTAAAGCTTTTTCTAATTTTCCCCAAGTATTACTACACCTTCCATGTAGGTGATAGATAGTAGAGAAGAGAAGGCAGAGAAGGGCTGCATGCTATTTAAAGCCCAGGAATCGCACCAATGGTTTAAACCAAACATGGGTTCAAGGGTGGGTATGTGACCTACACAGTCCAATCAGAATTGAACTCAGGATCCCATTAGAATTCTGGGACATAAACCCTCTATATCTCACCGGAAGTGAACAGGAACCCTATACCTCAATGCCTTTGTCAGCTATGTTTAAACCATGAAGGAAACTGGATTTAGTCATGGGAACCAGACTGGGGTCAAGGCTTTAGGCTCTGATTAGTCTTTTCATTTGCAGAGAAGTTGTTAAGCAAGATGGACAAAAGAGTAGATGCTCCTCCTCCCAGTATATTACCAAATTAGAATTGGGGCAGAGTACTTTTTAAAAGCACTTAGAAGTCTATATTTTACACGTGCATGTAATATGTGTTGTACAAGTCTGTTGGCCCCTAACCCAAATATTAGGTCTATGACAACTGAAACAATGTCTTTCCTATGGCACATACTGCTATATTGTAAGGATTCTTATTCTATTCTATTCAATTCTATTCTATTCTACTCTACTATATTATAATGTCTGCTATACCTTAAGAGCTCAATGAATATTTTTTTAGTGTGAATGAAGAAACTGAACAAATAATAGCTTTTACATTTAATCAAAGAATACTAAGTATTGGTGAGGATGTGAGGCAAATGGAACTCTGATCATAACTAGTGGGAGTATAAATCTGTATAATCTCCTTGAAAAACTATTTGGTAATATTTTGTAAAATTAAACCTACAACAATGGCTCAGCAATTTTAGTCCTAAGTAGATACCTATATACCCTGGAGAAATGAGAGTACATGTCCACAAAAAGATGTGTACAAAAATGTTTATTGCAGCTTTATTCAAGAAAAATAAAAATTGGAAAGAACCCAATTGCCCATCAAGAATAGAGTGAAAGACCCTGGCTGCTTGCCTCAGTGGTAGAGTGTTGGCCCAGTGTGTGGATGTCCCGGGTTCAATTTCCGGTCAGGGCACACAGGAGAAGCACCCATCTGCTTCTTCCCCCTTCCCCCTCTCCTTCCTCTCTATCTCTCTCTTCCCCTCCTTCAGCCAAGGCTCTATGGGAACAAAGTTGGCACAGGCGCTGAGGATGACTCCATGGCCTCTGCCTCAGGCACTAGAATGGCTCTGGTTGCAGCAGAGCAACACCCCAGTTGGGCAGAGCATCACCCCCTGGTGGGCATGCCAGGTGAATCCCAGTTGGAAGTGGGAGTCTGTCTGTCTGCCGCCCTCCCACCCCGTGCTATCTTCGGAAAAATACAAAAAGAATAAAAAGGAATAGAGTGAAAAATAATGATATATGAGTAGCAGAATACCACTCCACAAGAAAACTAACAAACTATTGCTACCCAGGACAAATAGATGAATTTTACAAATTCAATAAAGAATGAAAAGCCAGACACAAAAGAGTATATGCTACATGATTTCATCCATGAATTGAAGGGTAGCAGAAGAGAACATGCCACCCCAAAATATTCCTCTTTGACATAAGGATTAATTTGAGCTGATTATTTTTGAGTAGCTGCCAACACAGGGGAAACTAAAAACAGAAGTTACCCTTTGTAAAGTTACCCTTTACATTTATAAAGGAAATCTCCATTTCTAAGAGTGTCTCCCTTACCAGAAGAGAAGGATGACTTTAAATCACAAGAAACTCTTACTGACTGAGAAGGCATTGACTTACATCTGTATAACAAGCCTTACCTTTGTTCACTGTGCTTTTTCTGGTAAACTTCCATAACCGCCATCCCCTCACTGTTCCTCCATATTAAGCTAAAAGATGGTATTTAAGGTGGCTTGGACCATTTTCAGGAGTTATTCAGTTTCCCTGGACATCTCCCAGGAACAAGAAATAGGGTGTTAAATGTTCTGTATCTTGATCTAAGTGCAGTTATATGGGGATGTATATGTATATATATGTATGTGTACATATACGATATGAACATAATTAATGTTCAAACCTGTACAGAATTTTTATGAGAGTTTATTTGAGCCAACATTGATGACATATGCCAGAAAGCAAGATTTCAAATGCTCTGGAAAATAACACTTTGCAGTTGCTTTTACGCATCTGAAATTAAGGAGTGGGTGTAAGGAAGATTACATGAAGGTGGGAGAAAGCAAGGTGAGGATCAGATTACAGGATGGTTAAGAAGATGGTGGTTACTCCCTTGAGAGGTACTACTTCTGGCATTTCAAAGGTGTGTTAACCTAGATGCAATGGGAAGGGCGGGTCTAAAACCTTTTCACTAGAGAAGTTATAGGCCCAGGGACATGACTACCCACCATGACCTGCCCAGTTAGAAATGTATGATGTATTACAGCACCCCTTTATCTGTCTACAATGTATGCATATATTCTCATATAGGGACATATATAAACATATATGTAAAAATTCAGAGGTTATATATTTAAAGAGTTCTATACTTGTATATGTTTTATATGTGTAAAATTTTTAATGAATTGGAGGCATTTCAAATTCATTTTACCTTTAGGTTAAACATAAGAAAACACAGTGCAACATTATATCAGACAGAGTCAAAGGTCAGAGGTGGAAGAAAGAATTTCCTTATTTTATTAGTGAAGAAGCACAAGCCAAAAATATATAGTTATTTAACCAGGGTAAACTTATTAGTCACAGAGCTAACTCAACACATTTTGACTAACCCCATGCCTTGTAGCTAAAACAAATAGTGGGCATAAGCAGGGAATGGAGAGATAGCAGTGTTGCTTATAAAAAACAAACGGGACTTTTTCTACATCCCGTCTTCTTCGCTTCCCTGTATCCTATTCCTTTTCCTTTTCCTCACTTAATCCCGTGCTACTATTCTTCACTGACCTTTCCTGGTCTTCCTTCTACCCATTTCCTCCATTATGTATTCCAGCAAAACATAACCACATCATCATAGCTCTCAGAGCGGTCCCAGATAACAGAAGCCAAAATGTAGGTAAGCACAAAGCATGTTTCTTAAAAGTACACATTAATATATAGTTGGACATTTATTTATACCATATCTCATTTCCAAAAAGAATTTTAGTCAGCTGACAGGAGAAAAAAGCTGCAATGTCTTACAACTAAATGAAAGCAAGCCAGAGGATGGGAGGAAGTAACTAGAGTTAACCAGGTAACTGCAGGAGGAAGCCAACAAAAGACTGTTTGCAGCCCTGAATGTCTGCTGAAACTCTGAGTCGGCTTCCTGGGAGCTATTTCAGCTCTTACTTAGACAGAAGAGCCAACCACCAGACCTGCCATATCTTGCTTACCCAAAACTTTCTGGACTGTTGCCCACTATCCAAAGACATCAAGTACCTCTTCCTTATAAACTATTCACCAATCCCACTTCACCTTTTCCCAGGCCCCTTATTTACAAGCCAATTTAAAGTCTTTCAAAATAACTTAGATCTTTCTTCTCCAAACCCATGTATACAAGAACACCATTAATCTCAGAAGGGCAGACATGTGTGTCCCCCAGGACCTGGTCTTTTTCTGAGTCGAATCTGGCTTGAGAAACATTTGGCCTTAAAGATTTTTGTTTAACACAGCTTATAACATTACACTGGGGAACAATTTTTTTTTCATTTTCTGTTGCATGAGGTTTTAGAACTTTTTCTATATATTTCTGCATCACTGATTCCAACTCTGAAATTCATTTTTTGTACATGCTCTAGTTTTTATGCAATTTTAATTTCTTTTTGTTACAGTTAATGGCATACATTGGTTTTTAAATTGGAGTTAAAGAACAATGACTCTTGGATTAAACATAACCACAAGGCAATTAATGTTTTACAAACATCACTTTTACATAATTGTAGTTGTTTCTAAATGTAAAAAATTATTATCTGATAAAAACTCTCTTATTTTGTTTTAAGATTGAATCATGGCTTCTTCTAGTAGGCATAAATGTAAGAATAGTCCTGATACCTTCTGTTATATATGTGGCTGTTACACACTTCAATGTCAAAGGTGCAATATTTCATCATTTGTGACACGTACATATATTGCCTATTTTCAAGTTCCCTTTGGCGATCAAGACAAGAATTGGGCTCCTCATATTGTGTGTCATAATTGTGAGGAAATGCTTTGTGACTGGACAAAAGGAAAACGCAAATGAATGCCTTTTGGTATTCCCATGGTTTGACGTGAACCTAAGGACCACAGCAGTGACTGTTATTTCTGTCTCATCCATACAAAGGGCATAGACAAGAAAAAACTGCATATGATCGCATATCCTAATATTCCTTCAGCAATACGACCTATCCCACATTCTGAGACACTCCCAGTTCCAGTTTTCAATGGTTTTATTTCTTCTAAGGATGAAGAAAGTGAACATGGTGATCAAATGTATTTTGATAAGATGCATGAGGAAATGGTTGTAGAATCTGAAGGGTCGTCTTCTGATGCCAAGTAGTCATTAACACCTCAGCAGTTTAGCCAACCCGAATTGAATGACTTAGTAAGAGATTTGGGCCTATCAAAGAAAGCAGCTGAGTTATTAGCCTCCAGGCTTCAAGAAAAGAATGGACTTCACCCGTCAGCTAAAGTATCCCATTTCAGGAAGCGTGAACAAATATTTGTGGGGTTTTTTTCCGAAGACAAACACTTTGTTAAATGTCATGATATCAACAGTCTTCTCAGCCAGCTAGGTGTTACCACATACAGTCCAACAGAATGGTGGCTATTTCTTGACAGCTCTAAATGATGGCAGACTACTGCTAGAGCATCAAACAAGATTGTCCTTAACAAGTACACAAACGCAAGAGCTACAAATGCAAATGTTTGCCTGAATAGAATTTAAATAAGTTTTGCACAAATTTTATGATTAAAATAAGTGTTTTATTTTAATATGTTCTATTTTGAAATTGTAGACAAATTCTGATGTGATCATATCTTTTAGTGTATTAGTGTAATTACTGCATTATATAAATTATTATATTTTCACAAAGATGATGCCCAAGAAGACATTCTACTGCATTATGTTAAACTCAATGTTGAAAATTTTACAATAAGATAAAAACCTAAAATCTTGAATTGCAAAAAAACTGTAGCTTACAGAGAAAAACTGATATCAGATTTGGGATCAGCACACTCGAATTAGGTAAGAACAAGTGTTTTTGTGGATGCAACAAGAATTTTGTTCCCCAATGTCTATTACAAGATGATAGACAAAAATTGAGGAAATTGTTATGGAGGGAAAATCAGAAATGGAGGAATAAGATATTTCTAAGAAAGCAGTCAGTGCCTTAGGGGAGAGATTTTACCACTGCTGCTAAAACACTAGCATTGAAGTCAGGAACCGCAGCTGTAACCACCTCCCTGATCTCTATTGTCAAGGGTTCCTGATAGGAAAGGAGATATCTGAATTAAGAAACATAAAGGAAAGTAAGAAAAATAGAGACCTTCTGATATTTTATTAGTTGGCCCTTAAGAAATATAAAGTGATGTCCACAATCTAAAGAAACATAGCTGGGTCCAAGGTACAGATGAGGTGTAGACAAATGAAAGAGAAAGCATGATCTGATTAGAGGCAGGTTATAAAGAACTCCTCCCTCCACATCAGCTTTGAGGCCTCAGGATACAAGCTGTAAATTGTGTCATGCCAATCAAGCTGCCATATAGTGGGCCTCTCCTTTGTTTATGAACTGATGCACAGAATCCAAAATATATTAAAATTGGAAAATAAATTGACAACATAGAAGTCAGGAAATAAATATATTAAATATTTTCATTTTACTGTTCATTCATCCAAATCCCTTATATATGACCAACATTCTAGAAACCATCCAAGGAATTTAAAATGTTACGTACTACTAATACTCAGTTAGGAGTAACAGAAATGATAGTGGAGTTATTGTCTATTAGCTACTGCTATTATCTGAGTGACCTAAAATAAAACACCTTAATTTAGTCCAATGAAAATTAAGATTTGGGTTTTTGTTTTTCATTACAAAATAGAACAGAAAACCTAAAGTATTTAAAAACTATGAAATCCTTGGTATTCGCACCGCCACCAGCACTGCCTCTAGCTCGCCGAGCGCACGTTGAAGGAGAAGTGGGTAAGTACCATGGATACACAGCCGACTTTCCACCATCTTCTGGTGGAAAGCACAGAAGGAAGCAACTGGCTACCAAGCTGCTCACAGGATTATGCCCCCTACTGGAAGGATTAAGAAACCTCACGGTTACAGTCCTGGTACTGTGCACTGCGTGAAATTAGACATCATCAGAAATCCATTGAACTTTTGATTTGCAAACTTCCTTCCCAGCTTCTGGTGCAAGAAATTGCTCAGGACTTCAAAACAGATCTGTGCTTCCAGAGTGCAGCTAGTGGTGCTTTGCAGGAGGCAACTGAGGCCTATCTGGCTGGCCTTTTCGAAGACACCAACCTGTGTGCTACCCATGCCAAACATATAACAATTATGCCAAAAGACATCTAGCTAGCATGCTGCATATAAGGAGAACGTGCTTAAGAATCTACTCTAATGAGAAGTATTTCATTCTTAAAAATAATTACTCTTCATTACTCTTTTTCCTGCTATTGATAGTTCTGAACATTAGATATTTTTTTTCCAATGTGGTTTAAAGGTACTTAAGTATATAATTGTAAGTAGAAACAGCGGACAAAAATCAGGTGTTGGTATTTTCCATTTTCATGTGTGTGTAAATTTTTTAATATAAATGCGGGGACATAATGCATTAATGCAGGTTCAAATGTTTCAGTGGACAAGTTTCAGCAGTTCAACTTCATAACAGTAAAAATAAGCCTGTTAAATGTTCTGGACAATGCTAGCATTTGGATTTTTCAAAAACAAGTGAATTTCTTATTGATGGCAACTAAATGATGTGTGTGGCATTTTTGTCACACAGTAGATTCCATCCTTTTGCTATACTCTTCTGGGTTGTCCCACATGCAAGTACATGTTGTTAATGTTCTCTGTCTTCTGTGCTACTTCTGTAAGTTTGCTATTTAACAGTAAACTACAGAAAACAAAACTACGAAATTCTTGAATCTTATTCAAATATTTGAGAAGTCTAAGTAGACATTAAAGAATTCATGGTCTGCTTGTAGGCCAGATTGGTCTCAGGGTGTGCAGTAAATGCATCCTTAAGACATCTCAGTCTGGCCTGACCAGGTGGTGGTACAGTGGATAGAGCATCGGACTAGGTTGCAGAAGACCCAGGTTCGAGACCCTGAGATCGCCAGCTTGAGCGTGGGCCCATCTGGCTTGAGCAAAAGCTCGCCAGCTTGGACCTAAGGTCTCTGGTTCCAGCAAGGGGTGACTCGGTCTGCTGAAGGCCCACGGTCAAGACACATGTGAGATAGCAATCAATGAACAACTAAGATGTCATAACGGCAATGAAAAACTAATGATTAATGCTTCTCACCTTTCTCCGTTCCTGTCTGTCTGTCCCTATCTATCCCTCTCTTCCCTCTCTCTGACTCTCTCTCTGTCCCTGTAAAAAAAAAAAAAAAGAGATCTCAGTCTGTAGCCACTTCCAAGCACTTATAATTTGCATCATTAGACCATGGCCCAACTGATCTCTTCATTAAAAATTATATTTGTCAATGTTTATTTTTTTTATTATTTTGGTGGCTAAAATTTAGGGCTCTGTAGAAAATTGGATTTAACTTTCAATCCCAGCTCCAAAACCTATGAGTGATGTGATTGTGGGCAAGTTCCTTAAATTCTTTTAGCTCCAATTTCCTTGTCTGTAAAAAGAGTACAATGACATTAAATATTAACTAATATTTATTATTAATAATGAATTACATTTTATATAATTTATATACAAATATTAAATATTAAAGAATATGAAAACCTGATAGAATTGTGAGGGTTACAGGAGAAGAAGTGCAGTCACTGTTAATATCAACATCATTATCTCCATTATCATATTCACTATTACCATTACTAATGAATTCCTGGGGAAAACAGAAAGAGAAAAATCTGTATTTTTTTAAAAAGAAAAATGTTCCAACTGCACAGAAACAGAAATGGGCCAGTCCTATCTACATGTCGTCTATAAAGCCCAGTGTTTTGCTGAACCCAAACTTTTATTGTTACTTTGCAGTGGGGTGGGGGCAGTGCTGAAAGGGAACAGAAAGCAAGTGCGTCTCATAGGCCAGGGAGGTGTGGTGGACAGTGAGGGGCCGGGAGGAAAAAGAGGGGTGTGCTAGCAGAGCGGCTTTGGGGGCTCTGAGGAAGGTCAGCAGGACGTGGACAGTGCAAGAAAAGGCGATGGGATCAGGGCACACTACCCCCCAATATGCGGCCTTTGTATACCGAATAGTCTAAGCTCAAGGAGTTTGAGAAAAAGGCAGAAGCAGGAAGGTCACTCTAACCTCACTCCCTACCCCCCGCCCCCCCGTCACCCTTCTTCCCAGAAACAGGTCATAAGAGCCCCACCTGAGAGATGCCCTCCTATGCCTTGAGTCCCTGTATACCCCGAGGAAAGGGGCATCCTTGGTCCCAAAGACAATGGGGCTCCCTGAGAAAAATCCCACCGGGCCTTGGTAAGTTTCCCCCAGGTTACTACCCTCACCTCAGACTCCTTAACCTCTCTTGTTTCTTCAGGACTGCCCATTGTTCATCCTACCTCATGTAAAAAACACGCAGGTCTGTTTCTTCAGGCCTCCGTTTCCTAAGAAAGGCTCCAGGGTCAAGTAAACAAATCTGCGTGCTTTTCTCCTGTTAATCTGTCTTCATCACTTTAATTTTCAGAATCAACCCTGAGAGGGTAAAAGAAAACTTTCTCCTCCCTTACAGAAGAAACAAGACCGAAATAGAACGAGGACCCCTTGCATGGGTTCAGTGTCTAAAAGTCATTACAGCCTCCTTAGAGACGAGAAAATACGAGTTTATATCAGAATGTACTACACATCTTTTGTCGTGTGTTGCTCTAATCCTTTAAAGCTCATATATAGTCAATGTGACAGAGTTCTGATTTTAGAGCATGGATTAGATCATTCCTAGCTAATCTTTGTGCTGTCCCAAGAACATCCCCAGATAATTGCTTCTCAGACTTTTGGCTAAGATTAAGTATAGAGCATTCCCTCCACCCCCCAGAAAACAGCTCTCTGGATAGACAATCTAGACCAGAAGAACTGAAGGTCTTTCATAGACCAGAATGGGCAAAATTAGGCAAACTGCTGTTGTCCATGCTTGCTGGCAATGCATGTTATTATAACATGAACTGCTTTATCCAGCTCGGAAATAAGGCCGATCCTATTTGTGACCACCGACTAAAGGAATTCTTTGGACATGTGACATTTCAAGCAGCATTCCGCATCACTTCCTGGAAGCTGCCAAAGGTACAGAAATCCCCTAAGCCAGCAAAAGTCTTCTGTTTAACCAGCAACGAGGCGTACCATCAAGTTCCCCCCAAATAACAAAAACCAAAAATTACTTCTTCCTGGAGCTACAGGAAATCGTCTTTACCATGTTCACTGAGTAGTCAGCTAGAAGTGGGATTCCTGCACACTGGCCCTAACCCATAGCAGACCGAAATCAACCCCATGTGAATATATTATAGCCCATAGAGGAGGTGGTCTCCACCCTGCTGAAACCAAGGGAAAGAAAAATGTCACGCCAAGAACCTGAGAGCCATGCACATCCCAGCCCTTATCCAAAGTGTTTTTCCATCTCTGCTGCAGATACCACTGTGCACGCCAATCCTTTGCTAATCGTTCCCTTACCAGCAAAGAGTGAACAGTGATGACAGCCACAGTAACATCAGCAGACAGTTATGAATGTGCATTATGTACTAAGCCGTAAATGTGTGCTTTATACTAGAACATTTAATTTTTCCAAAAGCCTATGATTATGTATAGAATTATGCATATCAAGATATGCATTTTACAGATGGGTTCTCTGAGGCATATGAGAATTAAATAACACATCCAATGTCACACATCCAATGCCACACAGCCAAAGGACAAAGCTGAAATTTTTAAATGAGCTTTTTGACTCTAGATGCCAATTTCTAACCATCGCTTTTCCTGCCTCTTAGACAAAAGTGAGGTATACTGGTTGACATTCATTTTCCCCAGTGCTCAGAACAATCTCAGGGTTCCACACTAGCCCAGCTTAAATAAAGGAGGGTGGGGTGGGAAACGGGACAGAAAAGTTCCAAGGAGAGAGAAATAGGATTGATTTAATAAGCAACCCTTTCACTGAATTTCTATACCTGCTAAATATAGCCCTTCTTCCCCTAAAATTATTTTTAAATAAGAGAACAGAACACATTTTAATAGGAGTTGGGCAGAGAAAGGACTAGAGAGCAGGTAAATTGTTATCTGTAGATCATTGCACAAATGTAAGGTATTCTTAGCAGGATGCGAAGCTGTGAGAAATCCAGTGAATACAATTTTGTACAGGACTGAGTCACTATTAGTCTGTTAATTCTTTGTAGCTTCTGGCCAGCTTTTACTATATAGTTATCAAATGTGTGTGTGTCCCTAGTACCAAGGGTCTGTGTGGGAATGGAAGGAAGAATGGTGATCTAGGAGACACAGGGTAAGGGCACTTGAAGCGCAAGACTGAGAACTAAGGTATAAACTCATGCATAGGGTAAATCCAAATGGAGCACTTCTTATATGCCAGGAATAAGTGCTAAGGATACAAGAAGGATCCCTTTAGGAAGCTTATTGCCTAGAGCAGGGGTTGGCAAACTTTTAAATGTTCTGGCTTTGCTGGCCATAAGGTCTCTATCCCAACTACTCACCTTCTGCTGTGTAGCACAAAAGCAGAGGCAGACAATATGTAAATGAATGGGAACAGCTGCATGTCAATAAAACTCTATTTTTAAAAAACAGCTTGCTAGATTTGGCCCACAGGCCATTGTCTGCAAACCCTGTTCTAGTAGGCACCATAGGAAAGGCATGCAGAAAAAAACACTTCCTGGGTTGTTTTGTGTTCACATTTAATTGTTGTCTTTATCCTTGAACAGCTTTTATGTGGGTCTTCGGATCCATTCTGTTCCTTGAGTGTTCTGTAACTATCTTTTAGCTTTGACTGTTGCTGTGAAAAATCTGTCACCAGTTATTTCTTCTCCTTATAGGTAAGTGACTTTTCCAGAGGATTCTCTATCTTTGAAGTTAAGGAATCTTATTAAGAAATCTTAGTAATTCTGATATGAAAGGCTTTTATACCCCAAATTTTCCCTTATTTATAGTTACTGACATAACAAGCGTGTCTGTCATGCTATTTTACATTATGCTTTCTTCTAGTTTCCAACCTTTCTTTGCTACATCATCTTTTACTTTATGTTTTGTGATTCTTCTAATATTTAGTGGCATGCATATTTTTGTTCTAGTGGTTATTTTTATGACTATAATTTATACAGCACTGCAAACAATGATGAATTCAATCTATTTCCTCTTCCTCCTCTCTCCACCTCCATCATCCAATTTTATTCAATCATTTAATTTTATTTAATAAATATCTTTGTAATGCTCATTCATGCGGTAGCTCGTTTCCTATTTCCTTTCATGTTTTCTGGTGAAGTCATGCCCAACATCTTCCTGTATCATGACTATACTTTCTCTGAGTCCTGACACTCAGGCTGTATGTTCCAGTTCCATAGAGGTGATAAAAAAATTAAGTTTATTTAATTTGTGGTAGAAAAAGTGGTTGTGATTTTTATTTGTTTGATAGTAACATTTTTTTTTCCTAAACAGGTGTCTTTTTCTGTCATTGCTTTCTGTTGTTTTTCATCGTTTTTTCTGGTTTATCCCTTGTATTGATCCTATGTGCACATGCTTCAGTGCCCAGCAGTGAAGGTGGGGTTTTCTCTGATTACTGTCTGTAGAAAGTCAGTATTTCTTGTTCCAGGGGTGTGTGTGTGTGTGTGTGTGTGTGTGTGTGTGTGTGTTATTATCTTTTTCTTCTCCTCTAATGGGGAGAACAATAGTAGAGGTTTTTGCAATGCAAAGACTTTTTCTTCCTTCACTGCCACAAAAACAGACAGCTTCCTGCACACATGGCTTCCCTATGTGATTCTTTTTTTTTTTTCCTATGTGATTCTTAATTAAACTTCATCCTCTATGCTTTCTGAAAGGAATCTAGGCCTAAGAAGGTCTGGAAACTGTTGAGATTTAGATTTCTCTCCTGAGGGTATGCTCTCACTTCCCCAAGGTGTCTTGTTTCTAGCTATTTCTGAGCTCCTTCGCCCGCTGTTTCTGGCTGCTCTCTGGGTCCCTTTGCTTGGATCCACGGCTATTGTCAGCCCTTCCATCAGCTGTGCCGTTTGGAAGTTGTCCTGGCTTTTAGTTTTGCTGAAAATGGAGTTTGTATCTGTATTTTTCCTTCACCTTTTTGCTTCTGGAGACTTTCTAGAAAACAAAGGTGGGAATGTTGGCTTTACTGTGTTCAAAGCACAAAATCTCAATTTGACACTGACTTCTCTGAAATGGGAACATATGTGAAATCGTAAGGTGACTAAAAGTGACCTTGGGTGATCAAGGCAGTCACATAAAACCTAGGAGACCACACACACACACACACACACACACACACTCCATCTTCATGTTATCAGTTACTGAATGTCTGATTGCCTGAGGATGAGAAAAATCCTAGTGGAAGGAAATTAAATAGGAGGCACTCAGCCTGTTGAGAGAAAAGCAATCCTCACCAAGTCTGTACATGCCCTGCAAAGAGACAGGAAGATGAGTGTAATCACAAGACTAAGACTGGGAAAAAACAGGTCTTTTCTGTGGATAGAGGTACTTTCCATCACTGATCTTAAGGGTAGGATCTGACCTCCCTTATTTACAGGTACAATGTTTGGATGAGTTTGTAGAATATGTTGGATTAAAATGACAGCGTTGTTGTCACCTATTTTATTACTTCTAATTTAATATAGCTATACAGATACCCACACATAACCAATTTTGTCTAGATGTGTAAATGTGATCATTTCCCTATGGCATTATTCTTTCCCTTTATATCAATAGCTTGTTTCCCCAGCCCCGCCCCATCCCATTCCCCAGATAATTCATGCTACCAACATCTTTGTCTTTCATATTTTCCTCCTTACTTGAATAATCCTTTTCAGACACAGACATATACTGCATGCCATTTTTTGGTCACTATTTACATTACAAAAACAAGATTACATTAAGCATTTTTTTTTCCATCTCGCATTTCTCACTCAACATTACCTTGTGCTATTTCTTCCAAAGGCTTGAGTAGCTTTAATTTGCCTTTTTAAATGACTGCATACGATTTCATAGTATAATTATATTTCATAGTTTATTCAACCATCCCATTATTGATGAGCATCCACATATTTTCCCGTTTTGCCACCATAAACAATGTTTCATAAAACATTTTTACACATATTTTAAGTACTGGTGTTTTTGTTTCCATACAATAGATTCCTGCAATTTGCGATTGCTGAGTCCAAGGAAATATATACTTTCCTATCTTAATAGAAACTGCCAAGTGGCTTTCTGAAAAGGCAGAAACTCCTTATATTTCTACCAGCAATGTAAGAAAATCCCTTTTTCTCTACATGACCTCAATAAACATTAAAACAGTTAGCTCTGATTTATGTTATTTCCCTTATCAGTCTTGAGATAATTTCCTCCCCTTTTGCAAAGCGATGTCATGGAAGATGGTAAAGAGAGATTAAGAGATAGTTATGGTATCAGTCTTCCATGTGGAGCTTAGGGAGTGTTTATTCAGCAAATACTTTTCAGGTACTTTCTCTGTGTGCAAAAAGTGTACAAGAAACTAGTCAAATTTTAAAATATGTAAATAAGCCCACAGAAGCATGCTGCCCAGATAGGAAGAAATTCTGGCAAAATGTCTCTATTTAGAAAGGTCTAGGATCTGCTTTCCATTCATGTGTGATCTCTTGAAACCTCAGTTTCCTCATTTATAAAATGGTTTTGATGATATGACCCACCCATTGGGATTGTTCTAGAAATACTATCAGATGATGCATGTAAACCTCTAAGCACAATGTCTGGCACAGAGCAAGCAATAAATGGAAAGGTTGTATTATTATTATTATTATTATTATTATTACTACTACTACTACTATTATCATTCTATTAAAATTTATGTAGCACAGTAGTGGACAATAAGATTAGACCAGGTAGGTGCCTGACCAGGTGGTGGTGCAGTGGATAGAGTATCGAACTGGGATGCAGAGGACCCAGGTTTGAGACCCCAAGGTCACCAGCTTGAGTGTGGGCTCATCTGGCTTGAGCAAAAAGCTCATCAGCTTGGACCCAAGGTCACTGGCTTGAGCAAGGGGTTACTTGGTCTGCTGAAGGCCTGAAGTCAAGGCACATATGAGAAAGCAATCAATGAACAACTAAGGTTTCGCAACAAAAAACTGATTATTGATACTTCTCATCTCTCTCCGTTCCTGTCTGTCTGTCCCTATCTATCCCTCCCTCTGAGTCTCTCTCTGTCCCTGTAAAAAAAAAAAAAAAAAAAAAGATTAGACAGGTAGGTTAGGGCCAGAATGGAGAAGACCCTGAATATCACATTAAGAAATTTTATCTTTAGGTTATGGATTCTCACAAAAGAGAAAAATATGATGAAAATGGTATTCAAGGAGGATTTCCTGGTCAGTAATTAATCTGCATATAAATTTGTGATGAAGAGGCTAGCAGCAAAAAGATCAAATAGGAGGTATATCAGCGAGATGCTTCTTCTATGAAACAGGACTGATTTTTGAATTTTTAAAAAATGGTACAGTATTGGCACTAACCAATTAAAGCAGGCAACCAAATCATTAGAATGGATACTGGCTGGAAACAACTAATAGTGCTATAGTAGTGCATCAAGCCTGAGGTCAGCCCCACTCCTTAGTGAGAGAGCACCTCCCAAAAAATAGCTTAAATAATCACTTATAACTCACATAGAAAGAAATATGGAAGAACGTGGCTCTAGAGTTGGTTAATTGTGCAACTTAATAGAAACTGGCATGGTCTGCCCACATCCCTCAGAACTCACCCTTCCAATGCACCTGGATCCAGAGGCTTCCTGTCCAGCATCTGCAGCTCTGCCTGCAGGCTCTCTCTGGCCTCAGGCATGTTCTCATCCCTTGTGTAGGACAGGCTGGAAGCACATGCTGAGACCAGTGCTCAGACAATGCCTCATAGGAGTTGATGGATAAATACTCTGGTTTCCTGACCTTCTGGGTGGGGCAGCTCTGACGTGTGGGCTGCACGTTCTCCCAGAGATCCCCGGCAGAGCTGAGACTCACTTGCCTCAGCAGTAGCCTGCTCCTCAGCACACTCTGCTGGCTCCCTTCCTTTCCCTATCCCTTCCCCACCTCCCCACTAGTGTTTACTAAGACCATTTTTCAAATAAACTTCTTAAACTGAAATCTCTATCTCAAGAATGGCTTCTTGAAGAGGCAAACTGTATAGACTTTCATCCTGGGCTGTGTTCCACAAGATGGAGGCTCCAGTTACTCTTCTCATTTTATCAGAGGGGAAAAAAAATCTTTCAGAAGGCTTGCAACATCTTCTCGTTGCAGATCGCAGGCACAACAGGGTCATGTGTTCATGCCTAACCATAAAGTCATCACAGAGGAGAATGAGATCAACACAGTGCATTGAGGCTAACCAAGACTCATTTCCTGGGGCAAGATAACAGTGGGTACATGAATAAAACTGGACTTCTGTTCCCAAGAAAGAACTAAGAATGACACCTGAGTAAGCTTCAATATTCTTTTCTAGAAAGCATTTCTTTAAGCATATAGGCATGAGGCCGTGAGAATGCTTACTATGGTGTTGGCAGTAAAAATCTTCAACTAAATCCTGGACTTGATTTATCCAGTGAATTCTGAGTCTTTCATCTTAAAAAAAAAAGAAAATGGAAAGTTTTAACATTCAACTCCGTGTTTAACCTAGCATGAATATGATCTGCATATTTCTTACATGAAGTGGGCTTAATACATCTTAATTGCCTACAATAGAAATAACATTTTTCAAAATGACCGGGTATTCATTGCTATTTCCCTTCATTTGTCTGAGTGCTCAGAGATATATTAGAACCAGTTAGGAATCAAACTGGTATAAAACAGCCCTTGATTATACTGAGAAGATCAAGTACGCCCACAAACATCCACATTGATACCGAATATAGGCATAGGATGGCTGCCTAAAAATCATGTATTAATATTCAGATAGTCTGTGTAGCCAAGACAGGTAATGATTGATGACTCAGGCCACAGAGGGTCTTTAGAGACAGAATCTCGAGTATATTCCTATTTTGTATGAATATCTAATGAGAAGAACAAAGTTTCCTCTCTTGACAGCCAGGAGCTGGCTTCAGGCAGGCCTTTGACTCAGCGTGGGACCTTCGCTGCCATTTTTCTTACTTAACTTTTCCTAAATCCCAGGCAACTGCACACCTCATCGTGAATATCTCCCACAGGTGAGACCCCTCTGAGGGGGTCACAAAGAAAGAATTCCCCGTGGGTCAGGCCTGTCAAATAATTCACTGCAGATGAGGAAAGAGAGGAGAGCCAGGATTTGGGACACCAAGCTGTCACCACACTGAGCATGTCAGGAGGCACTGAGCCCAGCAGCTAATGCTGCCGGCGCTGTGAGAGGCACGAGGTGACAGAGTTCTCCTTCAGCCGGTGCTCTTTTATATTTGTTGGCATGGAAATAAATTGGTTTCACTTTTTATTTCCTCTTTAAAAGTCCTTTAAATTCTAACGAGCTAATGGAGCCAATTCCTTTTGTCACCCCAATCCAAGTCCATTAATACCCATCCTGCATTTCATCATAACCTGGTGACCTTTTTCAAGCCACACAATCATTCATGTTTGGTTTGTCCTGTAGAAAGAAGAACCCAAAGATGCCTGATAATTCCTGCTTGAGAAAAATTCAGGGAGAGGATGGCAGTCTGTTCAGAGCCCTTCCGAGACTGTCTGCTTGTCAATCTAAGTCCTGCTGCAGCCAGCAAGACAGGCCATTAGTAGGAAGCCAGCACCTTTGGCCTTCACTAATAGTGGGAGCTGGGTGGAGGGAGTGGGGAGCAGACAGAAGGTGGAGGAGCTGCGGACAAGGCTTGGTGAGCTTCACCATTAGAAATAAATGCCAAAGGCATTCCACAGAGGGAAACAATGAATGCTTCCAGCCTCCAGCTCACAGAAGAATCTGGTATTGCACAAGGAGAGACTTGAAGGCTTTTGAAGTTGTTTCTCTGCATTCTATTCTCCCCACATTTGTTATTCCACCCCCTGTTTTGTATGGTATCAACAGGAAAGGCGAATATGGGAGGCGCTGGAGGCCCTGGGCTGGAGAAATGGAAGAAAGGTGGAGCAGAGGGGCGGGGTCTCGTCCACAGCTGGGCTCAGGAGGAGCAGAAACCAGGGAACTGAGTGCGTGGTCATGGCTGCAAGGAGAGAGGCGGCCAAAGGAAGGCGCTGCGGTCTTTCTGGGAAAGAAACGGCACATGGAGGAAAATGGCCTTGACGTCAGAAAAGTCTATAGAAGTCACACCAAAGGCAGACTCTAGGAAGCACTACGCCAATATCAGCAACCTAAGTCGGAGTCTCCATCCACACCATTCAATCTGTGAGCACTCACAGGGGGCGCTTGAAATGTGGCTGCTTGGAAATCAGATACATACATGGCTTTGAAAACTTCATACCACAAACAAGGAATATTAGATATTCATTACGTAGTTTCATATTGTATATTGAAATTAAAGTGACTGTTGCCCTAGCCAGGTAGCTCAGTGGATAAAGCACTGTCCTGGCACACCAAGACTGTGGGTTTGATTCCCCGTCAGGGCATGTCTGAGAAGCAACCAATGAGTACACAACCAAATGGAGTAACTAAGTGAAACAAGTTGATGTTCCTTTCTCTCTCTCTCTCTCTCTCTTCAATGGAAAAAAAATTTAATGACTTTTAATCTATTGGGTTAAATAAAATACATTAGTAAAATTAACTTCCGCTGTGTTTTTTTTTTTCAGTTTTAATGTGGCTATTAAAATCTTTTAAATTACATAGGTGGCTCACTTAAATTACATTTCGGACATCACTTGTCTCAGCCAAGGCATGCAGAATTTCAAAACTCTGGGTAGCTGAGGACATCATACTGAAACCTGGCCCTCCTCTCCTGGACCCCTGAGCTCCCTGCGTCCCTAAGAAGCCCTGACGTCGGCCCCAGCAGAGCAGAGGTGGGAGGGTTTGGGCCCTGACCCTGACAACCAGCCTAGAGAACAAGTGGGGCTTCCTTTAATGCATTAACACCTCTGCCTCTAAAACAGTGGTTCTTAACCTGGGTTCTATTGAACCCTAGGGGTTCAATGAGTCGGTCTCAGGGGTTCAGAGAAGCCTCTGCCTCGGAGGCCAGAATAAAGTAGTACTGTAATTTGTTGTGAGTTCATGCACTTTGTTGGTTTTGTTCTTTGAGCAAGGTGATGTTCATGCACGGCTCATTTGGTGCGTCAGTAAAGAAACATATACCTATGTCTTGAATTTGGAAAAAAAATCGTATTTTATTTATCACCAAAGAAGGATTCGGTGAATGCGCATATGAAACTGGTCAGTACCTCAAAAAAGGTTAAGAACCACTGCTCTAAAAGGAAACCCCTTGGGGGAGGCAGGGAAGCTGAAGTCATAGGAAGTAGGAGGCTGGAAAAAGGTGTCAATTTCCTTCTCTGCCCCAATTATTTTTACTCTTGGGTAAGCCCTGCTTTGTCATGAAAATTTGCATCTTCTTGCTGACCCGACACAGACCAGGCCGTCTGTTTCAGGAAGCATGCCATCCCATGTGCCCTGTGCCCTTCACTTGGCACCAGGGCACAGAGCTCAAAATCATTTCATTACTCACATCAGGAGGCAATTTGAATAATCTGGAAACAAACTTTGCTCTATTTGCTCAGGTGATGGAGGCTTTTCTTTATCCTATTGACTTCTTACTGGAATTTGCAGAACATTTTGGTTGAGTGGTAGATCTTTTTTTCTCCTTTTCATTTTTCAGTTTTGTGTGTTTCTTTTTTAAAGAAATTCAATCACCTGGTTAACAAAAATGAATGACTCATGCAAAGATTATTTATCAGATATCTTGCCCTCCATCAACGCCCAGATAATTGAGTGAGACAGATTTGTTTTGTCTTTTAAAAAAATTACAGCTACCACGGCAGAACTCATGACAGAACACAGAGGCATAAAAAGGACTGAGGAATCAGTTTTCCCTCTGGAGAGTTCAGACCCCAATCTAATCTTTTACACACACACACACACACACACACACACACACACACACACACACACACCGCTCCCCCCAAGTCTGCGATCCAAACTAGCATCTTTAGATGACTCTACACATCTCCATTTGGGTGCCTCACAGACATCTCAGACTTAACCTGTTCCAAGTATATCTCACTCTTTTAAAAAATAAAACAAACCCCTCCTTCCCTGCCAGCACATGTCCCTTCAGCGTCCACATCTCAGCCAATGGCATCACTGTGCGCTCAGTTCTGAACCGCAAGGAGAGGGGTTCTCCTGGTTCCTCCCTTTTCCTGTCCACCACCCCAGCTAAGCCATCTGTGACTGCTGCTGACCTGGTCACGCCAATCATCCCTCACCTGGGCTAATGCAGCTGACCCCCACACGGACTTACCTCCTCCAGTCCTCGCCTCGCCATTCCAATAGCCAGGGAGCAGCAGGCACGACATTCTCCAAGTCATGTCACTTTCCTGCTCACACCTATCAATGCATCCTAATTGCACGCGAAATAAAGTCTCAAACACTTATCTTGGAATCTGCAACAATTTCTTAACCAGAACACAGAGAAGCACGAGCCAGGAAGGGATATAAGATAAATTGAATTACTTTGAAATTAATAATGTCTGTTCATCAAGGGAAGTGAAAAATCAACCCATTGAGTGAGAGGAAATATTTGTGAAACATGTAGTGAACAAAGGACTCATGTCTAGAATATTAAGAATTCAGATACACCAGTAAGAAAGAGACAACTCAATAGAAAAAATGAACCAAATACATACTTGAACAAATGCTTGACAAAAGAGAATATCCAAACGGCAAACATATACAGGAAAAGGGGTTCAGCCTCATTTTATTTTAACATGAAATTTATTTTAATTTATTGTGTTTACATAGATTCTAGTGTACCTCCAATACATCTTCCCCTCCCCCATGTTCCCTAATACAGCCACCCTGTCCCTCTCCCCATAACGCCCTTCCCCCATCCCTCCAAGATTTGCTTTTCTGCTCTCATCCCATCCTATCATCCCCCTTTCCCTCTGTCCACTTTCCCTCTGGATCCTTTGATCCCACCTCTGTCTCTATTCTGCTCCTCAGTTCATATTGTTCGTCGGATTCCTCAGATAAGTGAGGTCATATGATGTTTTTCTTTCTCTGCCTGGCTTATTTCACTTAACATAATAGTTTCCAAGTCTATCCATGTTGTCGCAAAAATTAATATTTCCTTTTTTTTAATGCCCCATAGTATTCCATTCTGTATATGTACCACAGTTTTTTAATCCACTTGTCCACTGTCAAACACTTGGGCTGTTTCCAGTTCTTGGCTATTGTAAACAATGCTGCCATAAACATGGGGGTGCATTTCCCCTTTTGAATCATTGATGTGGTGTTCTTGGGATATATTCCTAAAAGTGGGATGGCTGAGTCAAAAGGCAGTTTGATTTTTAATTTTTTGAGGAATCTCCATACTGTTTTCCACAGTGGCTGCACCAGTCTGCATTCCCATCAGCAGTGCAGAAGGGTTCCCTTTTCTCCACATCCTCACCAGCACCTATCATGTGTTGTTTTGTTGATGAGCGCCATTCTGACTGGTGTGAGGTGGTATCTCATTGTGGTTTTAATTTGCATCTCTCTAATGATTAGTGATGTTGAGCATTTTTTCATATGCTTATTGGCCATCTGTATGTCCTCTTTGGAAAAGTGTCTATTCATTTCTTGTGCCCATTTTTTGATTGGATTGTTTATCTTCCTGGTGTTGAGTTTTACAAATTCTTTGTAAGTTTTGGTTAATAACCCCTTATCAAACATATTGTGTGGTTTGTCTTTTTATTTTGTTCATATTGTCTTTAGCTGTGCAAAAGCTTTTAAGTTTGATATAGTCTCATTTGTTCATCCTGTCCTTTATTTCACTTGCTCATGGAGATAAAAATATATTGTTGTGACTGATGTTGGAGAGCTTACTGCCTATGTTTTCCAGTAGGATGCTTATGGTTTCATGACTTACATTTAAGTCTTTTATCCATTTTCAGTTTGTTTTTGTGAACGGTGTAAGTTGGTAGTCTAGTTTTATTTTTTTGCAGGTAGCTGTCCAATTTTCCCAACACCATTTGTTAAAGAGACTCTTTTTACTCCATTGTATGCTATTTCCACTCTTGTCAAATACCAGTTGTCCATAAAGGTGAGGGTTTATTTCTGAGTTCTCTGTTCTGTTCCATTGATCTGTATGCCCATTCTTATGTCAGTACCAAGCTGTTTTGAGTACAATGGCCTTGTAATATAACTTGACATCCGGTAGTGTGATACCACCCACTTTATTCTTCTTTTTCAAGATTGCTGAGGCTATTCGTGTTTTTTATTGGTTCCATATGAATTTTTGGAATATTTGTTCTATATCTTTGAAGTACGTCATTGGTATTTTAATAGGAATTGCATTGACTATAAATTTCTTTGGGTAATATGGACATTTTAATGATGTTTATTCTTCCTAACCATGAACATGGTATATGCTTCCACTTGTTTGTATCTTCCTTGATTTCTTTTATCAATGTTTTAAAATTTTCTGAGTATAAGTCTTTAACTTCCTTGGTTAAATTTGCTCCTAGGTACTTTATTTTATTGTTGTTGTTGCAATAGTGAAAGGGATTGTTTTCGTAATTTCTCTTTCAGACAGATCATTGATGGTGTATAAAAATGCCTCTGATTTCTGAGTATTAATTTTATATCCTGACACCTTTCTGAATTCATTTATCAGATCCAGTAGTTTTTTTACTGAGACTTTAGGGTTTTCTATCTACAGTATCATATCATCTGCAAATAATGATAGTTTTACTTCTTCTTTTCCAATTTGGATGCCTTTTATTTCTTCTTCTTGTCTGATTGCTGTGGCTAGGAATTCAGGAACTATATTGAATAAGAGTGGTGAAAGAAGGCAACCCTGCCTTGTTCCTGATCTTAAGGGGATTCCTTTCAACTTTGCCCACTGAGTATGATATTGGCTGCAGACCTGTCATAGATGGCCTTTATCATGTTGAGGTATGTTTCCTGTATTCCCACTTGCTGAGAGTTTTGATCATAAATGGTTTTATCAAATGCTTTTTCTGCATCTATTGATATTATCATGTGTCCTTCCTTTTGTTTATGTGATGAATCACATTGATTGATCTGCGAATATTGTACCAGCCTTGCCTCCCATGAAAAAATCTCACTTGATCATGATGTATGATTTTTTTCATGTATTGCTGGATCTGTTTGCTAATATTTTGTTGAGAATTTTAGCATCAAAATTCGTCAGTGATATTGGCCTATAGTTTTCTTTATTTGTGTTGTCTTTGCCTGGTTTTGGAATCAGAATTATGCGTGTCTCATAAAAGTAGCTTGGAAACTTTCTTTTCTCTTGACTTTTTTGAAATAGCTTGAGAAGGATAGGAGTTATTTCTTCTTTTTTTAAAAAAATTTCTTTTTATTGTATTTATTTTAGAGAGGAGACACAGAGTGAGAGAGAGAGAAAGAAAGAGAGAAAGGGGGGAGGAGCTGGAAGCATCAACTCACATATGTGTCTTGACCAGACCAGTGCAGGGTTTTGAACTGGCAACCTCAGTGTTCCCAGGTCGATGCTTTATCCACTGCGCCACCACAGGTCAGGCTATTTCTTCTTAAATTTTTGATAGAATTCGCCTGTGAAGCCCTCAGGCCCAGGGCTTTTGTTTGTTGGGAGTTTTTTGATAACTATTTCGATCTTATTTGTTGTAATCGGTCTATTTAGGTTTTCTGATTCTTTCAGATTGATTTTTGAAAGATTATATGTTTCAAAGAATTTGTCCACTTCACCTAGGTTGTCTAATTTTTTGGCATACAGTTCTTCATAATATTTTCTTACAATCCTTTTCATTTCTGCTGTGTCCTTTGTTACTTCTCCACCTTCATTTCTAATTTTATTTATTTGAGTCCTTTCTCTTGTTTTCTTGGTGAGCCTGGCTAAGGATTCATCGATCTTGTTTACCTTTTCAAAGAACCAGCTCTTGGTTTGCTTGATCTTCTGTATTGTTTTTTTAGTCTCTATGTCATTTATTTCCACTCTGATCTTTATTATTTCCTTCCTTCTACTTCCTTTAGGCTTTACTTGCTGTTCTTTTCCTAGTTCTTTTAGTTGCGGGGTTAAGTTGTTTATTTGAGCTTCTTCTAGCTTCTTAAGGCATGCCTGTAATGCTATGAACTTCCCTCTCAGAACTGCTTTTGCTGTGTTTCATAATTTTGAGTTGTAGTATGCTCATTTTCATTTGTTTCAAGGAAATTTTTAATTTCTTCCTTGATCTCATTGTTGACCCATTTGTTATTTAATAACATGCTGCTTACTTTCCAAGTGTTTAAGTGTTTTTCAGTTTTTCTATTGTAGTTGATTTCTAATTTCATGCCATTGTGGTCAGAGAATATGCTTGATATGGTTTTAATCTTCTTAAATTTGTTGAGATGTGTTTTATGCCCTAATATGTGGTCTATCCTAGAGAATGTACCATGCACACTTGAAAAGAATGTATATTCTGCTGCTTTAGGGTAAAAGGTTCTGGAGATATCTATTAAACCCACTTGATCTAGTGTGTCCCTTAATTCTGCTGTTTCTTTGTTAATTATTTTCTTGAGGTTCTATCCGGTGATGTTAGTGGGGTATTGAAATCCCCTACTATTATAGTATTGCTGTTGATCTCTCCCTTTATGTCCATCAAAATCTGCTTTATATACTTAGGTGCTCCTATATTAGGTGCATATATATTTATAATGGTTATCTCTTCCTGTTGGATTGCTCCCATTATCATTATGTAGTGACCTTCTTTATCCCTTACTATCGTCTTTGTTTTAAAGTCCATTTTGTCTGATATCAGTATTGCTACGCCAGCTTTTTTCTTTCATTTTCATAGTTTTTTCCATCCTTTTACTTTCAGTCCATGTGTATCTTTTATTTTGAGGTGGGTCTCTGATAGACAGCATATGTATGGGTCCTGTTTTCTTATCCATGCAGCTACTCTATGTCTTTTGATTGGAGCATATAATCCATTAACATTTAAGGCAGTAGTTCTTAACCTTTTCTGAGGTACTGAACCCACCAGTTTCATATGCGCATTCACCGAACCCTTCTTTAGTGATAAATAAAATATGATCTTATTTCCAAATTCAAGACATAAGTATATATTTTTTTACTGGTGCACAAAATGAGCTGTGCATGAACATTACCTTGCTCAAAGAACAAAACCAACAAAGTGCATAAACTCACAACAAATTACAGTATTACTTTATTCTGGCCTCCGTGGCAGAGACTTCTCCGAACCCCTGAGACCGACTCATCGAACCCCTAGGGTTCGATAGAACCCAGGTTAAGAACCACTGATTTAAGGTTATTATTGATATGTAGTTGTTTATTGCCATTTTTTTCTTTAAATCTACCTTCCTCTTTATATATGTATATATTCTACCCCCACTCACCCCCACTTTGTTCTGTCTACAGTATGCCTCTAAACATTTCTTGCAGCATTGGTTTGGTTGTGATGAATTTCTTGAGTTTTTGTTTTTATTTTATCTGGGGAGATTTTTATTTTTCCTTCAATTTTAAACGATAGTCTTGCTGGATAAAGAAGTCTCGGTTGTAGGTTCTTGTTCTGCATTATTTGAATATTTCTTGCCATTTCCATCTGGCCTCAAGTGTTTCTGTTGAAAAGTAGGATGTCATCCTTATGGAGGTTCCTTTGTAGGTGATGGACTGTTTCTCTCTTAATAGCTTTTAGTATTCTTTCTTTATCTCTTAGCTTTGGTATTTTGATTATAATATGTCTTGGTGTTGGTCTCTTTGGGATCCTTTTTAATGGGGTTTTCTCTGCTTCTTGAACCTGTGTGACTCTTTCCTGCATCAATTTAGGGTAATTTTTGGCTATAATTTCTTCAAACAGGCTCTCTATCCTTGTTCTTTTTCTTCTTCTTCCCCTATTATGCAAATATTGTTTATCTTTCAGTTGTCACAGAGCTCTCTTAGAGTTTCCTCAGACTTTTTGATTCTCTTTTCTTTTTGCTGTTCTGCTTCCATGTTTTTGCTTATCTTGTCCTCTATGTCGTTGATTTGATCCTCTGCTTCATCCAGCCTGCTTTGAATTCCTTCTAGTGTAGTCTTCATTTCTGATATTGTGTTTGTCATTTCTGTCTGGTTCTTCTTTATGATTTCTGTGTCCTTTTTGATGCTTATAATTTCTTTATTGAGGACTTTATTAAGTCCATCCATTGCAGCTTTGAAATCCTTAAACATCTTAACAATCATAATTTTATACTCTGCATCTGGTAATTTGATTGCTTCTGATTCATCCAGGACTTTTTCTGAGGATTTGTCTTGTGGAAGCATATGACTTATGCTTCTCTGCCTTCCCATTATTCTCTATGACTTATAGGGTTCTTCCAGTTGTGGTCTCCTTAGCAGAGCTGCTTTGAAGTCTTGGTTTGTTTGTTTTCTTAACTCAGTGGTAATCTTGGGGGGCTTATTTGAAAATCTATCCAGAAATGCGGTGGGTGTAACCTCTGAGACTCTGAGGCGTTTTCTGCCAGCTGCTGGGGGAGGGGTGCTTTCTCAGCTTCAGTAGGTAGAGGTATATCTCAGATCTCCCTGGAGACCTGAGTTACTGCCCCTCCTCCCCACTTCCTGTTTTCAGCTGTGTCTTTTTGTGCTGATTGGAACTGGAGAGCTTTCTGGAGGTGGGTCACCCAGAACCACTTTAGGCTTGTGCTGTGTGGAGGGATCAACCCCTCCCCCAGCTATGGCCACCTCTGTACTGGATGAGTCAGCTTCTCAGGTCATCCCAGGCATTCCTCTGCCCATCTCCAACAGTCTCACTGTCCCCACTTTCCTTTTGGAAGACAAGCCTGTCCTCTCAGCCCTCCTTGTCCCCAGGACCCCAGGCAAGTGACTGTGAGCAATATTTTCTGTTCTGTCCTTTTAAGTCACCCCCACCACTTCCCACACACAGATCTTTGTTCTTTTCCTTCTGCGTCCTCCAGTCTCTGGATTTCTAGGCTGGGTCCCCAGTTCTGAGACTGATGGCCTCTTGACTCTCAGGGTCTCTCTCCTTGTAATGAGAACTCTTCTGGGCTCTCAACCTCACTTCCCCTCCACTCCTGGAAGCAGGGGAGTCCTCACCGTGCCTCCACACTCCCTACCAGGTTCAGTGTGGCTTCTCCTTTGCTCCTTGGTTTTTGAGACCTGTTCTTTTAGTTCAAAGTAGGTTTTTTATGCTGATTGTTCCTAAATTAATTTGTAATCCAGTTTGGCGGTATGAGCTGGAAGTCTGTGTGTCTGCCTACTCAGCTGCCATCTTGTCCTCTCCTCAGGGCTCAGCCTCTTAAGTCACCAGAAACTAATTAACGTCACACTGGAGGACCACTACACCCATTAAGAAAGCTAAGACAACAAAGTAAATGGAATAACACCAAGTGTTGGAGGTGCTGTGAAGCAACTGGAAGGCTCACGTGCTGATGAGAGCGTAAACAGATACAAAACAGCCAGAAAACTGATTGGCAGTATCAGTTAAAGCTGAGTATAGTCATACCCTATGCCCCAGCGACCCTACCCTTAAGTACACACACACACACCATAAAATTTTATGCATGCATACACACATCCAAAGACATATAAGATGGTTGCTAGCAGCACTGTTCATCAATATGCCCCAATCAGAAATTAACCACATGCCCACTAATAGTTGATAGATAAATTTTGGCATAGTTGCATAACAGATTATTCAACAGCAATGAAAACTATTTCAATCACATAAAAAAAATATCATTGAACCTCAAGATTATACTGTCAAGCAAAAGACAGCAAAAGAGAGCTCACTATATGATTTTTTTATGCTGTGTTCAAAAGCAGGCGAAAGTATTAAATGCTGCTAGATGTTAGGTTAGTGATATCCTTGGCGGGAGCAGGGCCATAACAACTAGGAGGAGGTGCTTCTGGGCTGCTGGCTGTGTTCTATTTCCTGACCTGAGTGTTGGTTACACAGGTATATTGTGAGAAAATTTATAAAAATTATATTATGGCTTGTGAACCATAGTATGTGTCTTAAACTTCAATTAATTTTTTTTGTTGTTTAAAAAGAAAAAGAACTCAAACTTCCAACCACAGCCCTCCAGGCCCTACCTCTCCAACTTCACCCTAAGCTCCTTTCCCCTGGCTTTTGTTGCTTCAGCCCAGCACCTTTTTTCAGCTTCTCAAATGTACCAACTTCACAGCCACTTATGCTGCTTGCTTATTTTGTTCCTTCATTCTGAAGGCTCTCCCCCAACCCTTCACGGAGCCAGCTCCCATTCTCCTGAGGCCTACCTAACCTTAGATGTCTCCTCTTCCTGGGCACTGCACTCAAAGTAAGTTCCCATCCATTATTTTTTACCTCAAGTCCCTGTGTTCTTCCTTCATAGCACCTATCACCGCTTGCCTTATGTTAACTATCTATGCAGTTATGGCAGGTGTTCTGTCTTGTTAGAATGTAGTGTCACAAGGGTGTACACCATCTGTGGCGTGTACCATAGGGCCTCAGAGCCAGGTGATCGACTCACCCTGGTTGTCCCAAAACTATCCTAGTTTGACAACTTAAAGACCCTCATCCTGGGATACCTCAGTCCTGGGGAAGAAATGACATGGTTGGTCACTTTAGATAGAAGGTAGCCTGCTGCCACTATATAGTAAACAATAAATCTTGAATACACAAATTTTTAAATTGAATATCATTCAGGTGAACAACAAAAAAGGAGCAGTTCCGTAACACTTATTTTCCAAAACTGCCCCAGAAAGAAAGGAAAAAGAGGTCAGGATGGAGGGCCCTTGCACCCAGCAGGGCCTTTGTAATGGGTTTTCTGTATTTGATCATCTATAGCATATATAACAAATACACTATATTTGATAAGGCATGACATGCTTGCAAAGTTGCTTCTGTGGCTGGTTGATCAGTAACTGCCCCAAAGCATTTTTTACTTCATGGAGAGCAACCCACTAAAAGGCAAGGTAACAGGCACTGCCTGCAAACATGCCGGTCAAAACACTTCATTCAACTGACCGTGCTAGGCTGGCATCCTCAGGAGATGGGAGCCGCCCAGAAAACACACCATTATTCTGTCAGGTAGAGTGACTGGGCAGCCTCCACGGGCTCTGGGAATAATGTTCATCTCCATCTAATGTGGCCCTTTCAGCTTATCGTTTCCTCAGCAGGTGAGATCAGCAGTTCCTGAAACTGAAATGATGACCTAACAGTGTCTCACCTTAGCTTTCACTCAGCCTCTCCTTCTTTTTTTTATATTATTATTTTTTAATTTATTTTTATTAATTCATTTTAGAGAGGAGACACAGAGAGAGAAAGAGAAAGAAAGAAAGTGGGGAGGAGCTGGAAGCATCAACTCCTATATGTGCCTTGACCAGACCAGTGCAGGGTTTTGAACTGGCGACCTCAGTGTTCCCAGGTCGAAGCTTTATCCACTGTACCACCACAGGTCAGGCCAGCCTCTCCTTCTTAAGCCACCGAAAGCTTAGCTGTGGCTTCCCATTAGCAGAAGGGCTTCTTGACCTGGCATTCTGTACCACGTGTGCCTACAGAAAGGATTAGCAAGCCAAATTCAGTTGAAATGGAACAGCAGCAATTTTCTTGGCCAGGAGTTACAAGTCAGTCCGATGGGAAATCACAAGGCACCGATTAAAAGTACAGTTCATTTCCCCAAGTACTCATTTTAGACTCAGCCACATGGCTTGCTTTAGCTAGTTCGGCAACAGTTCCAAGTGTAGATCTTAGGAGGTATCACACATTTCCACTCATGCTGTTGCTATCCAGCCATCATAATGAAAAACAAACAAAAAAAACATGGATTGGATGACTCACTGATCCAAAAAGAATGAGAGAAATATGAGGAATACCTGGACCTACCCAGAGCTTCATGCCAAGCTCCTGTGAGCAAAGCCTAAATCAGCCAATCCTCAATCAATGTACAGGCGCATGAGCAAGACTATGGGACTGTTGTTTTTAGCCACTGAGTTGGGCTAGTTTTTAGGCAACATTGTTGTGGCAAAAGAAACTTGACACAATGAAAATGAGCCTACCTATGACTTGGTGCTGTCCTAAACCTCCTTATGAAAGTCAACTTTATCATGCCTTTCCACAAGGTCAGTAGCAATATTTTTGGCAAAGTCATCTAGGACCAGTAAAAATGTATTGAGCATCCATTATATATCAAGCTCCGAGAGCACAGAGATGAATAAAATACAGTCTCTCATCCTGAAAGAGCTTACATTCTGGGTGGGATACAGCTACCTCAAAATCCCCTTTACCATAATGTGGTAAGTGATGATAAGATTATAAAGTACACACTGTCTGTTCAGAAATATATTTAAACCTAAAACTCAGATATTATACTCAAGAGCTCAAGAGATTGTCAACAAAAAGTTGAAATTTCTAATATAAGCTCTGGGTGGCTCTGATTGACCCAAAACTTTTACTTACAAGATAAGAAAGAGTTTCTATTACCATATCAGCTCACCAGTTGGGATGCTGAATATCTGATAACAGCGTTGAGAGTGGAGGAAAAAGGAAAGAAAAAACTACATATTCAGACATTGTAGGATATTACTGGCCGATTCCCAGACATGCTTACAACACACAAGCCCATCAATTATATAAACTCCCAGCAAGTTCAAATAAAACAATAAACAAAGAAAAGGTCATCACATGACAGCAAAGCAAGTAAGAAATAAGAGCTGCCAGTGTCAGGCAATGCTAATTCAATCTTAGATGGAAAATATCAAGAGAGATTAAGACTGCTATTGGCTTTAAATCTTCAGGTGGTGCATTCTCTCTGATAGCTGATAGCTACAATGCCTGAAAGGCAGCAATCAAAACCAGCAACCCACCAGCCTTTTCAACCATAGCTCACCCTCCCTCAAATTGGCTGTCAACAACTATTTGTGGGCTTGGAAATCTGTAGTTTGGGTTATGGTTTGTGAGACATTAGAATGGGCTTCTGAGAAAACACAAAAAAAGCTAAGTCCGTGATTTACAAATTCTCCATGAGATCCTCCTTTCAGGGAAAGCAATTTGATCAGATCCCAAATGAATCTCTATCTCGGGTGACATAGAGAATGATTAAGGTTATTCACACTGTTACACATTCCCACTGTGATGGCAAGTGATAGTCCCATTGTCCAAGACAGACTGTTTCCATGGATAGAAAGTCAAGAAGATGGGGAGCCCAATGATGAGTCAATGGGTCAGACATGGTACCATTCATTACCTAGTACAATATGTGTGCTGCATCTCTGACCAGTGTAGCGACAAGATAGGAGATGTCCAATCCCTTCAGTCCTAAAGTAGTTGCTGAGTGATATTCTGGGTAGTGCCTACAAAGACCAAGAGAAAGAGGTTGTCTCTTGACACTAGAGATCCACTTCTCCTCAGGTTAGAAAGCAAAGGAAAAGAGTTGGTTTGTAACTCAACTTACATGATTCCAAACAGCAGAGACCTATGACTTTGTTTAGTACGTTTCTTTCTTTTTTAACAGACATATATGGAGATATTCTTTACTTAACATAATCTTCATCTGTTTTAAGTATACAATCCAATGGTATGTTAGCAAGTTCAGAGTTGTGCAACCACCACAATATTATACCAGAATACAATATTAGGACATTTTCATCCTCCCAATAAAGGTCTCCCTTATCCCCCACAGTTCACTCCTTGTTCTCACCTCAGCTCTAGGCAACCACTAACCCACCTTTGATAGCTATAGATTTCCCTTTTGGGGGACATTTCATATAAATAGAATCATATACTATGTGGCCTTTTAAATCTGTTTTAGAGGTTCACCCATATTTTAGCATATATTGATTCATTTTGTTTTTTAAGAAAATTATTTTCCCTTACCAACTTCACTCTTGTCCAACAGAAATAGAATGAGCATAAGAACATTACACATAATGTATAGCTTTAGTTTCCTCAGCAATCAGGCCCAGGAAAGCTGGTGTCTACAAGAAATAGAGATACTACTGATTAAAATAAGAACAAGGTTTATTTTCTATCCCTTATCACACTGACCAAGTAAGAACCAAAATCTTTAGCTAGCACAGAAAGTATCATGAGCCATCATTTCTTCTGAAGAAAATGGTGACCATTACAAATTTCTCAACCACAGATGAAGTATTTCTCAGATTACTATGACCTAAATTTTCTCTTTGTATGTTCCTGTCTCTCTGTATGTCTCTGTGTGTTCTGTTTCCTCTGCCTCTGTCTCTCTCCCTCTTTCTCTGTTGCTCTCTTTGTCTCTCTCTCTCTCTCTCTCTCTCTATCTCTCTCTCTCTCTCTCTCTCTCTCTCTGTGTCTTCCTCACTGTTTCTCTCTCTCTCACCCCGTGTGTGTATGTGTGTGTGTCCTACCTCTTTTTTGAGGTCTACAACTTGATCATTGAGGCCTCTGAAACTTCTGTACTGAAACAGGATTTTATTTAATAGGACTTTATTAGCCAAGACCAGAAAAATTATCTAACTACATAAAAGACTGTAAAATTCAACCATTAAAGTCACAATTTGCAAATAGATACCACTAGATAAGGAGCCACTGATACTAACATATTTGTTTGGCAAATGTTTAAGCCTTTCAGTTGAGCAACCCAGGAAGGACTACATGTCTTTTACACAATTGTTCATCATTTCCATCACTGAGACTATATCACCAAATCAGCTCATAATTTAAGGGTGCGAGGGGCAGCGAGGTCATTTATAAAATCATGGAAAGAATTACTTAAGCTCGGTACACAGAATAGAGCTTTGAGTGTGTGTCAGCCAAGAATTTTCCAACCTACGTGGGAACTGTGAACAATCTTATGGACCTACTGTGCTCCTCAAGCCCCCAAGCAGGGGACCACTTTCCACAGTGCTATGCCCAATGGGCACATTCAGATTTGTGTGGCTATTTCAGACTCCATGCTTAACAGCCTGCCTATGTTGCAGAAGGACACTGAGGCCACCTATGACATCACTGTGGTCAGCTGAGAGACGATGCCATGCTAAACATCTCCACCCAAAGAGGCAGCGACTGTGCAAGGCCTGATCCTGTAAGCCATGCCAAGAGGAAGTGATCTGAGCAAACATGCTTGGGCAGCACATTTGAATCTGAACCAATCTGGAGAAAGAGAAAATGAAGTTTAAATGAAACAGAATTGAGTTGAACAGAAACAAAGAGAAGACAGAACCTTGTAACTGTAATGAATCCTGCCAATTCAAAGCCAGAATATAGTGGATGGGAGAGGACGGGAACATAACAAAGTGTCCAAATCCATCTGAATCACCCAAGCTCATCTGGTAGAAAACAGGGGTGTGAACCACAAGAGGATACTGTCCAAGGCTCCCTACGTCACTTACCTCTTCACTGCTATAACCTAAAGCTTCTAGGTAAAGCAAGGGCTACTGGAGTTACCCCACATTTCAAAAATGTGGATCTCTGTGGGAAGGGTAGAGTTAATCAGATCCTGTGGTCTATGAAACATTATCATGATCAGCTTGTACAAGGCCCTTCCCTTGTTTTATTTATTTCTTTATTTTCTTTTATTGCCTTTCTGTTTCCTGTTCGCCTCCACATCAGCAATGATTTTCATGTTTTTAAAGTACATCTGGTCAATATGCACTGCCACTTTCTCCGCAGGTATTGTTATTATATGTAGATAAATCAGATTATGCATCTCATTCTGTTGTTTCCAATTTCTACTAAGCACTAGCTTTTTAATGTCCATTCTTATCGCTATGTGTACCCCACGTCCATTTCCTCTAACTGCTGCATGCTATCCACGTGCACAACGCACATTTTGCCTATGCATTCCCTGGGTGGCAGACTTGCTTCACGCTCCTCAGCACCACAATCAATGCAGGGGTGACCCTTCTACATGCTCCTTAGAGAGCTGTGTGGGATTCTCTGGGCTCTATACCCAACAGCAAACCGCTGGGGCACAGAATACATACAGACTTTGTACAAGCAAGCACGTCAGAGTACTGTCCAGAATGGCTGCACCAGTAGACATGCCCACCAGCTGTCTCCCCGTCCAGTTGGCCGTATTTTGCCGGTATAACAGGTGTCAAGGGATGTAACTCATTGTTTGTTCTACTTCTTCTGTCTTTGATGACTAAGGAGTTGGAGTATTCTTCATATGCCTCTTAACCAGTTAGGTTTCCCTCTTCTATAAATTGTTTGCTCATATCCTTATGCTTATTTTTCTTCTATTGGAGTGTTGGGTTTTTCTTGTTGATTTTTAACTTTTTTTATAGATTCTAGAAATTGTCACTTATCAATTAATACATTGCAAATATTTTCATCTCACTATGATAGGTGTCTCTTAATTTTTCACATGGTATCCTTAACTGAACAAAAACTTTTCATTAAACTTATAAATTTAATTTTTAAAATAGTTAGTATAAAGAAATATTGAAAATGTTGGATTATCTGTTTATACACTTTTAAAAGTAAGTAACAGAATGTGTCCAAAGCTAGCATTAGATGTTTTTTTTAAAGTGGTATTTATTAGGACTCACAGTAAGGTTGGTAGACAGGTGGCTGGAACTAAGAACTGATCAAGAGTGTAAACTAAGTTTAGACACAGTCTGAAATGGAGACAGCTTCTCTTTCTTCCTTACCCTCCTTTCTACTTCTTTCTACATCTCCCTCTTCCATCTCTTCAGACTTGCTTTCTTCACTGTCCCATGTATAGCTGTCCCGAGCTCCTGAATTTTTAAGTCTTCGGTTCAAAAGCCTATCTAGTAACTACACAACCCCAATTCCAAATCCTGGGATAGGGTCTGATAGGTCCAACTGTCCAATCAACAATGGCCAACATGTGGGCTCAGGTCATTAGAGCAGGGCTTCAAGGGTCCACTACTGTGGTGGCTACTCTTAAAAAGGGAGAATCAGGGTTATGCCAGTAACATACAAAGATTGATTTGAGACACAAAGGTTTGCAAATGAGTGGTTGTTAGAGTTGCATGGGATTTCTTTTTAACATCTGACAATATCTCCTGCCTTATTCTTTCTGCTGAGAGCAGAGGGTGCCTGGCCATCAACTCTGCTTCCTGGGCCAGCTATGGGTCTCACTCTTTTATGAGTGACCCTTTGTCCTATAGGAGCAGAGCACAGCACAGAGGGGCAGTCCAGCTCCAGAAGCTGCCACTTAGCCATGGTGCTACCTCCTGTGGTTTTCTTGCACCTTTCTTACACCTTTGTAAATCCTTCTCAAAATATCTGGTTGAGTGTGCCATCTGTTTCCTGCCAGGACTCCCACTTATCTAGTTGTGTGACAAATGTGAACAGAAGACAGAGACCTGGGCAGCCAGAGTAGCAAGGAGACGGTGAGGGTGGAAGTAAGAGACTCTCTGAGATAATCCATTGAGTGAGGCAGTGACAGGAGACGGATATCTCAGCAGCACTTGTATGGACAGATGACATCAGGGACTTCTCCCTGCCTCCGAAGATTTGGTTGCATGCGAGTGTCTTAGGGTGCATTCCCCCAGAAGTAGGTCCTATGGGTACAAGCATGTTACTTGAGGGCTAATCCTTGGAAATACCAGTAATGAAGGGATCGAGTGAGCCAGGAGAGGGGAGGCAGGCAATAACGGGCTCCCACCTTCTGTATTTGTATGTAACTCTAAAAGCCACCAGAGAACACATGCATCAGAATTTCCCCACTGGAAAGATGAGGAAGCAAGGATAGTTGTACACAAGCTCCCATCAGGTGAGGGAGCCACTAGGTGAAGGATGCTCCCAGGGCATGTGAATGCCTCAGTCCAGGAAGGAGTGGGTTGTGCAGAGAGAAGCCCTAACCATCAGAGCAAGTGCCCAGGCAGAGAGATGGAGGACCTGGCCATGGAAGTCTGAGGCCATGCACTATTATGGGAAAGCCCAACATGGTGGGTGTGGGGCATAGACAGCATATTTGCAAAACCAGAGAAAGCTGAGTGTCTCTAAATTGACTGAGATTGTTTTTTATGTGGAAAATGGCTCAAAAGAGAAATTAATTTGATTTCTAAACAAAGAAAAATTAATCTCTTTTTGCATCTGAGTTTATGGATGGAGATTCATATTTGCTCTGTTACAGAAAACAGAAACCTACTGAAGCTATTACAAGTATAAAGGAGAATTAATTATAGGTACATCAGGACCGTTCATGAAACCCAAGGGCTAGAGTCTGAACTGCATCAGAGGCTGATTGGAAACCGGAATTGCATCAAGAAAAAAAAGGCAGCTAATCGCTCTCAACAACCCGCATGCGGGCTGCCACTCCGAGCTGCCCAGCTTTGTCCATGCTTCTGCTCACTGCCTCTCCTGCTCTGGATCTCTTCTCTCTTGCCCCCTCCTCCCCTCCAGTTTTCTTTACTGTTTGCATATGACCTTGCCCCCACTGGAAACTCCATTCCCTGTTAGGCAAAATTCTTAAATGATCCTCACGACTCCCCACTCCCTGCTGTACATTCCTGCATAATCTCCAGGATTATTAATGTCATGGAGTTCAATCCCTTGATTATAGTATACTATACAGCACAGCTGACTTGAAGAAAAAGGGATGCCTGACCTGGGATGGCACAATGGATAAAGTGTCGACCTGGAGCTCTAAGGTCACCGGTTCAAAACCCTGGGCTTGCTCAGTCAAGGCACATATGGGAGTTGATGCTTCCTGCTCCTCACTCCTTCTCTCTCTCCTCTCTAAAATGAATAAATAAAATCTTTAAAAGGCGAAGGGGGGAGGATATGTAAGTGAGCCTGACCTAATCAGTTGAACCTTAAAAGGGTCTGAGCTCTTCCCGAGACAAAGTTTGAAAGCACAAAAGGAATTACATGTGGGGGCTTCTCCACCGCCGGCTTCAAAAAAGGAGGTGTACCAGGCAAGGAAGGCGGGTAGCCACTAGGAGCCAAGAGCAGACCGCGGTTAACAGTCAGCCAGGAAACAAGAACTTCAGTCCCACAGTCATAAAAAAAATTTTGTTAATTGATTTGGCCAACAGTGTGAAAGAACTTCGAAGTAGACTTCTCTGTGGAGGCTCCACAGAGGAACACGGCTCAACCAACACGCTTTCAGCCACTGTGCTGAGGGCCCCTTGTGCGGCTCACGGAAAGATTCACTAGGTCCTTTCTCAACCCAGTTTTACACATGAGGGATAGAGGTTCCGAGAGATGAACTGACTTATGCCACCGAGGAAGTGGCAGGGTGAAATTCCACCTGGGTCTATGTGACTCCAAAGTCTGCAGCTTTAAGCCACTCTGCATCAAATTGCCGTGAAGTGACGCTCCTCGGTCAGAAATGAAGTCCTAGCCGGTAGAAACATCCGTGGTACCCATGCAGCCTGAAACTCAGTGATAAGATATAATCCCTTTCCTTAACTGCTAGGCTCTTTTCACATCTTTAAATTTCCAAGAATTATTATTATTTTTTATCAGAGGGTGAGAAAAGTATCCAAGAAAAGGATAATGAGTTTATGTCTGCCAACTGAAAGGAGCTATTCAAAGGCACGCCCAGAGCAACCCCATTTTCTTGCCTAGAGCAGCCCCATGGGTTAAGTTTTCCAAACAACTTCTCCTTGATTTTTACTTGTTTAGAAAATGAAGAAAAATGAGAGGACTATTGTTTCCTTTTCAAACAAACCAAGAGTGTGTTGTTCTTGTCTTTCCGCAGGACTGAGACCTCCCGAGTGGCTAAAAATTCCCTGCATTGGTTTTGGGGCATCAGAATAATACCCTGGTCACCCTTGGCAAACATTATTGCTCTTGAGAATGTGACATTCATATTTATTTATTTACTCCAAACCCAGACAGAGTGTGGGGTCCTTACTGTCCACCACTTAAGTTTCACAGGGCGAGAGAGAGCCAGGAGGTTACATATAAACAAAGGTTCGCTTTGATAGTTTTAATAAACTTGTCTGTCCCCCATTTAAAAATCAAGCCTTTTCAACTCAACTTGAAATTCACCTTGGCAAGGATCCTATCCTTGCTGGACAATTCCCCTTGGCTACTCAAACTCAGTAAAAAGGAATTGAGACCTGGTGGGAAATGCCTGCCTGTTGTTACTCTCCTAGAGTCTGCCTGAAATCTCCCACAGGGCTGTCCTGGCTCTGGGCTAATTGGGCTGTTTTATTATACAACAGCATCAGGAAAAACAGAGGGTCATTCTGTATACAGCCCAGCAGGCTCTTGTCTCTGAGAGTCAGGATGACCTGTGGAACATACTGAAACCCAGAATATTATTTGCTTGCATATGTCTGGGGTGTGCTATCAAACTCTATTCCCCATTGAAATAAAATGCTTCTTATTTATGAGACATTGACAAACAGCAAAATAAACAGATACAGGAAGTTCAGACCCCCTTTCTCTGTTCTTTTCCTTCTTTACACGACACACTTCTCAAAATTTTCAAACTCAGTTCATCCTACATGTCACCTTTTTTTCCAGGTCTTCACGGAGCTCACCTTAGCAGGATGCAATGTCCCCTCATCTATGTCCCTTGGCACCAAGGCCAGTCATCACAGTGGGTCACTAGAGCACGTTAGGTGGTCAGCAACCCCCAGTAACCAAGCCGATGAGTGCATGATTAGGCCACAAAATACCCTGTCACCAAAGAAAGTGCTGCTCAAGGTGTGGTCCACACACTAGACACCAGCAGCCCATTGGGAGGGACCTGCAGAAATCAGGATCAGCATTTAAAGCTCTGTAGATATCTGACAGTGCTGGGATGTTTTACACAAGTATCCGTGCACAGCAGATTGGGAAAAATAAACAAAACTGAAACAACTGCTTTTTTTTTAAGTCAGAGTTTTGAAATCACTGGTGTAGAAGACACACCAGAAGAAAAGAATGAAGAAGAGAAGGAAGAAGGAAGGAAGGGCTAAGGGTAAGCAAGGAAAGGTGAATGGGAGGAAAGGAAGTAAAAATTATAAGCAGTCTTCATATAATGGTTTAAGGCAGGGGTCCCTAAACTTTTTACACAGGGGGCCAGTTCACTGTCTTTCAGACCATTGGAGGGCCAGACTATAAAACAAACTATGAACAAATCTCTATGCACACCGCACATATCTTATTTTAAAGTAAAAAGACAAAACGGGAACAAATACAATATTTAAAATAAAGAACAAGTCAATTTAAATCAACAAACTGACCAGTATTTCAATGGGAACTATGGGTGCGGATGCATCCTGTGTTTCTCTCACTGACCACCAATGAAAGAGGTGCCCCTTCAGGAAGTGGAAGTGTGAGGGGGCTGATAAATGGCTTCAGGGGGCCGCATGCGGGACTGTAGTTTGGGAATTCCTGGTTTAAGATATACAAAGTATTTTTACACATCACTGGGCCTGACGTCAGTCATCCAGGGTCTTCCTTCTGCTCCTCAAAAACTCTGAGCACGTCCTCATTTCTCTTTATTCTTTGGGTTCACTTCCCCCTACTGTTTTCTTCACTTATTATAATCACAGTTCATATGTCATCTCCTCAGGGAGCCTTCTCTGGCCACCCCATCTAGAACATTCTCCTCCCCTCTCCCATGCCATTCCTCTCTATTTTGTTTATTTGTCTTTCTTCTATGACACTTAAAACAATAAAAAAAACTATCTTGTTCATGTATTGGCATATTGTTTATGGTCAGTCTTCTCACTACAACGTAAGTTCCTTAAGAACAATAATGCTGTCTGTCATTGTTCACTCCATAACTCCCACAGTTAGAACAATGCCCACTAAATGAATAAATGATTGAACAAGTGACTGACTGAATGATTAAATGAGTGAATACAGTATTTTTTAAAGCAATTTATTGATTGATTTTAGACAGAGAGGAAGAAAAGGAAAGAGAGAAAGAGGAAGAGAAACATTGATTTGTTGTTCCATTTGTCCAAGCATTAATTGGTTGATTTTTGTATGTGCCCCGACCAGAGATCAAACCCACAACCTTGGTGCACTAGGACAACACTCCAATCAACTGAGCTACCTGGCCAGGGCTACAGTTAACTATTCTTGTTTTCATTTAAAATACAAAGAATAGTTTAAGGATATTGTCCAATAGACCTTGAAGGTCTTTACTAAGGATGCACAGCAGCACAGTAGGCTCAGGGCTCCAGGTGAGCCTGCCTACTCCAAATGCAGTGCACCTTCCACCCCAGAACATTGCCAGATGTCCAAGTTTCTGGGGAAAGACCTATAGCGTCTATAAAATCCAATAAGAAAATCCACATAAAGTTGCATGTGGTGATAGACGGTTTTTGCAGTTCTAAATAAGCACCCCTTTGAAATTAAAGAGAAAACAGCAAAATCCCAGGAGACTAAGTAAGGGGGTCAGCCTCCAGCTGAGGCAATGTCCAACCCCTCATCTACTCCCTTCTCCTCTATCCACCCCGAACAATTCCTTCAAACCCCTTCCTTATAAATGAGTGGGATAAGCCAGGACTTTGGAACCAGGCACACATTAGTTCAAATCTTGAATTTTCTCCTGCTTAGGTAAATTCCTACCTCTCTCCCTCCCTCAGGCTCTTCATCACCACTTTGCAGAATATGCATGAGGATTAAAGTGGTGACACAGGTAAAGTGACCCCAGCAGCATTCAACCAAGATGATCTTTTATCTTCTTCCTGTTGACACCTTGTTTAACATCAACTAAGTGGATGGGAGAGTGAGTACAAAATGAATGAAGATTTATAACCCACATAACTTTTCAAGGTAGATTAGGTATCTCCAGTTAGACTTATCTATTGAGTAATGACTTCACATTTACCTTCCCAACTATATAATATTTTTGCCTGTCTGTGAGCTCACACGCAGTCTCACTACTATGAAAAGGACCTTAAAATAACCGTTATCTAGGATAAAGAAGTAAACAACTGCTCCCAATACCAAGACACAATCCTACAAGAAAATAATAATCTTAATTCTTGAACATTGAAGTCTTTACCTATTTTGGATTTTTTCCTCCACAGTTCAACTAGTGGAAAGAACTTTGAAGTGAGATAGACAAAGTTTTAAATCCAGCCCTGCCTTTGACAGTAAATTAGTTCACATGACTAAACCTCAGTTTTTGGAGCTATAAAATGGGCACAAATGTTCTTACCTCAACATGTTCTTGGTGAGCCTGAAAATGATATAGTGGAGACTGTTGAAGATGCATAATAAACAGGAGCTTTCACTGCTCCTCTCTAATACTTGATTTAATCACAGGTAGAAATGCCAGCCCACAAAAGCATGAAAAAGGAGAGTCCTTTTACCATAGTGCCTAGAACATAGTAAGCACTCACTATTTTATGTGAATGAATAAAATGGAAGGATGATTTGTTTGCAACAGTCAAAGAGTAAAAAGGTTCATATCCTGAAACCTGGCTTGTTGTCTCAGAATTCTAGTTTATGACATTAGCCTTAATTCACCAAGAATGAGGGCAGTTTAGTCTAAAAGTCTGGTCTATCATTCAGCTCCTCTCTGGCTTTAAGAACACGATTTAAGGGCAAATGTAACTGGTGACATGGCACATTAGGTGTTAGATTGAAAGCACCAGAAGTAATGTCACCATGGCCACCAAAGTGACTGTTCTCTCTGGGAAAGGAACAAATTCCCATGAAGGAGAATTTGTGGTAGCCACCTTCAATGCTATCTAGCCCTGATTTTAAAACAGTTCATTCAAATTAAAGCCCTCTACTTCAACACTATCTAGCCTTGATTTTAAAACATAGTTCATCCAAATCAAAGCCACTCACTTTACATGGATGTTCAACTGGCTGCCAAATCTTCCCATCAAGAAAATGATACATAAAATGCCATCCCAGAATAAGGTAAGAGCAGGAAGAAAAAGAGTCAGGCAAAGACTGAAGAGCCTGAGAGAAATCCCCACAATGGGGTTTGAATAGCTCCGGAGAAGTTCAAATCGGGCACTTAGCAGGAAAGTTGTAGTTGTCTGTCAGACATCAAGCTTGTTTTGTGAAGCTGTCAGTTACTATGTAAACTACAAAGTCACCTCCTGAACTGCCCAGGTCCTAGGAGGATTTCCACAAAATGAAAATCCAGATAAAATAATGCCACCAAGCCCAAGAAACATTGGAATTCTGAACAATACTGATATATTAGCACTCCAAAGCCATGGCAGGGTCTTTTTTCTCCTTGTCTCTCTCTCCAGTCTTCTCCTCCTCCTCCTCCTCCCTCCTGTTTTTCCTTCCCTGTCTCTTCTTACTGCCTTCTCCAAGTTTTGCGAGACTTACAGAAATGAAAGAACAGAGGAAAGTAATACAGAACACAAGCTTGTAAGGGAGAGCTTCTATTTATCTGACATCAAGAGTTCCAAAAAACACACATATATGAATTTGTTTTTTCTTTCCTTTTACAAGAAAAGAACTAACAGCTAGCTGATGTGGTAGACTAATTTTTAAATAGATTCATTCAAGAGAAAGACACCAGGTCAGTGTAAATTCAACACCAATCTACCCATCTATATCTAGCTATATATATCTACTCATCTATCTATCTAGTGATCTAGCTTTCAACAAAATCTCCCAAAGCATTAGCATAGGCTTGGCTTTTCTCTCCTCCTTTCCACCCCACATCAGTTTCACTACAAATTCATTGTCCACAGCCTCCACTGGGCCATCAGTACTGCTTGTAGCCTTTCTACATTTCTGTGGTCAGCACCCTCTTTCACTCTCCGCACCAGCTATTGTCAGTCTTCACCCTCATCAAAGCTCCCTTATCACCACCTTCTTTACTGGGAAAATCCCCTTACTTCCTCTTTATCAGAGAAGAGCAGCCATCAGGCCTAAACTTTCTCAACCATCTACTTCTAAGCTCACTTGCCTGGGTGTCCATGCCATCCTATGCCACCTTTTCAGGATGGATATTGCCCTGTCAGTTGACCCTTCTCTCTTCAGAGCTTCAACTTCTCCCTTTCTACCGGTTCCTTCTCCATCTGCATTTAAATATACTTCAGGTTATTCCATGTGGAAAGCAAACAAGCAGACAAACCAAACCCCCTTCCATGGGCTGGTCCTCCCAGATCTGTCTTCCTCTCTCTTCCACATCATATCCCAGCTTGCAGAAAACAGAGCCCACACTCATTGCCTCCACTCTCTTTTCTTCAATTAGTTAGGAGTCTGGATTAAAGCAGACTGAGTCAGAGCTCTTCTTCTCCTATTTGATTTATATGACCATGGACATAGTATTTAAATAGATTCATTCAAGAGAAAGACACCAGGTCAATGTAAATTCAACACCAATCTACCCATCTATATCTAGCTATATATATCTACTTTATCTATCTATAAGTAGACTCAGTTTTCTCACATAAAATGAAGTTAATATTAACCCTAAGTATTTGGTTGCTGTGAATATAAAAGATGAAAATATTGGTAAAAAGCTTAGCACAATGTCTGGCAAACAGTAAGCTTTCAACATATAGCTATTAATAGTATTTAATCCTTAAAACTTGGTAATCTGTCTTCTTCCTCTGCCATTTAACCACAGTTCCTGTTCCCGAAAAATTTCTTACCGCTAAATTCAAAGATGATTTTCCAGAATGATCTCTCTTGATCTCTTTGGCATAATTGATGATTTGTTTCTTTATCATCCAAGCTCTCTGTCCACTTCTTACTAGTCCCTTTCTTCTAACATGGCAATACTTGTAAGTGTGCCTCAGACTTTCATTCTCCACCCAGCCTTTTACTCTCCTCACGCTCTAGTGATCTCATACTATGTCATCTACAGACTGGCAATATCGAGATCTGTATCTGCAGTCCAGAACTTACTTCAAGCTCCAGACTCCACGATCCAGCTGCCTGTAAGGCATCTTTACTACGATGACTCACAAACAGTTTACACTGGCCCAAAGAGACCTAATCATCTCCCACCTGTCTTCTGTGTGAACCTCCCCTCATCTAGTAGTCGACACTTTCAGAAACCTTAGTGACACCTGTTTCCATCACTCCCCTCTACTGCCAATCCCAAGTCTGCTTCCACTATGCCTCAGTCCATTTGTGTGTTTCTATTCCTGCTGCGGCACTGTCATAGTTAGCATGTTACTGTCTCCTGCTAGTGCCGTATCACAAGTTTCCAGCTGATATAGGTATAGGAATTCAGATGCACCTCAGGGCTATGTGGACTATTTTGAGCTAAAATCAAACAAGACCCTGCAGGATTAAGAGAAACTTCTGTTTCCTTCTTAACTATCTAGAAAAGTTTAAATCAGGAGCCTGGCCCATGGTAAGAGTTACCATCAGAAATAATTCACCTGTCTATGGCACAGAAAACTAATAGTTACTGAGCATGTGCCCTCCCTGTAATTACCTCTGCAGCTCCAAGGTGCATTACTTCATTGCCAGCTCAGAATGGTTCATGTACCTCAATTTCCCTTTCTGCCTCCGAATCTCTTATGTGTGTGAGGTCTCTGACACTCATGTATGCGGAGTTCCCATACATATGTATGTAATTAAATTTGATCATTTTCTCTTGTTGATCTCTCTCCTGTCTATTTGATTATTAGATCAACCGTAAGAACCTGGAGGGTGGAGGAAAATTTCTTCCTCCCCCACCCAGGCATTGCATCTCTCCTAATCCCTCTCTATAGCCAGAGAGAGCTTTGTCTATCTATTTTATTTAAGGTAGATTTTTTTAATATAGAAAAGAACAAAGAATTACAGAACAAACACCCATACTCTCACTATCCATGATTTACAGTGCTAGATCTAAAATTAAAATTACTTGCAAAATCAGAATGTTCCTAAAATTAAATCAATTTTAATTTTAATATTAAGATTATAACTAGTCTACAAACTTCCCAAAGGCTCCTACGTGTCCTTAGCATCAACTTCAAACTCAGTCACAAGGCTGACACGACTCAACAACGATTTCCAGCCTCTTCTTACCCATACTTCCCCACTTGGCAATCTGAAGCCCAGATCGCAGCAAACTATGCTTGTTTGCCCCAAGATACCAAATCCCTCTCCCATCCAGGCCTTTCTACCTTTGGGGAGGAAGAAGAAGAATGGGATGAGGAGCTGCCTAAGTAAGGGAAAGGAGCAGAAATGAACACTAGAAGGTAGTTGGCAGTCAGCTCGATGTTCAGAGCAATAACTATCATGCAAGTGAAAGCATCCCAGTCTTAAAATTGCTCAGAAATGTATTTACGTAAATCCAGCCTCCCCTGCCTCTCACTCTTGAATTTGCCTATCATACCACCCACAAACGTGTATTTGAGAGGTAGTAAAGTATATATACACTATATGTTTTGCAGCTTATGAATGTTTAATGAACTCAAAGGAGAGTATATATACAAGACAGGCAGAAATTGCCCCTTGCCCCAACATCCCTCCTATGGGGTAGAGGTGATCTTTGAATGGAAAAAAAAAAAAAGGTCAGTAACTAAATTAAGCAGTCCTTTCCATGGACAGAGAGGAAGCATCCAAAGGTTTCTGGCAATTCCTTTGTTTTATGGAGACAGTTAAAAGGAAACCAGGAAGGAAGAGAAATCTTTCCACTTCTTGTGACATGCCTTGCAGATTGTCTTATTTTAAGAAAGCATTGGTATTTAAGTTACAGTAAATGATGCCTAGAAAATGGCACGGCCATTGTGAACCAGAATTATCTTATTTTAGTCTTTACTGAAGTCCATCATCAAAGACATGTGCATCATTAAATGCCCAGTGACATTTGGCTGGGTGGGAAATAGTAGCACATAGTGCAACCACAGCACCAGAATTATTCATGAAATGGGTCGCTGGGGTAGAGGAAAAGGTATTGTAAAATAAGATACTTAATCCTCAAGGTTGTGATGGAAATTGCTCTAGTTTCTGTGGATGACTGAAAATGGAAACTTTACTGTTATTTTTTCAAACTTTAGTAGTTAACTGATCATACCTTTACAATGATTTTTGTAAAATGTGAGAAAACATGAGGAACTCATTGCTGATTTTTTTTAAGTAATAATGAAAGAGAAAAGGAAGAAAATATGAGATTGATCTCTTTATATGGTATTTGGGGTTTTTGTTTGGGGTTTGATTTTCTTCATTACATATGGGAACCTACAATCACTCCTGCCATACACACACCTTGCAGAAAATGTATTCTGGACTATAACTGACTTTCTAGTAGAGTGAAATATTTTTGAAAGTGCTGCCATTCCAATTATGCAAAAAGTACAGTGCCTTTTAGAACAGGTGTTTTGAAAAAATAAATGTGTGTCAAGATGGATGTTTTCATTTGTACTGGGGAGTTAACACAGATGCCTGTAACAAGGACTCTAAACTATCTTTTAATTTATTATTTAGAACTTTATATCATTATCCATACACCCTCAAAAATTTCAGTCTTCCAAGCACAATTCTAAGCAGATGTACTCAAAGGTGTCAGAAACACCTAAATGATGATTCAAACTACATGGTGATGTCAATAGAAAGTGGAGGAAAATGAAGATTACAAGAAGATTCTAGAAAATTCAACCTCTGTATGGTATATGGTCCACACAGCAAGACCACTGCATGTGCATTATACACATGTACATACATACGTGCACTCACATGTACACAGAATATTTCAGAAGCTTAGTAAGAAAATCAGAGTACTGTGAGCTCATACTTGTCCCTAGAAACATCACCTATTGGAAAGGACCAATCTGGTCCCTTACAAATAATTCATAAATATAGAAGTTACTCTTTGTTCCGTATGGACTCTGTGTCAAGCGTCATGGTGTCCTTTATAATCATGACATCATGTTATTCTCCCAACAACCATATTTAGTAAGTTGTAATATCCTCATTTTACAGATGAGAAAACAGAGGTGTGTTTCATCACCAAACTACTACATACCCTTGAAGAAAAACATCAAGGTCCTTTATTTCCAAGTTGTACTTATAACCTTCCCCACATCAGTACAAATCAAATTGGGTTTTATGTTAGACCTGATCATTTATTCCAAGGAATTTATAATTGAAAGACAGAGAATAACATGTTTTTATTTAATTATATCTTTTCTTTTATAACTGTATACTTTAAAAACTAAAGATAAATATTGCCTAATATTCTCATGAAAGTTTATTTGAATAGGATGCACTCATAGAGCTAGTGTCGAAATACAAACGATTCTGTACAGTTTAGCACCTTCCTCTCCCATTTTCATTAGTTTTACAATTCAACAAATGCTACTCTAGTACCTATGTATATCAGACACAGGAAATACAATACTCAGCTGGCCAACATGACCCCCGGCCCTCGCAGAGCTCTCAGTAGTGTCAGGGAGATGATGACTAAACAGGTAATTTCAATAAAGAAGATTATAGGTGAACATACAAAGGTAAAGAGGGATTTGGGGAGAAAAATGTATCAATGCTGAGACGATGTTAACCACACATGGTAGAACAAAGATCACATTAGGTCTTGGAGTTGAACATGGTGTGTTCAAAAAAGTCACTCTTAAAACAGGTACCATGATGTGGTTGGTGGGAGCATGTAGGTGGGGAGGGGGAGAAGGAAGACACAGCACAAAGTGCTAGAGAAAGAGATGGGCAAAAATGGCAAAAAAGAAATGAAGCTGGAAATGCATCAGGAGCCAAATCAATAAAGCCTCAGGTGCCATTTTAAGAAGGTTGGGCTTTATCCAAAGGGTGATGGAGAACCTCTGAAGAACTCTCATCAGCAGCTACTCATTTTAACCCACTTCTGTCTCTAGGATTGAGTATAACTCCATCCCAATCTCTTGTAGCTAAAACCTCTCAGAACTTTTAGCTTCACTACATGTTAAAAATTCCTAAAGGTTTTCTTCTGCAGCAGACTCTAATTATCTAGAAAAAGTAACTCCTAACAGGCTACAGTATTCCTTGTCTCCCAACTCAAGGAATAAAGAACCAAACAGAGCCAGAAGGAAAGAGGATAATTACTCAGCACCTGTAGCATGAACTCACATAACTAATCTGCCTCTACAATGCATTTCTCTCCTAAATCATCCCCATTACCTTTAGTTATTTTCCTTTGAAGCTAGAGCTTTTATGTAACTTGAAGCTATTAAATAAAATTATTATTTAGCAAGTATCACCAATACTGGGTTAAATTCAAAACTATCTCTCTTTAAAACTTTAAAATAACAAATATATTATACCAGAATACAACCTTCAAAGCACAATTTAAATAGGTCATTTTTAAAAACATTTAAATGTAAAATGTGATCCCCATAACTTTTTTCTTCTTCTGGACAAAGAGAGAATTCTTAATGAGAAATGCTTTGATAGTGAGACAATCCAAAATGCATGTGCGCACACACACACACTTCTACATTTGAAGATTGAATGGTAATAGAGAAAAAGTTGTGGAATGTCTGACAAATAATATCCCAAATATTTCAAGTGTCATCCAGAAAGGCATTTCTACTAATATATGCTGCAATTTGCCATAGGCAAATGAGAACTTCTAATTCAGAACATCAGTTGGGCTTCCACCTAGAAAAAAAATCTACAAGCAACAGCATGCCTTGGCTAGAATAATGATGTATGACTTGTGGCTGAAAACATTCCACAGTTCAACAGCTGGTTCTCTTCTGGGGTTTAGGACAGTCAGCCATCAGGCACTATCCTGACAATAGTGAAACATTAGCCCGAGGAAGACAAAGTCAGAGGCAGCAACCCAGGGACATGGCAAATCTTTTAAGAAGTACACCATTTTCTGGGCATGCCCTGCAGGAATTTCCCCCAAAATATTGTACAAAGCAATTGCTTTGTTACAGAGGCATGTCAAAAAATTTGTAAAGCAAGAACCATTGGTGCAAGTGAAATTCTATAATTTTTTTTAATACACTGAGGGATGTAGCTCTTGTTTGTTTTTCTGAGAAGCTCAGTGTTTGCATTCAGAAGCTAAATCTTGTTACTGTACATCTAGACTTTAACTTAAGGTTTGTCCCTCTGGCATATACCAGTCCAAATTCTTTATTTTTCCCAATGTAGATCTTCACTGGTACCAAGAAGAAAAGAGACTGACAATGACCTTCTGCTTGGTTCTGTGAGCAGCCTTACCCACCTCGACAGGCACTGTCACAACAAATATATTAAAAACCAAACTAATTTTCCTTTTCTAAGACCCAGTTCTCCTTTCAGTTTCCCAAACTGGTAACCAGCAACCATCCATGTCCACTGTCCATGCCAAAAGCCAAGAGTCATCTTTGTCTCCCTCCCTCTTCTTTACTTCTCTGGCCAATAACCAAGTCCTGTCATTTTGACACTCTAACTCTCTCCCAGGCTGACTGTCTCTCTCCAGCTTCCCTGCCACCTGCCTGGTCCAGCTCCTTGACATCTCAGCTTGGAAGTATGCAGCGACCAGGGTGGTCTTCCCCATTGCAGCTCAGGAGTTTCTCTAGCTTCCAACCTTTCCAGTGACAATCCATCACTATGGAACAAAGTCCTCTCCATGGCTGAGGAGGCCCTTGCCTTTATCTGGATCCTCATCTTCTGCCATGCCCCTCACACTCTCTAACCAGGCCTAACACTATGTGACATCCCCAAGGCACTGTGCTCTCTCATGACAGCCTGACTTCACATATGCTGTTCTCTTTGCCTCAAAAGAGCAACCTCCATCCAACTTCACCTTGTCTTGTCCTTGAGCCTCAGCCCAGTGTACTCTACCAATAGGAAGTCTCCCCTTTTCTCCCAAAATTTTCTTAGTAGGAGGACACAGATAGATATTTACTGATCTCATGAGCCCATCCTTGGGCCTCTAGATTGGTGTGTATGTGTGGTATCCCAGCTGTCTGACCCTTGATCTTCCCACAGCATTTCTGATTTGGTCTGCCCTTTTGCTCCACCCCACCTCCTTTGGGTAGAACCAGCTTCCCAGAACCTAATTTTGGGACCTAGTCACTCAACTGGCCTGTGCCTGGGTCACTTACCATCTCCACCACACCCACTCATGAAGTGAGGAATCAGGCATCTTAATATATACTCATTGTTTCCACTACTCAAGCAAAATAACACCTTTTATACTTTTTATTTTTGGTCGTAAATGATGACTATGATATTGGGTCAAGACACACACCGCTTAGGGGGGAAGATGTGTGCTTTTCTGGAATGATGGTCACACAAGGATTCTCTCCCCTTCCCCACAGGTGCCTCCAACAGCTACCGCCACCGCATCATCAGGCTTCTTCTCTCTTCCTTCTTGGTGAAAGTCCTATGGACTCATCACAGAGCTATATGACCCATGGTCACCAAGGGCTCAAAGTCCTGGAGAATTCTTTCTTGGAAATCAATTATTGTGGGACAGTGTGAAGGATGATCATACTATCCCTATAGAGGGGACCTTGTCAGCTCCTTTGCTACTCTGCAAGACACGCACAACAGCGCCAGCCTTTGTGCTGAAAGCGAGTCACAGACCAACATTATTAGGATGCTGCAGCTAAGCACCACTGGCCTAGCATGCTCACACATAATATATAAATGCTCAGTCCTAACACTTGTTCCCTGAGACCCTCCCACCCCATCTCTCCAGGCACCATCCTCCGTCCCTTCCCTATATGTTTTCTATTTATTTTGTTCTTGATTTCTGCCACCCTAATCTTGGAACCAAAGTCCTTGTCTTGAACCTGCCTGTGACTTCTGCATTTTGTGTCTTAATGGGGATTTTAAGTGTATAACACCTGGATTCCCTCTATGACTCTGACGGCTCAATGTCCAGGCTACAACTCTGGCACTATGGTATCTGCCCAACCTATGCCCTTTGGAAAAAGAAGAGAAGAGATGTTAGAGTTAAACAAATAACTACTCAGCTTTCTAAGTGGCAGCACATGGCCTGTAAATGCTCTCTATAAAGACTATTTCATCCTTGACTTTATAGATAAGCCCTAACACTAGAGTTGGGGGCCAGCTATATTGTAATTGACTGATAGCATGAATCGGGGGATTCTGAAAAAGTGTTCTTTCTCTTATTTATGCCATTTACATATCCTGCTATCTTTCTTTAAGGTATTTTTAATCCTAAAAGTGCAAAATTCTTAGAACACACAAGATAGAAGTGAAAATGTCGCATTGGCTATCACAGAAGTATGGGTCAGCCTTTAAGAAGGAAGTTAGAATCTTGATCTCTAAAGCTATTAAAAGCCATCCTTTTTCCAATCCCTTCAACATGCTCGTCTGATTGCTTTTAAATGAAGATGCAAGATTTCAAGAAGAAAAGGGTGCAGAAAATAGAATGTCATTTTTTTTTCTCTCCACTGTCTCACAGATAATGGTGTGGGAGCATCCACAGGTATAGATAACAGTGTAAATTAAAAGCTTAACTGGAAATGTATAAAAGGCCATCTTTACTCCCTCTTGTCTACTCCCATCCTCACACAACACCCCACACAACTTGAGAGAAAGGCAAAAAGGTTCTCTCTAGAAAACTCAATTGCTATAACCAATTATTCAACAAAACGTCATTTGTTTAGCCTCGAGCCTTTGATTAGCAAGTTTAATTTAAAAGAGTCTTCCTCCCCCCACTTAACACTGAGCTATATCAAGGGGTATCTTTGCTTATGGAACATTCATAGGCCAAAGGGAGTCTTGGATGTGTTTCAGCATTGCTATTAAATCAGACTTGCCTGACCTGTGGTGGCGCAGTGGATAAAGCATTGACCTGGAAACACTGAGGTCACCAGTTCAAAACCCTGCACTGGTCTGGTCAAGGCACATATGGGAGTTGATGCTTCCAGCTCCTCCCCCCTTTCTCCCTTTCTCTCTCTCTCTCTCTCTTTCTGTGTGTGTCTCCTCTCTAAAATGAATAAATAGAAAGAAATTAAAAAAAAAAAAACTGGACTTTAAATCAGACCTGCCTTAGAAAAGAGACCAGAAGTCAACCAGAATCGTTGTTCCACGGTTAGTCTACGGCACTACCTAGAAGCCACTTCTCCCAGAACTACCCTGATATCAGTGACACTGTCCCTTCTGGCTGGAACAAAATACAATAATCAGAAAATACATGTTTTCCTCCTTCCCTGCCTTCTGAAAGTGATCAGCTACAGAAAATTGGGGTCTGCAGCTTAGATGGACCACGTAACTTTGAAAATGCAAGACAGACTAGATATTTTTTAAATGATTTTAGGGACAATGCGTCTACCCCAGAAATCTAAGCCACAAAACCCATAATACAAAGCCAAATGTTCTGAAAGATTTACTCAGTGAATTTAGAACATGAGTTCAAAAAATATAAAAGTTTATAAAAATCAGGACACAACATTAGCTCCTTATTCAGACTAGGAGAAGTTAGAGGAAAAAAATGTAAGAGAAAAATACCTAAATCCCAGTGGTGGGATTCAGCCCATGAGCACCAGTTAGGCAGAACCAATACCTAATGTTTTGTTGAGTTTGGCGGACAGGTTGTTAAAATGGCACTTGTAATCAGGGTTTTCTCTAAAGTAGGCACCCAGACAGTGGCCCAATGTGGGAATCACAAAGTTACATTCCTTACTCATTTTTAACGTTCATCTGCACAACAGTGTATTCTAAGCACCCATAGTAATGTTCATTCTGTCCATAGGTAAAAAATATTGCAAATGAGGATGCCAATCAAGAAGCAATATGGAAACATCTTAAATAACAGTTGAATTGTTTTTTGTCAGGAATTATTTAATATTTTTTTCATTAATACTTTAAAACCCTTTTTTATAACATAATCTAGTTTTGTGTACTTCTTGTTCTTATTTAAGTATTAAACGCATGAAATAATAAACTATCTTTTGATAGATCAGGGGTTTTGTTTGTTTGTTTGTTTTTACAGGGACAGAGGAACAGACAGACAGGAACGGAGAGAGATGAGAAGCATCAATCATTAGTTTTTCATTGCCGTTGCGACACCATAGCTGTTCATTGATTGCTTTCTCACATGTGCCTTAACCATGGTCCTTCAGCAGACCGAGCAACCCCTTGCTTGAGCCAGCAACCTTTGGTCCAAGCTGGCGAGCTTTTGCTCAAGCCAGATGGGCCCACGCTCAAGCTGGCGAGCTCGGAGTCTCAAACCTGGGACTTCCGCATCCCAGTCCAAGTCTCTATCCACTGCGCCACCGCCTGGTCAGGCAGATCGGGGTTTTTTAATACTTAAAACGGTCATTAGGGCAGAGAACCAGTTGTTAAATTATTTGAATTCCACCACTGCTAAGTTCTCATGTTACTTGATTTGACTGCTCTGTTCATATCCATGCTCAGAGCTCTGTTGAAAAGACAGGGGGTTATGTGACCCTTCCCACATCCTACTGACAGATATTTGATTAAAGGTAAGCACTCAAAGTCTCCTTCATGGAATGCTGGACTCAGACACCAACCAACATTCCAGTTGTTTAGCTGCAAGTGCAGGACTCAGAAGGTCACGTAAACAGACTAAAGTGCTGATTTCATTTTAGAATGGCTGCAGTAATTTTGTTTGTGGTGGGGAGGAAGGGAGTGAGACAGAAGGAGAAAGAACAAAGCATCTCAAAACTTTGATGCAACAAGTATACCTCCTGCAAAATACTTTTGGAGTCCCTGAAATACATCCCTTTCCACTTGAGCTTTCATCAAGGATTTCTGTTGCTTGCCATCAAGAAATACCTGTCCATACCATGTGTCCTCCATTATGATTTGCATTTTCTTGGGTTAAACCATACCTTTGGACATTTATTCTGCATTTCAAAAAAAAATAATCTTTATAAATACCCCAGGCTCCAAATGGTTTTGTGACTCTGAAATTTTATTATACAAATTACACAGCTAGAAATCACATTCCCAGTTTTCATGAGTCAATAACAAAACAAAACTGAAGTCAAATCTCTCTGCAGTAAAAGCAGAAAAAGAATTTTATGAGCCTACTGGGAGAGAATGAAATTGATGTCAAAGGCCTCACACAACTACTCTTTCCTCCTTATCCCCCACACCTTTTTCAACCTTCTGGAATCTTTTATTTTGGTTTTTATTTTGTTTGGCATCTGCAAGCAGTTGGGGACCTAAGGAGCTTTTGCTTGATGTTGGAGACAGGAAAATGGCAATTGGCTTGACTCCTGGATGCCAAGACAATAAAATTGTCAGGCACTCACTTCCCTTATCCTCTTTCCTCTGGGAATGAAAACAGGACACAATCAAGTACACCAATTGTAGAGGGTAAGTGACATTTAGGAACAATTACCAGAATAAGCAAATGGAACAAAGATTATTCTTTATTGTGCTTAGTTCTTCATGCTTGGGTCAAAAAACCAGAACCCTAGTAGAACTCGGTAGAAATGATATTGTATGGGGTTATTCTCTAAAATGACATTTGCTAAATTGACATCGTTTCTTGTATAATATGTAACTATTGTGGTACAGAGGGGTTGTTTCAAGTACTTATCATACGTTCAAACCAAAGTTGGCCATGGCCCATGCTGCTGCACCCAACTTGTACTTCCTTTGCCATAGAAAGCGAGCTACTAAAACTGTAACAGGATGTTAAATAAGGCCTTTTCTTGGGGTTGCCAGGCAAAATACGGGATGCCTAGTTAAACTGAATTTCAGATAAACAGAGACTATTGCCCAGAACATAATTATACTGAAAAAAAAATCAACCTTAACTTCTCCTCTTGTCTCAAAGATTCAGTTGAAGCTCTAAAGCTAAAACCATTGGGTTTCAAAAAACCTGATGCCCCTAAAAAGAGATGCTTGCAATTGGTTTGATTCTGCCTCAGCCTTGGTGGTTGAGATTCCTTAATTCTCCATATATTCTGTATACTCCTGCCCAACTCATCTAAGACTCCGCTTTTGCATCTGTCCTCACCTATAATCTGCAAACTTCTTCAGGGTAAAGCCAGGTCCTATTCATATGTTGCCTCAGAACCCTGAGTACACAGAGAAGATCTTCAATAAATGTTCACCCAGATACAATGTTTGCCCGTAGCCTTCAACATCAATTCCAGGCTCCTCTTCCCAGCTCTAGAGTGCTTTCCTAATCAAGCCTCAGCTTATTCTTACACTTCATTTCCTCTCAGGAGCCTCCATGGTTATTAAGCTTTTGTTCTTGCTGTTTCCCAAATGTACTCCACTCATCTTGCCTCTCTGCTCACGCTGATGTGGGGGCCCATCCTGCAATGTCTTACCTCTGCTCCCTGAAATTTTACACAGACTTGACTTAAAATCCAATTTCAGTACCCCATTCCTCAAGCAGACTTCTTTGATTATTTCACCTGAGGCCTTCGCTGTTCGACAAAATTTTCACTGTCAAAGTTAAAACATGGCACAATGTTTTACCTTTGATATTTGCTAATTATTTGGTCTGTTAAATCTTTATAGTTCTGTGGTTCTTAAAGTCAAGGACTATGTCATAAATGTCTCTTGCCTGCCCTTCCTCCAGCACAATGCTTGCTCAATGGACATATCCCACATTAGATATTATTTCGTTCTTTGCTAGGACCTTTTATCTAATCACTAGACTGTTTCTTCATAGCTTAAAAGTTTCAAGGAAAAGTAAGAAACATGGGGCTTCAGTCTTGGCTATTCCACAAGGTTTCATCATTCAGATACAGTAATTATTTTTTAAATTACAGCCTATTTTGATGTGCATTTCTCTGACCACTAGACAGAAGCATCTTAATTTTTATCAGATATTTCTATTTCTTCTTCTTTCACCAATGATTTCATGCATTGTATATTTACTGTATATTCTGATTTGGGTTTAGTTTTTAAGTCTATGTTAGAGATACAGTTTAGAGAGTAAATAGTTTAGGGGTAGTCACTGAAGTAATAGTTTTGGATAAGAATGACCAGGGAGTATGGTATGACAACTCAACTGGGCTTGTCAAAAAAAGAAAAATGGATTTCTATAATAAATTTTTCAGAATTAATTGTTTAGCAATGGCCAAGTGAACCAGAAATGAGCTATTTAAACTTAATCTTAAGCCCTCTGCTCACATTTGATATTACAGGATTTTGCTGGGCTAAACTAAATCATGTCTCCAAGAATCGAACATACTGATAAGTGGGAAATTTTCAGAAGGCAGTATCAATAAAGCTGTGTCTGCCACTCCAATTTGACACTGTGAAATAGAGGTATATCTGGCAAGGAATAGTGGCTGCATTGGGTTTTGGATAGAGCTGATAGTGGTCCAAAATAATGAAATTGTAGCATCTGCGCTGTCTGGGAATAAATTGTCTAGAGCAATTTCTCAGCTACTGGGCCAAACTCAGCAATACCCACTGCAGATTGGAAAGTCAGAAATGTTGACATACAGTTCTCTATTAATTAAAATAAGGAGTGTTGTTGTAAGTTAAACAGCCATTATATTAGCTGCACAAGGAGATAATTTTTAGAGATGCCAAAGGGTCATAGCTACTTTACTATGACAGAATTTATCAAGGGCTTGAGTTCAGGCTAATGTTCTCAACTAATATAGCTAGACCCAGGGAATGCTATAAACAAAAAGAGCTGAATGCACAGCACGCTGCAAGGGAGAGTGTTAATGTTTTATCTACCCCTGGTTCGGAGATCATGAAAGCTATGTTTGCTCCTCCACATATCAAAAGAGAAGATTACAGGATGATCACAAAACTCTACCACTGTGAGATCTCGTTCCAACTCTGACATCCTGGAACCAGAATAAGCAGGGAGGCGATGAGGCTACTCATTGATACATTCCTTGCTCTCAAACACTGACGGTCAAGATAATAATGGTTATCATAACAACGACAACAGTTAACAATGAGCAACTGCCTTCTCTTCGCTGGGGACTGTGCTTTAATACTTAACACTACCCCTTAAAGTAGGGTGGATCATTCAGGGAGTTAGTCATGGCTGGGCATAATCTTCCTGGAGATATTATCTGCAAAACTTCCTTGGGATGCTGTTAGAGACAGCACTCTTGTTATTGGACAGAAGTAGCACTCAACTCTGGCCTTTATGCAATATACAGTATGGGTCCAATCTTTGGTTTCATGTCTTCTTTATTATTTTTTTACTCTTTTCTAGTCTTGGTTAGGTGTCTGTGTAGCCACACAAGACAGCATGTCAAATCTATGAATGAACTCTATTAAATGTTGAACACTTCCAAGCTCAGTGCTCTTGGAAGACTGAGGAGGGGAAGGGGATGGCAAAATATACTGGCTGGTTCTTTTAGATGCCTGGAAAGAAAACCTGGCTCACTACCCAGGGGTGGAACCACTCTAAGATAGCACAGGAACACAGATGAATCCTTGTTTGTGTGGTTGAGCTATTCTCACATAGCTATTTTTATGACTAACTTCTGTTCTGAGTGACAAAGGAGAAAAGAAATCCTTCACCTTCTACCCCAAACAATTGTCAAGTTTTGTTTTACCATAGGGACTCGGAGAACTACGGAGATGTTGTCCTGACTTCAGAAGTTATCATTCTGGTTTGGAAACTAAACTAAAACAAAACTTTTTCTTCTTCTTCACTGTAGAGATGCTCAGTGTTCTGTTCTAGGACGGGTGCGATTCACCCAGGTTATATGATAAATGCTTTTTTCCCACCTTCTTGTCTGTTTATACTGTCGACTTTGAGTCTGGGGTCTTTGAAGTATTAGCGCCAAGTTAGGAACTCAGTTAATTCGTTGGCAAGTTGCATTCCCCTTTTCTCCTCCAATGGTGATCTGGCTTTGCAGCTCAGTCATGTAGTGTGCTAGTATTGATAAGAAAATATGCAGTGAAGAAGATGTGTAAGAGAGCTATCTACTGGGAGAATTCACAGGAAATGGACATGAGAGAAAGATCTGATACATTCAGGATGGTTTAATAAATTGCATGTGCCAAGTCCTGTGACACCCAGTCCTTCAGATGGAGGAAGAGGTCAGCTGCAGATTGTGTCACATAGAGAGAAAATGGGCCTTGGAGGCAGGTGGTACTGGCCTCGGTCTGCCCTTGGAAAAAGGTGACAACTGGCTTTACACCAGCTACTGACAGAGGTCCTCTATGGATTTCAGAGGTCACTCACCTGATTTTTTTCAGCTTTATATTTTGAGGTAATTGTAGATTCACTTGCAAGAACTAATAAAGAGACACCCTGTATACCCTTAACCCAGTACCCACACTGGAAACTTCTTATATAACAACAGTATATCACAACCAGGAAATTGACATTGATATAATCTCTCGACCTTATGCACATTTCCCCAGTTTATGTGCATGTGTTTAGTTCTATGAGATTTTATCATCTATGTACATTTATAAGGCCAAAAGTATAGTCAAGATCCATCACAAGTATCCCTCATGCTACCTTTATCTGATCTCCATTTCTATGATTTTCCTTTTCACTTCAAGAATGTTATGTAAATGGCATCATATAGTGTAACCTTTGAGATAGTTTTGTGTGTTTTTTTCACTCAGCATAATTCACTTGCAAGCCATTTCAGTTGTTGTGTATATCAGTAGTTTGTTCCTTTTTATTGGTGGGTAGTATTTCATTGTGTGAACATGTCACCACCTATTTAATCATTCATCCACTGAATCACGTTTCTAATTTTTATTTATTGATTTTAGTGAAAGAGGAAGCAAGAGAAACAGACAGGAACATCGATCTGTTCCTGAATGTGCCCTGACCAGGGATCAAACCAGCAATCTCTGTGTTTCTGGACGATGCTCTAACCAACCAAGTTATCTGGCCAGGGCTAAGTACATTTGGGTTGTGCAATTTGGGACTACAGCAAATAAAGTTGCTATTTACATTAACATACATCCTTTGTGTGAATGTAAATTTTCATTTCTCTGGGATAAATGCCCAAGAGTTCAATTCCTGGGTTGTTGTATAGTAAGTATATGTGCAGCTTTTATACGAAATTGCCAAACTATTTTCTAGAGTGGCCATGCCATTTTATGTTCCCACAACAATGCAAGAATGATCCAATATTTCCACAACTGTGTTAGTATTTGGTGTTATTACTATTGTTTTCACTTTACCCATTCAGATAGCTGTGCAGTTATATTTCATAATGGAATTAATTTGCATGTTATTAATAACTAATGGTGCGTAATACCTTTTTATATGCTCATTTGCCATCTGTATATTCTCCTTTGAGAAATTGTTTGTTCGTGAATGCTGCCCATTTTCTAACTGGATTATTTGTTTAATTTTTCCCATCAGGTTTTTTTTTTGTTTTTTTTTTAATTTCTTTTTTTTTTATTTTATTTTTATTTTATTCATTATAGAGAGGAGACACAAAGTGAGAGAGAGAGAGAGAGAAAGAGAGAAAGGGGGGAGGAGCTGGAAGCATCAACTCCCATATGTGCCTTGACCGAACCAGTGCAGGGTTTTGAACTGGCGACCTCAGTGTTCCCAGGTCGACGCTTTATCCACTGCACCACCACAGGTCAGGCTCCCATCAGGTTTTAAGAATTATTTATGTATTTTAGATTCAATTCTTGTGACAGATATGTGGCTTGCAAATGTTTTCTCCCAGCCTGTAGCTGCCTTTTTATCCTCTTAGATAGCTTAACAGAGCAAAAGTTTTTAATTTTAATAATGTCAAATTTATCAATTTTTCCTTTTATGGATCATGCTTTTGATGTCAAGAACCTATCATTAGCGTTATGATATGAATTTTTTTCCTATGTTTTTTCCTAGAAGTTATCTATTTTTATATTTAAGCCTATAAACCACTTTCAGTTAATTTTTATGTAAGAGATGGGAGTTAGTTTATTTGAGGGCTTTGGTGATTGTTTTTTCTTTTTTCCCTATGGATGTCCAATTGCTCCAGCACCTTTTGTTGGAAAGGTCAACTTTTCTTCATTGGATTGTTCTTGCAACTTTGTCAAAAATCAGTAATGCATATTTGTATGGGTCAATAAGTATTCTACTGATCTATGTGTCAATCCCTTCACCAACACCACAGTCTTGATTACTATGGCTATATAGTAAGCCTTAATGTCAAGTAAAGTAATTACAACTACTTTATTATTTTACTAGTATATCTTAGCTATTCTAGGTCCTATAAATTTCCACATAAATTTTTGAATAAACTTCTGTAATGTCTGTTAAAAACCATGCTCGGATGTTGATGAGATTTGCATTATACCTATAGGTCAATTTGGGAGAGTTGGTATTTTTGCTATGGTGAATTTTGCAATGCATGAACACCATCTTGATTTCAATTATCCCTCACAGGTTGCTTTGCCTCAGCTCCTGGATTAAAATGCCCTCAGGACCCACATCTGCTGAAATCTTAGTTTGTCTCAGCCTTTGGACCAGAGCTGCCCTCATGGGCACAGGTCTCTGGTGCAATCCCCTGTAATTACAGCTTTGGCTACCACCTATAGATTTATGGAAAAAGCCAGAACTTGTCTTTGAGTCTGACCACTGTCAGGTGTTAGCTGAATCACCGCAGCCTCAGTTTTCTCATCTGTGGGATAGCGATGCCTTCCTTGGAGGCTCACTATAGCTAGACCTTAAGTGGAGGCTGGTTCTTATACTCTAACATATGCTTCTACCACTTACTACCTTGGTATGCACTTAGATATTAGTACTTAAGATCCAAATTACAAGCATCCTTATTAGTAACATATCATCCATTTTAATCCATCGTTCCCATTTGTTGTAAGCATTCTGGCCCCTGATGCCTTCTACTTTTTCCCCACTCATTGAAAAGTGATTGTAAACAAGACAAAAAGACATGGACAGAGTTTGACATGTTACTACAGAAATCTGTACTCATTTAGGTCCGTTGGTTGCAGTTAACAGAAACACATTCTGGGAAATTAGACAAAGGATATGAATGAAAAGGAAGTCAAAGAACCATGCCCAAGAGCAAGAGAACTAAGCAGTGCCAAAATCAGAAACATGACAGACTTACCTAGGACCCTGGCTGAAATGAATATGCTGTAACCGTCATCTGCCTGTCTATGCCACTGTATTCACGAGTTGGAAAGCTAGGACAAATGTCCTCTTTGCTGAGCTCAGGTCTCGTGATTGGCTCCTGGCTGTACTTAGCAGTAAGAAAAAGGATCGGGCTGACAGGACCCTTCAGTGTCTGTTACAGAAGGATGCCACCTGTGTTTCCCATCTACCCAAACTGCACACAGTGGAGGGTTGTCCACACCCCCAGAGAGAATCCCAGTGTTGTTCAGGAGGAAACATGAGTGCCTGGGCACTGCAAAGTGCCAAAAGTCTATTCCTTTTCTCACGTGAGAGTGACTCATTAAGTAGTACTCTGCAGCAATGGCCATTCACCCAAAAAGAGATATACCCAATTGTCCAGGAACATAAATCTACCTGTTCCACCAAGGATGTGTAAACAAACTGATAAACGCTCTTGCTGAAATGCAAGTATGTGAAGCCCACAGCATTCTGTGAATCTACTGAAGTTTACTGAAATTGTAACCTTCACATTGACATTTAAGCTACCATACTGGATGTGTAGTGATCTCAGGTCCCTTACTTAACCACAGTACTCAAGTTTTCTCATTAACAAAAGGGGATATTGGTTCTAATCTCACACTTTGGTGGTGTTTTTCTTTTTCAATTATAAAGTACTCTAGACCTTGTTATTTTTGTCCTAGTTATAACCTCCACTGCCTCCTTACAAGTGTAGAGACTGCTAAGTGGAAGAACCTCAATTCTATATATAGTTGGTTGTTGTTATTTTTAAGTAAGATTGAGGATGGAAACTAGGGAGAAAATTATGGAGGGAGAATTGAGTTGTTCTGCCAGAGAGAAGAGAAGCAGATTTCCTGCCACCTGGAGTAATCTGTGAGGAGGGGTGAAGAGCGGGGTGGGGGGGGGGAGAAGGGGAAGAGACCAGGAGAGGGCAAAGACACGATGGTGCACAAGGAGAGCCCTCACAATGGACCCTTGGGAAATCCTCCCCAAACAAGCAAGTTCATATTAGAGAAGTGTTACAGGACAAGAGCAGATTCAAGGGATGTAAGCCCAAGGGGCAGAGAAAGCCAGAAGAACACAAGTCCCACCCCACTTGCAGCCTGACCCTAGGAAGTAGTAGAAATCTAGGATGTGACGTTCCTTGGACCATGGAATTGGGCAGCTAAAAGGCAACTTTATATGGATGTCAAGGGTTAGGTAAGCCTCCAGCTGACTTTGGATTATATGTCATTGCATTCAAATCTGAGAAACAATAGAATATTGAGGGTTCTAGTGGTTTTCTTCAAACAGAAAAAGGAAAAAGAAGGTTCTTTTTCTGTTATTTCAACTTTGATCTTTTACTCATTCTCTAAAGGCAGAATTTTCATGAGTTAAAGCACTCTTGAGCATTTTTTTGTTTTTAGTTATTGTTGTTTTCTGCTGTGGATTTTAACAAAGTTCTCTTTTGAACCAAATGTATCAACAACCATCTCTCTACCATGGCATTGTGCTAGAGTTTAGATTCCTTTGTTTGTGGGCTCTTTGGCTGTATGTTTTGTAGGGTGCACAATTAATTACAAGTGTGAATAGTGTGTTTCTGCTGCTCAGAAAAACCTAAGGTGAGACTGGCTGCCACACACCACTCCCCAGAATGCATCTGATCACAGCCTCTGCACAACACATAGCTCCAGGACCATATGCTCTGGATCACGTGGCCCCTGCCATTGCAGACACAGCCATGCTGCAAAGCTAAGGTGAAAGCAGCCCAACCCTACCCTGGCTGTGAGCTCGGGAGTGACCACAGGTGAAAAGACAAGCTAGCCCAGTAAGATTCTCTTTCTTAAGTATCTGAAACAGGAAACGGGTAAGAGAATAGTGGGAGTGCACATCGCTGAAGGTGTAAGATAGCTTTAGAGGTCATGAGGAGTCATGTGCAAGCCAGAATTAGAACAGAGGTCAGTAGCAAAAAGAAAATGAAGGAGACATAAGAGAACTGATGACATCTGTTGATGAACCCCATCTGTTCCTGCTCCAGGTATGAAAAAATACAAACCATTCCTTTTGCTGACCTTCTCACATTCAGTCTTCTTCCTCTTCCTATGCCTCCCTTCTCTGCCAAAACCCACCAAGGCAGAGCAGTTAGTTTTGCCATCAGAGCTGATAGAAGTGCACCTTTCCAATTCCCTTGTTCTTCCTAATCCAGAACAAGATTTACAGAAGAAACGTTGATCATCTTGACATAGGAAGGCATAATGACATCAAGGCCTTCCTTTGTCAGCTCAAAATACCTAAATAGAAATAATACCTCAGGACTGACCTGTGGTGGCACAGTAGATCAAGCATCAACCTGAAACACTGAGGCCACTGGTTTGAAACTCTGGGCTTGCCTGGTCAAAGCACATGTGGGAGTTGATGCTTCCTGCTCTTCCCCCTCCTCTCTCCCTTCTCTCTATCTCTTTCCTCTCTAATCTGAATAAATAAATATCTTTAAAAATTTTTTATAAAGGAAATAACACCTCAGGCCTTAAGGTTTCTTACCGTACCACTCTTCCCTCTTACAGAATCTAATTGCAGCTCTAGAAAGGAGGGGTTGGCTCTTGCAAACCTCCCAGCATGCTGACTTTAACACATCACAGGCTAAGTAAGAAACAAGGGCAGCAGTGCGGGAGAACGGGCAGTGTTATATTTGCTGTCCACTCAGATTGTCGATTCGATTGGTGGGAAAGGAAAGAGAAATGTAAAATGGAAATAGAAGCAATATCATACAGGCCACAATTTATAGGTTTGCAGGGAGAAAACAGAGTTAAGTGTATTTTCAGGATGTGGCTCACCCAGAGTAATTTGTAGATGTAACTGGCATCCCTAATACCATAAAATTATCCATAGGAGCTACTTTTTGGCTTTGCGGATCAAACAAATAGATTCAAAACATAGATAATAGAGTACCAACTGCTGCTTACCAGGAAGAAGGGAGGAAAATAATTTGCTACATGTGGCTGGATTCTATCCCATACCTCTAACACAGCAATCCTGCACAGCTAATTTATTCGCATGTGGGCAATTGCCACAATGAGGGAAAGTGCTATCAGTAATGGAAGCAACAGCAGACAGGACATCCTTAGCCAGCAATTGAACAAGGGTAAAATTTTAGAAGCCAAAGAAGGGACCCTAGGAAATGAACTGAGTGAGAGGAAATGAACTCCTACTGAAAGCAGGTCCCCTTACCTTAGATCCGAAAAGACTCCACAGTAAGGAATCCATATTTAATTTTCAAATTATTTGAAAATAGGCTATCACTTCAATTAAGAAACTAGATGAATTCCTGGAACTGACCTGTTTTCTAGCCTTGAAATTAGCCATGAATAACACGGACCAAAAGACGCGTGCACGCGCGCACACACACTCACACACTTCCTCCTCGACCCGTCTCTTTAACAAAAGATCTCCTTCCAGCAACACTGTTAAAGAGTGAGAGCTATAAAGTCACAAGAAAAAAATGTTAAAGCTGGCAGAATGTAAGCTGGCTAAAGATGGCATTCCAAAGATGATGCCTCGTCAACCCGAAAGAAGCATTGGGCTGTAGGAGACACATCGGCTGAGTGCTCTGACTTGCACGCATGGCACTTTAATGAAGAAATAAGAAGGAACTGGACTCCCACTTACATTCTCACCCCAGCACCCTTCCTTAGTCTTCTCCTTGCTCCCCAGTTCACAAAAGAACACCCCAACCCGGGACACACAGAATGAGCATGTAGAACGTAAATGATAAAAATGCCTGATCTTAAGAATTATTGAGAACTTTCTATCCAAAGTAGAATGGTTACTGTTTGATGCTCCAGTTAAAATATATATATTAATAATTTAAAATATTCCCTCACTTTCTCCTGAAATCTTCTTCCCAAATATGATAAACTGTAATACATTAAATGAATATTTTCATCAATATGTCCAAATATGTTATTCAGAGTAGGATTTTATGTGTGATAGCTCCTGGGCATTTTCTGGAAGGAAAAGGAAGTCCCAAAATTGGATGCACAAGGAGCTTTAAAGATTTAGGGTTTGGTAAAGTACACTGTGCCTTCATTGTACTCCAATCAAGAAATGTAAAAAAATAAAAATTCAGTTTACCAGGCACTGAAAATGAACTTGCTCAGGATAGGTTTGCAAGAATGCAACAAGCAGGAGAGGCAGTGTCCCCAGTGCAAAGTGGCCCAGACCCCAGACCTTCTAGCTGGCAAGCCGCCCAGCAGAGAAAATACAACACTATTGAATTTGTAGGCATCTCAGTCAGTGAGTGGGAGGAAGAGGGATTGAGAAAGCAGAGAGAGAGGGGCAGGCGAATTCTAGAAGTAGAAAATTATTTTTTCAAGCATAAAAGAACAACTTAAAAATATTACTGGGGAATTAATGCACACAAAGTGTTCTTAGCAGGTGGAGGGGTTAAGGGGGCATATATGTCATATAGAATATACTCTGTGGCCAAGACCCCCTAACCATTAAGACCACAGATAGTTAAACAGAAAATATGTAATCAAGCAGAAGGGCAGTCATATCCAAATGACAAACCACTTCACTGGGTATTCACACTCTAGTCCTGGGCCCAGATTAATAATAAAAGCAGAAAATGTAACTACTTACACACACACACACACACACACACACACACACACACACACACACACACACACACACTGAGGCAGAGCATCCCCAGGCCTGCACATAAGAGGCAATGGGAAAACTCATTCACAAGGACTTTGATTGTTTTGCATTTATTTTTCATCTTCTCCCCTATTTCTTCTGATGGTGATTATGATTGTATTTTGAAATCATGATCCACCGCTGCAGCACTGTAATTACATAAACACAGCATTATAAATGAAGGTTAGAGCCAGAAATAGCAGAGCAGAGAGGGGTGCAATTTGTCTTTGTGGATGTAAGTGTGTGTGTATGTTTATAAATACCTCCCATTTACATGGTATTTGGAAGTCATTTGCTAGCCTAATCAAGGGGGGACTTAGGAAATAGAACAAGAGCCTCATTTTCAGTTGAAGAAGATGAAGTCAGGAGAAGGCAGGTTTTCTAGTCATGATAAACGGAAATAGTGAGGTAAGAGCTAGGCTTGAACTGAGCTCAGATCCCTGAACTGGCCGGCAATTGAATAGGCACTAATGGCTCTGCTTACATACAAATATCAGTCTGGGGAAATACAGATTGTCAGCCTCTGCAAACTCAGGGAATGTCTCTTAAACCCCATTCATAACAGGAGAACTACTTCCCTTCCTAACTCTCATTCATTCTTGTCTCCAAGACACTGCCCAGAATCTTCAACCAATAGTCATAAGAGTTGGGAGATAAATAACCCAGATGTTTCCACTCTCAGGACAAAGAAAAATTCAGATGTGTGTATTTCCACAAGTGTCACACACAGCATGTAATATTTCTAAAATGCGTTAAGAAATTATTTGAGATTCATGTCTTTCAAAGATGGAGCCTAATTCACCCTTCCCTTGAATGTGGCCTATACTAAGTGAGCCACCTCATGACTGTGACTAGATGAGAGTAATGCTATGTGACTTCTAAACTAGGTCATAGTAATACTGTTTCTCCTTTGGATCACTGCTTCTGGGGAAAGCCAGCACCATGTCATAAGAACATTCAAGCACACAATAAGGAACTTAGGTCTTCTGCCAACAGGTAGCACCAATTCACCAGCCATGTGGTCGAGCCACCTTGAAATTGGATCTCTGGCCCCACTCAAGCCTTCAGATGATGCAGCCCCAACCAACACCCTGACTATAACCTTATGAGAGATCCTGAACTACCCAGATAAACCACTCCAGAATCCCTAATCTGTAGAAAATGTTAGTATAATAAATATTGCTGTTATAAATAAGCCATTAATTTTTGGAATAATTTGTTACACAGTAGTAGATAACTAAGTAGAGTCTTAGTGGTATTTATCCCAGTTGCCCTTAACAGTAACCTGCTTATCAACTCCTTTACTATTCTTCCTTATATCCAAAGTAAACTACCTACAGTCCAAATTCTTGTCTCAGGGTCTGCCTTTGGGGTCTAAGACACCCCCTATAAAGGCAATACTATTATTAGCATTCTCATTCTAGGGATGAGAAAAAGTACCCCTAGGTGAGAGTTACACAACAAATAGTGGCAGAACAAGGTTTTCTGACTCCTACTAATCTACTGCTTCTTGCTTCAACACAACCGTATCCTTCTCTACCCAACTCTCTGCAGTTTTAAGCACTCTCTTCTCTCTCCAAAAATACTAAGTCAATTTGCACTATCACTGTGGACCTAGGCACCCATCATAATCCCCAAATTTCCAAACCAAGAAAATTCAATAACAAAAGCAAGAACTTCAAATCGCTTAGGTTTCAGTGTATTTGTTTTCCCTAATGCCACCTGTATACAGCAGAGAGCAATAGTTAGCAAATTAATGGATTATTCTTCTGTTAACATTAGTGCAAAGGCTGGATGTGATCTACCTTGTTTAATGTCTGAGCTACAGGTGCCGACCTGAAGTTGTGGACGCATGTCACTCATCATTTACTAACGTTATGAACAAATGACCATATTGCATGGGCAAGAAATAGTGAAGATGAAGCCCATATATGGTGCACCTTCTATGCCAATCACGTAAAATGAACAGCCAATTTCAACTGTCAGGCAGTTCATCATAATCATTATTATGCTATGTGATAATTAGGCATAAATGGGACGTGAATGACTCTTGATAGCACCATTTTATATATCAAACAATTTTTGTGTGTTTCTTCTCCCTGGGATAATTTTCGGTCTCCTTCTCCCCTCCACATCACTGCGGTGTGTTTGCGCTGAGTCAGAGAGCCCACAGAGGCTTTGAAAACCAAACAAATCCCTCCAGCCGTATGATCCTGATCAAGTCACTTCACATCTCCGGATTTCTTGCATAAAATGGAAATGGGGCCTCCCCAGCAGTGTCGCTCTGAGAATCAAATGGAAAACTGGGATGCAATCACTAGCTTAGTGTCAGTGTGTAGTAGGTGCTCATTAACCCATTTATGCCGGAGGCTGAGAGTTTTGAAATTCAGTTCTTCAAAGATTTTCCAAAAATTCACATCACTTTTTGACAAGCTTCCAGCCTACCAGTATTTGCAGCAGTGACTAACTCTGTGCCCCACGTGATAACATGCACCCTCAGGAGGCAGACACACATGAAAAATCAGACCTCGGTGATGACCTTGAGCAGTAGGACGTAAACAACTCCCACATCACTAACGTTCCAATAACGGAACGCGAGGCATGAATGGGCTAAAGGTCTCCCTGCTGTCTCTTTCATCAACATTATTTCCACTCTGATGTCAGAGGTTCTGGATTATCTCTCCACAAGTCTTCATTCCCCGCCCTGCCTCCCATTCCCAAAAGCATCGTCCCACGCTATACTCCCAAACTTATTCATACTTTAAAAATGATACTTCCTACCATCTGAAGGAAAATTACTGACATAATCAGGACAAACGGTTCTGAGTTCACAAGTAGAAAAAAACATTTAAAATTTACCCGGGAGTAGGAGTGCTGACACTTGAGCATGAGTGAGTTCAGCTATGGGAAAATGATGACAGCAATTTCTCTTTGCATTTGCTAGCTGGTGCGACGTTAGGATGTGTCAGTCACCTGAAAGAGCTGAAGGAGAACAATACACTGTGGCTTCCCATTGTGTTCATCCAATGGGAGGCTGGTGGTATTTTAAAATAATTTAGCAAATACATACAGAAGAAAGTTTGCATAAAAGTATTTTACATCCTGCTCTGACTGGTTAGCTCAGCAGTAGAGCGTCAGCCTGGCATGTGGATGTCCCGGGTTCAATTCCTGGTCAGGACACAGAGGAGACATAACCATCTGCTTCTCCAACCCTCCCCCTCTCCCTTTTCTCTATCTTTCGCTCTCTCTCTCTCTCTCTCTCTTTCTCTCTTTCTCTCTCTTCCTCTCTTGCAGCCATGGCTTGGTTGGAGCAAATTGACCCTGGGTGCTGTGGATGGCTCCATGGCCTCACTTCAGGCCTAAAATAGCTCAATTGCTGAACAACAACAGAACAACAGTTTCAGATAGGCAGAACATCACCCCATAGGGGGCCCCCTTAGGGCACATGTGGGAGTCTGTCTCTCTGCCTCCCCCCTTCTCATTTAAAAAAAAAAGAAAGAAAGAAAAATTATTTCACATCCTCATGGTGTGTGCTCTTCTGGGATTTGGCAAGTGCTATGAAGTTAGAGTTTACTTCTCTGATGTGGAAGATTGATTTGTGACAAAATGCCCACAGATAAACACAACAGGTCATGACAGCAATAGCAACAGTAATAACTACCACCTCTTAAGGGTCTAACATTAATTTGCATGTCAAGGTTAAAAAATAACTATCATGTCTTACATCTCACTTGATCCTCTTGCAGTCTGGGTGGGTATGATTAAATCCATTTTAGATAAGCAAACTGAGACCCTGACAGGACATATGTCTTGCCCAAGAGGCTTGTGAGGAATAAGCAAAAGAATCAGATCTGGAATCTTAACCTCATATTCTCGTTTCTTATCAGATTCCCTCCATTCATAAATAATTAGCTTTTTGGTTTGAGGGATAAATGGAAGCTAATTTATAACTTCTCAGTTAGTGTGCATTGAGAAGAGCTGCTGATACACTGTCATGGAGTGTCTGATGAAGGCCTCCTCCCCTCTCCCCTGTGCCTTCCTCAGTAAAATTCACTTCCTGCTTCATCTGTCGCTATGATGGGACCTCACTGTGCAAATGGAAGAACTACTCTACACACTGGAAGCGTGGGCTGAGGGAAGTTTCCATGCTGCTTGTCCCCACTTGCTGCCACCCCTGCACAGCACAGCCCCTGCTCAGACCCATTTCCTGCACTCCTCTGCCCAGGTCTGTGCCCCAGATCACCACAGAAGTCTCCTTGCCCTCTCACTTCTGTCCAGGGCCAGTCAATGGAGCCACCAGAAGGAAACACGGTGGTGGGAGGAGAAGGTGAGGCCAGGGTACATTTTCTTGCATCCGCTCTGCTTCCACATCGCACTTTGGAAGGTGGCTACGTCCCGTCATGGAGACAAACCCTGCAGGGCAGCCCCTCTTCCACTGTCTTGGGGCTCCAGTGTCACAGCATACTCCCCTTGTGCCATCAGGTATGGTGCCCCTGACGCGAATCCCTGGGTGTCCAGAATCCCTGTGTATCTCCTACAGTATCTTTCTTAAATTAATTTTCTATTTGGATTCAGCTTCTTGCCAGGGCCCTGACTGGTACATTCTAGGACTGGTACATTTTGCTTCTGGTTTGTGGAGTGGGGTCAGGAGGCAAAAAGGAAAGAAGGAAATCAAGAAGAGTGTGAATTAGCCAAGCCTGCCATGAGTTTCTATAGCTCCCAAGTACAGGCGTCATCAGAGCTCATTGCTACAACCAGTACAACACTCAGAGATGCTTCCAGCATATAATCGCATACCCAGAAAGTGCCCCCCATAGCACTGCCTGTTTCAGGATTTCCTATGCTTGAAACATGGGGGTGGGGGCGGGACGGGAGGCAATAATATCCATGCTGCTACATCAGTCTTCCAGTGTCCCCAAACCTCCGCAAGACCTTAGAGAGTAGCTGCTAGTGGGGCCAGGTGTTGGCAATAAATGTCCTCCTTGGCCTAACACAAGAAGGCAGCCCCCTGGGCGTACTCACGGGGCAGAAGTAGAGTAACTTAGCGATGACTGAGAGGAAGGCAGCTGAGCTCTTTGCAACCTTAGTGGCAAAGGGAGTTCAACACTCGCAGTCACAGAGGGACTGCAAGAAACTGTTGTTTAAACTTCTCACCTTTTAGGATGGGCTTAGAAATCGGTTGCTTTCAGGGATGGGTTCTTGGCAATGTCATGGGGAAATGTGATTAGAAAAACAAATTTCAGAAAAGGTCTTCCCAGGGTACTGGAGGAATCTCAAGGGCCTCTAAGCAGGTAGCAGTGGGAAAAACAATGACCGACTCCTCCTCCCCGGTCCCCAACCCATCCCTCAGACCCAGAGACCTCCGTTCCCTTAAGTCCCATCAAAGATGGAAGAGAGCCTAACAAGAGAAAGAAATTTGGAGGGGCTTTTGGTTGGAAAACAAAAGGTAATTTCAGAGCATGCAGGAGATTGTGTGACCTGAGAGGAAACCTAAGAAAGGTAACCAGAGCATGGAAGGAAATCCAAATCGGCGGCCAGAAATAGATCAGCTCTGGAAACGGCCAGTTACGAGACACAGGATGGTGAAAGCAGTCCCACATATGCCCCATTTCTGGGAGCCCCTTCCCTCGCCATGTGGGGCCAATAGGTTGGAAAGGAAGGCTGGAAGGTGGCTGCGCTCTGGCATTAAAGCAGCATCTGCAGTATTGCTGGCTGGGCCAAGGTGTGCAGAGCTCTCTATCATTCTTCTCTGGGGAATAACTGATCACCAAAGGGGGTCCGTCAGACTGCTTCTCTCTCCCTGAGGTCTGGCCCTGGGCTCCACACAATCAGCAGAAGCGCAAGGTGCTTAAGGGAGGAGAAGCTCAGGAACTCCGCTTTACAACTGTCTGTAGACCAGGACCAACACCATCCACTCACATTGCTTGTGAGCAGCAGCTGTGGCTCGGGCGGGAATGGGCTCTGCTTTGGCACTGGCGGTCCAGTGGAACCTATAAACCCTCTCCAAATAAGGTTTCTAATGGCCCAAAATAAATCCACAGAACTTCAAAAGAAACCAATTATACTGAAATACAGTTACCAAAATATTTTAAAAAACAAACTAGTGATGTAGTAAATAATTGTGCATCTTTATTAAACATTAAATAGTAAGATCTAGTGGTGGGTGTAATAACTTAAAGTTATGGATGTAATAAATTTTTTAAGATACTTACAACAATAACAATATGATATGAAAATATTTATAATATCCAGTGGAACTGTTCATTCTTCTGTGGTTTTTCTGAGCTATATTTATCACTGAAGGAAGTGCTACTTTCTTTTAGATGTCATTGAAAATTGCAGTATATTTTCCATCCAAATTTATAGATCTCTGAATTCTCTCCATGTGCTTTAGGTTACAAACTTCTGACATAAATCGGAATTCAAACGACAACGACCCTCTTCAGTCACTGTTCATGTTGTAAGAAAACATGCAGTCATCTTTTAATTGAACTGGACTAGGTACAAATCCCTCAGACCTTGGCCTTTAGGGCCCTGAAATCTGGGAAGCATTGTATAGAGACAATACTTTCTGTCATCTCCAAATCTATCCAAACTAATGGTTGTTCATGCTCTCCCTTCCCTGCTGCCACAAGGAAACAGGCCGTACGGTTCCCCTTTCTCCTTTGTATCAATGTTCCCATTCGGGGGTTCGGAATAGATGGTTACTGAACTCCATGGAGCTCATCAACTAGACAGTGGACAATCTGTGACTTTGGATGGCTTTTCTCAGTGACGTGATCAGATCTGTGCTTCAGGACCGTTCCTCTGGCTCCAGGATGGAGACTATTCCTCCCGCCTACCAGCCGTGCTCCACCACCACAGCCGGCCCCTTGTCTAAGTCACTACCTGCTCTTGCCGAGGGCGTAGCTTTGTTCTTACCTGGCTTCCTCCCATCTCTGTTGTTCCCAACACAGCAGCCAGAGTGATTTTCTCATAAATCACTCTGTTATCTAATCCTATCCTTTCTCTGGCTCAATGGTTTTCCATATCACTTAGAATGAGTTTCAATCTCCTCATCATAGTATAAATGTCAGAAACCTATGGCCTGCCGGCCAAATCTGGCCTGCGGATGCTTTTGTATGGCCTGTGAGTTAAATAATTTAAGGAAATTTGCTTTTGCTCTTATCATATAAACACCTACATATAAGTACCACAGTTTTGCCCCTTGTGCCTCAAAGCCTAAAATATTTACTATCTGGCCCTTTGTAGAAAAGGTTTTCCTACCTCTGGCAGCCAGGAAGCCAGAAGCCAGCCTACGCCACTCAAATGAGGACAGGGGAGGTGAGCATTAACTCGGAGAATTGGTTGTAAGACTGGAGAGACAGAAAGACGCAGTGGGACAATGCAGAGACTAACACAGAAAACGGCTACCACTCCACAGGTGGAGAACCATGGAAGGGAGTGGAGCAACTGACGGGAGCCAGAGAGCCGGAGCCATCCAACGGAGCTGAAGGGGAGACAGCCAGGAAAAGGATGCTGCCCAAGGCAGGGCAGGGGGAGGGACCAAACCGAGCTGCTCACTTCCTCTCACACCCAATTTCACACCAGTACCTCCTATCCTATTGGCTGAAGCACCTGGAAAGTTGTTGCCAAAGGGGCCTGCGATAGAGAGCGGAGCAGCAGAAGGGACAAGCAGGCAGTGGACAGTAAAGTAGACAGGCAAACAACCAGCTCCCCTGTAAAGTGACAATAGCACCTGCCTTGCAGATTAGCTATAGGAGCTCAATATAACTTAATTAAGGTGTCCATATCATGGCTTTAAAGGATAACTAAAATTATCATCATCTTTATTGATATTATTAACTTCAACCCCTGCACTTGGGTTTCCTGTACTGAGTTGTCCAAGCTGAGCATCAAGGCGCGGGCAGAAGAGAGGGCTGAAGTTGACTGTCCTACACTGACCGAAGTTGCGAGGAATGGGATGAACTTAGACCACAACCGTGGCTCCCAAACATCCCATGTAGATGGCCCCACAGATGTGCACCAAAACCCCTGTCCCCAGGCAATGAAATCATTTTACACCTGTAGGCCCGAGGGATGGTGAGATCAGGAGTTTGCTGTTATGAAATGCACTCAGAGATGCGCTGTGCTAATAAGGACTTTTCCCCCTAGAAATCATGTATGTTGTTAGTGGAAATTCATTTCTGTCCATTTACGCACACTTCTTCCTTTCCTAGAAACGCCTGTTTGTGCCAACCTTTAAAACCACAAGCATAACAGCTTAGTTTAACAAGCTTTCTCTGTTAAATGCCAGCCAATGAAATCAATGGTGAGTATAATGAGATAAAAGAATGTAGCCAGTGGCCCTGGCAGGGTGGCTGAGGGGATAAAGCGTTGTCCAGACATGTGGAGGCTGTGGGTTCAATCCCTGGTCAGGGCATGTATAGGAAACAATCAATGAGTGCACAACTAAATGGAACAACTAATTGGAAAAAAAAGTTGATGTCTCTCTCTATATATATATCTCAAATCAATAAAAAAAATTTTTTTAAATAATAGAAAATGAAAAGAATATAGCCAGTAGGGGAAGTATTTGCCACCTTAAACGTCACAAGCAGGCATGCAAACGTGCACAGACTCACTATGTATCACCAACTGAGGAGGCCCATCCATCCAGGCAGAACCTCCGAGACCTGGCGACTGGGAAACTGGCCAACTCTGCCCAGCCATGCTTCAACTCCCTGACAGAGTGGCTCTGAAATTCCAAGCCAAAGGCTTCAGGAGCTCCAGGTCTAGGTCTACAGAGAAAGACTGTTACCTCTACCTCAGACATCTCTGGAGGGCTGGTCACATTTCTTCTCTCACCTCACCTGTCAGGGACCATGCCTGGTATGGGTGACAGCAATGAGTAAACGCAGGATTTGGTCTTTCAGGCAGTCTATCTCTGACTCTGCTCCTGCTAGACCCATTTCTGGGTTTAATTTTTAAGTATTGCTATAACAGTTATTTAAATAAAATACAAGGTTGTAAGTGGAAGTAAAATACATTCTCTCCACTCAGTTCTCATACTGGTCCCAGAAGAGCCGTTTGTTGGAATCTCCAAGGGCAGGCTGGGCTTGGGATTGGCCACTGGGGAGATAAAGGCAGATGGAAGAATGGGTTTTATCCTCAGTTAGAGTTTCCCAAACTTCAGTGATTCTCACAAGGTCTCAAAAATTATAGTTATATCCAGAAGCCACCCCCACACTTATTTACTGAACATCTTGCTTTGAATTAGCTCATTCTTTCCATTTGAATTCATTTTAGAGGCAACTTTACATTATTTTTATAAACAGAGAAGTAATATCACATGCCATAAATAGAAGGTAACCACAAGAACAAAATGATGTTATCACATGGCCCGCTGAAGGCCCAGGATCTGAGGTGCATTCTCAATGTTAACAAGGGTAGAATTGGCAAGTGGCAGGAGAGCTGTTAAAGACATACTTACATAAAACAAAACCTTTTCCTTTAAATAATCAGGAGGACTGAAAAATGACAGAAAAGGAAGTCACTCTTTCTTCATTTATTAGTGTCATTCGTTACCACGTCCACACGCTGCCTGAATCATCTGCAAGGTCTGGTACCCAGAAACAGCTACGCAACTTGCAGCAAAATAAAATTGTGATGCCTTGTTTGAGCATTCTTAATAATTTCAGTCAGCAACTGCAGAACATCAGACCAAGCGCAGGGCCCTTCTAAGCAAAAGGCCAAGCAGTTACATAGGCCACACCCTCACGAAGCCTGACCTGATGGTACACGTGTCATACTTTGTGTTTTACAGAGAATGCAAACATCTAGGAGAATGAATAGATGTGACCGTTATGCAGGAATCGAAGTCTGAAAATCCCAAAGCACAGTCCAGAGGGCCATCGGTGTCACCTGAGGCAGGAAACAAAGCCAAGGTATAGGACCAAAAAGTCCACACCATGCTGATGAGAACAGCCACCAGAGAGTCAGGTAGGTCAGAAGCAATAATGAGAAACATGGCTAGAGCCACTGCCTGGAGCTGTTTGTAGCTTGCTTTTAGAAAACCAGGTCCTTCCTCCAGGTTAGCTTTGAGAAATATAAAAGAGACAGCAATGGCATGACATGGCTTATCTGGCAGTGCCCTAGCAAAAAAACATGCAGTCTACTTAAGCAGATAGCTGGAGAGAGTTTAATGAAGGAACTATGCCCAGACAGCTGTCGGCAGGGTCAGCAGCACCAAAAGGGACAATCACACACTAGGACTAACAGCAGAAAGCTATTACCACCTCTAAACCTGAAAGGGCAAAGGGAAACCATGGTTACTGAAACTTAGAAGGAAGCGAACCCATGAGAGAGGGCCGGCCAACAGGAGTCAAGGCCTTGGAGGAAGAATGTAATCCCTGCCAAATCCCAGCTCAGTAGGGAGGGAACAGAAATAGTAAATGCACAACTTCCTTCTCCTCTCAGGACCTCCCATCGGCTGAACCCACCCTGAACTGAACCAAAGGGCAAGAAGATCTGCGTCCCTGCAGTCCCAGAAGCCAGACCCCTGTGCGCAGAGCAGGGAAGCCAAGAGGGGACGGGTCTGGGGAACAACTGGAAATTAATCAGAACACCTGGTGACATGTGTTTGTGTGGGGTGGACCTGGTGACGCATTTGTGGAGGTGCAGAGAAATATATGAGGGCGTGGGTATGTGTGTGTGTGCGCGTGTGTGTGTGGGCATGAGCACGTGTGTTTGGAGAGTGGCTGACAATAGAAAGACAGCACCCAGTTTTTGGTCTGGTCTAGGGCAAGCAGGGTGAAAGGTACTCCACCCACCAAGCTAGGGCAATCGGGAGGGACAGTTTGGGGAAGAAGGGAAGGCATTCTGCTTTGGCCATGGCAAGCTGGGAAGCATAAGGGAATAAGAAACTGGTCTGGCACTATAGACTTAGAGGTCATGGATTTGTAAGAGACAAAGTCAGTGAGAAAAAAAAAGACTAAGAACGCAGATACAGCAACATCAACATGTGAAAGAGGTCCGAGCAAAACTCAGAAAAGGACACTAAAGAGTGGCCAGTGAGTAAGAAGAGAGCCAAGCACATTTATCTTTAGGGAGTTGGGGAGGGGGGTCTGTAGAAACATTGAGTCAACAGTGTCTCTGGAGGAAGTGAGCCTCTGGCCCCTGTGCAGAAAGGCATGAAGTAGAATCCTGTGATGCACAGCAGTCTGGACCAGACGTCCTTTACCAAGTTTTATCCCGATGTTCATAGTGTCCAGATGTGCAGTAGCGGCAGCAGTTCTCACTACTCTCCCACCAACTACCCCAGTCTGTCCCAAAGATAGAAGCAATGCCTCAACCCCCACAATCTCCAACTTGGGGTCACCGCCTCTGTCTTCCTTCCCCCAACCACCATTCTCTCAATTTCTTCTGAAACCAGCACAGAAGGAGAAGCTGGGATGGCAGATGCCTGAAGGGATGGAGGTACAAGGAGGAATAAGAGGAACCAGTTTCTGCTGGACTCTCTAGGACAATTCAGGGCCAACATGCCAGCAACAGCTCCAGCCAGTCTGGGATGCTGGCCAGCTTCTCAGGAGGCCGATGGCAAGAAAGCCAACTTCCCATGCCAGCCCTCAGGAGGTGCCAAGCTCCTCCCCGGAGAGCAGCCTCCACCTCTGCTATCTGTCAGTCCATGAGCTGCCCCTCCACATGCATCCTCACCTGCATTGATCTTGAGGACGCAGTCACACGTGGAACCAAAGTCCAGGTCCCTCCATCCCCACAGACCCACAGCCAGGGGCCCCGTGCCCAAGTGCCACAGACAGGTCTCCTGTCCTGTGCCCCTGAACGTTCTGAATCTCTTTCTCAGGGTAAGTCATGGCTAGCCTAACAATCCCACACGTGCAAAGCCTTAAGCGCCTCCCAGGAAGAGCATCTGACTGTAAGGTGGAAGATTCCCCCACCCACGGTCCAGCCCTATCAGCCTCTCTAAGGAAAGCACTGTAACCAGGAGACCCTCCCCCGCTTCTCATTGGCCCTCCTGCCTGCTCTGTGGGTAGCATTTGCCAATGAGTATTCTCTCAGTTAATGTCTATTGAACTCTGGAACCAAAGTCCTCGTGCATTGAGGCAGCTGAACTAGATCACTTCCCAAAGTTTGCCTGTCCAGTAGAGTAGCGGGGGGGGGGGGGGGGGGGGGGGGGGTAAGGGCATATATCATGCCCCCGGGCGCCACTCACAGAGGGGGTCAAATGGTCTCCAAGACAAACAAGAAAAGCATACTACGCCCTCAGGGGGGCGCCAATAAAGTATCATGACCCAGGTGCCAGTTATTTTTGCCATGCCACTGTGCCTGTCTCTCCAGTATGACCCTCTCTGATCATCTTGCCTGCGCTGTGAAGTGATTCACAGAGGAAGGACTCCATCCAGTTTTAAAGAAAGAGTATGAATAATGCTCTCGATCAGTGATGGGCAATCTTTTGAGCTTGTGTGTCAAAATTTGCCAAAAAAAAAACGAGCATAACTTGGGTGGCGTGTCACTTCGAGAAAAACAGCCTAATCGGAAGTCCCAGAACTAGACGCTCTGTGCCGGAGTTATGTTGTTTTGGCCTACAGACCTCCGGCCCAGAGTGTCTACACTACAGCAAATGTTTTATCCTCGGCTACTGCACCTGGCCATGCAGGAGCCGAGGATGAAATGTCCTTCTCAGCATGCGGCCCCAAACTCCTCTGGTATGCGGCCACATGTGTGCATGTCATCAAAAATGGCTACACGTGACAGTGCTGACACGCGTGTTATAGGTTGGCCATCATGGCTCTGAAGGCTGCTAGAAAAGAGAGATGTTTCCTAAGTTTGGGTTTCCCCAAAAGCACAACCTGAGATAAGAATTTGGGTGCTCGTTGTTTATTTCTAAGGTGATCCCAGGGGACAGGGGAGGGTAACACAGGAAAAGAGAGAAAGGCAAAATAAGATTCCTAGTTAGGGCTGCCACCAGGGACATCAGGCCCAAGTCCATAAGCCAGTCCAGAAGCATACAGAATCCTCCCAGAACTGAGCTCCCTGGGAAGGCTGCTGGAACATCCCCGTGCTCCCTTCTCCATGCGCTTTGGGCCTGCTGAGCTCCCTCAGGCATCCCTGGCCTCAGGGGAGCCCTAGGGAAGAAAACCACGACATCCAACATGTGTGATCCCAGACAGTGTGAGCAGGAAGAGAATCAGAAACCAGGGTCTGAACCGCCCAGCCCAGCCACAGCTGAAATCCGAGGTGACTATGAGGATCTGAGTCCAGTCCCAGGTGTGCCTGCCTCCCAGGGGAGATGCTGTGGGAGGCCATACTTCAGACACAGCAGCCAGCAGGACCAAGACAGGGGCCCGAGCGCCTCAACCATGCCTGCCCTACCACATGTGCGTGACACCTTCCATTGCTCCTCTCCCGTGCTGGTTCTCCTATCTCCTATTGAAATGACAGAAATACACTCTTGGTCCATGAGGCAAACTGAAGTGGAACAACCCATGGTGCTAAAGCTAGAGGCAGCTTCCCCTGATTGCCCTCCAAACAGGAAAAAGCAGTCCTCTGCCCCAGGCAGGGGTGCCGCTGGGCTCTCAGCTGCTTGCCTTTTCCAGGCTGTCGGCATAGAATCACAGCTGAAAGCTTGGGCTGTGTATCCTCGGGCAGGTTATTAACCTTCCTGAACCTCAGTTTGCTTCATCTCTAAAGCAGGACAAAGATACCTACCCAGGAGGGTAGAGTAGGAATTAGATGACGTTCTGCCAGTAACACTTTAGCACAGTAAGCGGCATCTAGTGAGCATTTATTTGATCAAGGATGGATGTGCATATTTTAACATTTTTGAGTCAATCCCATTGGATAGCAAAGAGAAGTAGAGACGGTTATTCATCATCTAAACAAAGAGAGTGCTAGAACACAGAGAATGAATGCCCAGGCTTGCCAGGCAAAAGATTCCCTTCCCCAGCTGTGTAATCCTAAGTGCGGTAACCTCTCTAAATTTTGGGCCTTTCTATCATTAAGTGGACACAATCACTTCTGCCTGCCTCGAAAGGTTGCTGAGGCTCCATGGAGATCCAAGTGCAAAAACACTCTGTAAACCTGAGTGCAATAGGAAAACGTTATTGTTGAGATTATAACAAGAAGAATCAAAGCTTTTCCCTCCACAACACACACACACACGGAAGGGAGTGTATGATTAATATCAGACACTCTGACACAGCTGTTCAGGGCAAGTCATTCATACTATCAGTGTCAAGGACTACGCTGCTAATTTATTTATGCATGAGGACGACAACCAGGGAAAGCAATTAGGATTTGGGCATCTGCTCTTTTGTGATCCCAGATTGCCAGAGCCATGGCAGTGGTGCGCCACGCAAACCTTAACAGCCGTTGCTAACTGCTAACTACCTTCCTTCTGTGTTGGCTAAGGCTCACGGCCTCTTTCTGTGCCAAATAAGTCATGTTTGTGCCCCAATCCCTCATCTGTTTTCTTCGACGCTCCAACCCAAATTACACGGCAAGGGGCAGGATGCTGAAAGGAAAACAGGGCTAGAAACAAACTTGGACGGTGGGAGGAGGGGCTGCTAAAGCATTTTCAGAGTTCTATACAGCTATCAATTAATGAGCCCGGCAACAACCCGGGAAAGTAGGTCAATATTATTACCCCTGCTTCGTGTTTGAGGAAACAGGCTTAAGAAGAATGGCTTGCCCAAGGCTAAGCCAGCGATCAGAAGAGCCGGAGCAGAATTAGATGGAAGAATTTCTGCCTTCAAATCCTCAGCCAAGTATGTGCTCACTTAGCATGCAGAAGGTGATCGATAAATAAGATGCACTTGCCGACTGAGTCCTAAAGTGATACATTAATCCCCTCCTGAGCGCTGTAGTGAATGGTAGGTCCAATTCAGATGGGAAAACCAGGAGAGCTTTTAAACGTAGATCCTGAAATAATCCAAGAAAATGCGTTTGGACGCACCACAGTTGTAAGAAAGAGGGGGAGGTAAGTTAGACTTCACAGTGGACATTGTCTTGGCTGTCCAACAGCTGAATACCATAGGGCAAGGAGAGGTCTGCAGGGCTTCTCTGACCTTTCCCCCACCCTTATAACTCTACGGAAGCCCAATTATGTCCAGCATGGAGTACAGGGAGGACAAAACTGGGCGCCGAGGCCTCAGGCATCCCCAAGATGCCCAGTGGTTGTTGGTCTGGTGGCCCCGCCCACACAAGACTGTTCTGTGTCATGCTCTTAACTGTGTTTTACTTCCCTGGTCTCCCCAAAGCCTATGCTCCAGTTTTCCAATTGCTTCCAATAAACTTTTCCTCCTTTAAGTTAACTGGACTCTCTTTCTATTGTTTGCAACCCTGATGTCACGGTTTCTGACCTAGAAACTTAAGTACTTTCCAAGGGGGATTAAAACTGTCAAGCTCAGATTCCTGCACATTGCTGGTAGGAGGGTAAATAGGAAAAACATCCATGGAGGACAGTCTGGCAAAGGCTATTATGTACCCTTTGACCCAGCTCTCCACCTTGGGGAGGTTACCCAATGTATATATTTGCACCATCGCAAACACCCTATGCACAAAATTATTTTGCACCTGTGTGTCTATACGACACATTGGTTCACTGCCTTTGTTCTTTCTTAAATATGCATAAGGCAACTCTAGTGGTATAATAAAAGAAAACTAAAATCAGTGATGTCCTATTGGGAGGAGAATGAGTCAAATTAAAAAACAAGATGAGGTGCCTTTTATCATGTTTTTGAAAAAATGTCAGTATGCACGTATTTAAAAAAACTACACTTAGGAAGTGCCATCTCAGAGAGCGAAAAAGCACGGATGCAATTTATCTGACCTCCCTGCCTTCACACAGATCCATCCACAGCCTCAGCGTGTACACAGGGCAGCCTGGTTAATGGTGGCTGTTGGCTCACACACCGTTAAGAATAGAACCTGGTCCAGACGATTAAGGGGGGAAAGGCAGAAGAGATTGATGAAAACCAAGCAAGATAGTTTCTAGTGCAAGAGAAAGAGAAGGGTCATGGGAGCCTTTGATTTGTGAAATACAAAGAAATTACATTTCAGAGACGTGCCTGCTTTTAAGAAGGATATGTCCAAGTCATACCATTCACTGTCCCCTGCTGTCTAGACACTCTCCTCAAAAACAGGAGAAAATAGCCCATTCAGCATGAGCTATTGGGAAATACAGGGTCTTGGCAAATTATTTGCATCAGTAGAGTATGTCTCATGTGATTATTCCACAAACTCTGCTTAATAAAGAGATTTAAGCTTTCTCAAGCCTGCGGGTCCTCTACTCAAACTCAAAGCAGCGTTCCCAAGAAAAATGTACTTATTTATCCTCTAAGCCATTTACTTGGAAATCAATAATATTTCAAATTTAATGAGTTGTAAGACAAGTAAATTAGAGTTTGGAGTAAGAAATATTGATTAGATTATTCTGTCAGCGGGCACCCATGACTTTCGTCTATAATTAAGGATGCCGTGCAGGGTACAATGTGCTCAACCCTCGTTGCTTTCTTGAGAAAGCCAGGGGTCTGCTCATTTTGTAACGAAAGTGCCTTCCACATGCTAGTTGGTGGTCCACGCCCTGCCAGTGTGGGCGGCCCTGCCCTTCTCCTCTGTGGCAGCAGGCTTCAGTGACACATGGCTTTCCCCAAGCACTAGTCACCCCGTGCTCTACTTCCAGAGCAGCAGTGAGTTTGAACATCAAAATGAAGAATGGCAAACAAAAGAAAAAATCATTGTGGCAGAAATTGCCTTTAGTACAAGAGCTTCTGTGGAATGATAGGCAACTGTTAGAAGCTGTCTTCAAAGTCCCCTGTGGTTCACGTTTCCTGGATGCCTGGGGATGACCAAGGAGATTTCTCACCAAATAGACTGAATGAAGAAAGGACAAAAGGGTGCACCTTAAGACTGCTACAGGTTGGGTGGAAAAGGTGATGAGATTAAAAAAAAAAAGAAAAATCCTTCAGACACAGACAACAGAATGATGATTACCAGAGGGGAAGAGGGGAGGGATTGGGGGAAGACAGAAGAGGGTAAAGGAGAGACAAATGGTGATGGAAGGAGACTTGACTTGGGGTGGTGAACACATAATACAGTATACAGATGATGTATTATAGAATTGTACACCTGAAACCTATATAATTTTATTAACCAATGTCACCTCAATAAATTTAATTTTAAAAGAATCTACTGTCACCACTCAACATCAGGCATTCTACTGCTCAACACAGAACCTTGCCTACATCAATCTTTTCTTCCCCGTCCTTGGGGAAAACTTACTTTTTAAATATGAGTAATGGTTGCTTTTTAATGAATTAATTTAGTTAATGTTAAATAGAATTTCTGACCTTGTATTAGTCCTGAATGTTTGAACAAAAATGTCTCCCAGCCATATTGCTCAGAAAAAAAAATGGAGATTGTATGAGAAATGTAGGCACCTTGCATAGTCCCAGATGTTTAAATAGGAAAAACAGAAAAGCAAGCAGGGCTGTCTAGGTCCTGCTGCTGAGAGTGTGGACTGCGCCTGGTGTGGGCACCATCTGGATGCATGTTAGAAATACAGGCTCTCAGGTCCCACCCCCAGATCTACAAAATCAGAATCTGTATTTTAACAAGATTCTCAGGTGATTCCTGCGCTCATTGCCAGTCTGAATAGTACCCCTAGGAGTGCACAGTGGCTCTGTTCTTACTCATTGTGTGGCGTTGGCTAAGTTACATAGACTGTATTTCAGTGCCCCTGGCATATCATAAACCCACAATAAATGTTCACTGTTGTTAAAAGAAACACATTTCTGGGAATAGATAAAATGTGGGCTTTGGACAGAAGGAGATCCTTTGGGGAAAGAACAACATATACCTGGTAGAAACTGACAAAGATTTTACTGGAGCTGAAGAAGCAGGAATGTCGGTGGGAGAAGCTGTGATGTCATTAACACAAGTAAATGTCCATTCTTCCTCTCCAATTTGAGCCAAGAGGTGCAGTAGTGGAATTTAAAAGAAAAAATGAAAAAAGAAAAACCACTAAATTTAGAATTTTATAATCTTAGATTGAAATTCTGTCTCTACTATTTTTTGGCTCTGTAAACCTAAGCAAATGACTGGTCAACTTGGGCCTCCTAATATGTATATGTATGTTGTACATATTGAAAGTTAACTTTAGTAGTTTTTACAAGAATTAAATTAAACAATCTATGTGTAATAAGATGTGTGTGGATATGTGTGTGTGTTTGTGTGTATACTATTTTTTTAGCTACTGAAAGAATATTAGAAAGGCTAGATTAATCTGTGAAGTCATGGGTTGGGTTGGGTTTATAATGGTTCTCAGCCCTGGCTGCATAGTTCAAAATATGGGGTAGGCAAGGGAGGAATAGGGGTACCTTTTTAAAAATCCTAGGTCCAGGCTACACACCAAACCAATTAAATCAGAAGTTTTAGGAATGGTCCTTAAGGCCTAGAATTTTCAAATGTGCAGCCCAAAGCTGAGCTCTCCTGTGTTGGAAGGAAACAAGAGACAGCCAAACCACTCTGCCCAAGAAAATCCAAATTAACAACAACAATAATCTTGGGTGGCAAAAACAGATGAGCAGATAAGAAATAAAAGAGGTCTGGAGACTGGTAAAGGAGAAAGGAGCTTATGCTATGGCGAGGTATCTAAATCTCCAACAACAGAAATGGTTAAAGGTCTTATGAAGGAATAGAGAAATTCAGTGTAATTGATACTGGCTATGTCGTGTCAGATCTTCCAGTGAATGCAATCACATAGCTAACATGTGGGACATTAGGTAGGAGATGGAGAAAAAACACTCCAGGAAAATGAATCATTGATTCTCAGTTGGGTTGACATTAGAACTGATATGGAACAAGAATACAAGCAAAGAATAAAGATTCAACAAAAGCCAAAAATAAGAGTTACAGATGACCATAGGAAGTTGCAGAAATTTTGAGGGGAACGTGGACTTTTATACCATGAGAAATAAGAAGGTGAGTCCATTTTCTCTAGAATAGAAGGGTGAATTTAGCTAATTTCAGATTACACATGACACAACTCACCATGGGCAGATTCCCAATGCATGGTGGTAGTAATAATTAGGCCTGACATGCTGAAATCTCAACACCATCCACACACTTGACATTGGAGCCATCAGTATAGAAACACCACTAACTAATGTCGACGTTTCAGGGAGGTTATTGTGGCAGTCTAATACCCAACAGGTTTGCAAATGGACTTCCTGACTTTGACGTGTACCAGCTTTAGTATTAGTAAATATGTCTTGGTGCATGAAACTTGGCAACCATCTCTAAAAGCTGTAAGGAGGCGACACAGCCTCTATTTAATATATTTCTATTAAGACCTCTGATTTTCAGAACCATATTTGTGATCCAAGAGTCAAGAGAATTAGAGGAATGTAGGCAGAGGGGGAAACCTGGCATGAGCTCCCACACATTTCCATTCACAGACCTTTCAGCCTCTTTCAGGATCCTACACAGCTGTTGATAGGAAAACAACCCAAGAGAACTCAGATTAAATCAAGTGACTGCATCACATAACTTTAGAAGCGCATCACTTTTTTTTTCTTTATAGATGGCCTCTTAGAGGTATGATTGCAGTTAACACATAGAGTGATACCACTTACAGAAAACAAGCATCATCCAACGTGAGGCTTTCCGGCCCCACGGGAAAACCTTTTAAGCTTTCAAGGCTTAAATGAAGGAAAACTTCTCGAGAACCTTCACTTAAGGATCATAAAAAATCCATTTGTCACATTAAATATCCTTAATTCTCAGGGCATGATTACTTTACATAAATGTTGAAGACTTCTGACTTGTCCTCTCTTTCATTGCAACAAGAAGGAAGTTGCTTGAGAGTTGAACCTTATTTTTCTGGCAGACTCAATCTTTCTTCTAGTCTCAGCTCAGGAATCTTGTCCTCGGAGATGCTTCTCCTTACTCCCAGGCCAGGGGAAGCTGTCCTATCCCTGAATATCTTTAGTAGTGTCTTCATATTGCTACTTCATCACACCTTATTTTATGTTGAGGTTATCTGTCTGTGTCTGTCTCTCCTACAAGATTGCATACTGTTCCCATAGAACCCTTAGCACCTAACGCTGTGCCTGGCACAAGACACAAAGTCAGTGTTTGTTCGACTGGTAAATCAGCAGAAAATGAATGGAAGAGGATCCAAAAGAGCCCAGAATTTGTATTGTTATTAACAGGGACATTAGTTGCTTTCTTTCTCTCTTGAGTATAACTGAGGACTTTGGCCTATTCTCCCAGACTTTGTGGAGAGGTAATCTACCGAAAGAAGATTATTCACCTGAACTATGGAGACAACTGAAAATTCTCAAAACCAGCCACAGCTGTCAGCTCCAGAGAGGGACCTTCTCTTTCCTATTTGGCACTGCAACCCAGGTGTGGGCACAGGCTCTGCCCAGAGTAGCCTTCAGTAACAAGCTCCTTCAGAGACAGCCTCAGTTGTACTTCACCTTACCTCAAGTCCTGCCCTCCCCAGGGCATCATTCATACAGCGAATGAGCAAGCCAGGGTAAAAAGGCACAGTCCTGTCAGCCAAATGTGGCCCCAGGACAAATCCCATAGGCAACCTCTTCTCCAGATTCCCCCACTTGTCCAGTGTTGCAGTTTGCCTTTTCCCTCAGCCCAGTCCTGCTCCCTTCCTCCTACCTGCATGGATGTTAGCCCCTAATGAGACTTTGCTTCTCAAACTCCATCTCAGTGACTGCCACAGGAGACCCTAACCTTTGAAACTACCAATAAATGTTTGTTAAATGAATGAATGATTTTTAAAACTGTACAAACAAATTAATGTACCAATGAGTAAAAGATGTGACTAGAAAATATTTTAGCTGTGCTGACTCCCACTGTTACCTGGAGATAGAGTTGGAGCCATGAGGGAATCCCCAAAACCTAGCTCCCCTTCCTGAGCATGTCTCCTGCTAACTGCCGGCCTAGCTCACATAATCCTTGCAGCTGCCCTATTGAGTGGAAATTCATTGGCCCCATTTTACAAAGAGGAAAAGAGGCTCTCAGAGGTGAAGGAATTTGTTCAAGATCACACAGCTACTGAACTGCAAAGTCAGGACACAAAGCTTTTCTGCCTGGCTCTAAACCAAACTACTCCACGGTTCATCTCATCCTCCACAATTGATAGCAAATGTGTTAGCTGGTAACCCCTTCTCAATATGGTCAAACAGACTGGCTGAAAGCAAACATTTGGCATGAACACTTCCCTCTATCCAGCTGGCTGCTCCAACAATAAACCATTACCCTTGCTTCAAATGTACCCAACCAGCTCATACTTGTGTAGACGAATTAACACTACCTGGGAAATTCCAGTTTCCTTTTTTCCCTTAGTGACATATGCAATGCTACTTTTCCATGTGATGAATAACAGTAATAAAAAGTAATAGTAATAATAAAATAATAACAATAATAATAAAAGTAAAAATCTATCTCAACTAACTTAAAATGACACAAAAATTTGCATTATTTATCTAAAAGGAAGATGGAATATTGTCTATTAATAATGCAATGATACAGCTTATCCCAAAAGCAGTTTAAGAGGGACTTAAAAATATACTTCTGAATAAACACAATGAGAGGGACTTTCTGGTTATGACAGCCCTCTTCCTTTCTATTGAGGCAATATTGCAATGTCATTGGAAACTAGACATATTAGTACTTCCTCAAACTTTTGGAGGAATTCCCTCTTAAGTACAATGGGGAGATGACCCCATTCCTTACCTGTTTCTGCCTCCAGGCTCTTTGCCCCGTAATTTCATAGCACCCTCTCGCTTGGATTCAGGGCTTGCCATGGGACTCATTGGCCAATCAGATTCAGCAAATGTGATGTGAGCAGAAACTTGAAAACTGCTTGTGAGGTTGGACTTTCTCTCATTTTTACCCCTCTGCCATCACCATGAGAACATGCCCAGGCTAATGTGCTGTCCAATGGAAACATAATGCATACCAGATAAGTAATTTGAAATTTTCTAATAGCCACCCTTAAAAAGCAAAATGAAACAGGTAAAATTAATTATAATAGAATATTTTAACATATCCAAAATATTATCATTTCAATATGTAATCAACATCTTTAAATTATCAGTGAGCTATTTTATATATTTTTGTACCATGTCTTTAAAATCTGTTGTCTATTTTAGACTTACAGTATATTTCAATTTGGACTAGACATATTCCAAGATCCTTTTGTCTTGTGTTCAACAATTTCTGCAATGAGAATTTCTCCATTCTCTTGCCAAAATATGCATGGGGTGATAATCACATATCTTCCCAACCAGACATACTCACAGTAACTATCTAGTGGCTACCAGCTAGCTAATGGTTACTGTATTGGGCAGCACAACTCTGCATTTATTGGAGATGGTAACTCCACTGGACCAGGGTGGATGAGGACAGGAAGTGGAGCGTTGTATCTATCCTAGGATTTTAAGCAGCCATCAGAAAAGAGTAAGCCCAGAAGAACTGAGTAGAGTAGTTTTTTATATTCAGCTTCTGACATCAGAATGACAGATTGCTACAGATTAGTCAGAAGTACTTTTCTTCATCATATTCAGAAAGGAAAAAGAAAAGCAGATAATTTCAGAAAACATCCTCAGGTAAGCCTCTGAAAGACACTAGAAGTTAAATTTTGCCCTTAGATTAAAAAATGGAGCTATGATTATCCATTCATTCTTTACCCTGAGATATGGAGCATTGAGTCATCATCCAGATGGAAAATAATGGGAGGAGGAAGAACCCATATGCCCATTTGTTTGAAAATTCCAGGAATATACACACATACACATAGCACAGTTTTAAATTTCTGCATCACTGGGAAAGAAACATATTTCCCTGACATAAGAAGCAAAAACATATATTTGAAAAAGAGTTGATACAGACAACTCAATATAATTTAAGAAGTTATAAAACCTATGAAGCGAGAGTTGAAAGAAGATATAAGAGGAAAAGAAGTTAAATTTTGTTCTTAGATTAAAAAATGGAGCTGATTGAAAAAAAGAAAGAATTCTAGAAAATCAAAGTTGCAATGAAAGATTAAAAATACAAAGAAGAAATTGATAAACAGGATGCAGATAAGAGACACAACTTATAAATAATTGGTGACACCAAGAGAAGGTCAACAATTTAACCAGAATCAAAAACAAAATTCTGTGGCACCCAGCTTAGACCACATCTCCCCATGTACATTTTGGCAAGAGAATAGAGAAATTCTCATTTCTGAAATTGTTGAACACATGAAATAAGGATCTATGAATACTGACATTTGAAATTTCACCCAAATACCCAGTCAGGATCCCCCACCCCCATCACATTATATCAAAGCCTACCAGTTAGCGAACTCAACACATGTGCACAAAGCTTTCAGGGTCTCACTCTTAAATATAGAGTACAGCCAAAGATCATCCCATTTTTGTGGAAAGCCTCCAATATGATGGAGAAGCCGAAATAATTTGAAAAAGGGAACCCAGGTCAATCAGAAGACTGTTATCTAAATTTGAAGAAATCCAGAATAAATTTTCAGAGAAACCACATAAGAAAATTTCCCAGGATTAAAAAATATAATTTATATATATTTAAGTTTACTTATTGGTTTTAGAGAAAGAGGAGGGGAAGGAAGGAGAGAGGAAGAGAAGGATATAGAGAGAGAAACATCAATCTGTTCTTGTATGTGCTCTGACCAGGGATTGAACTTGTAACCTTGGCATATCTGGATGACACTCTAAACATCTGAGCTATCTGGCCAAGGCAGGATATAATTTTTTTTAGTAGAAATTGTGTTCCAAGAGGCCAATACAATGTATAAAAATGATACCATGTTACAAACTTTAATAATAGTAATAGAAAGAGGATATGCTAAACGTTTTCAGGGGAAAAAAACACCAAAAAAAAACTAGAAATTAAAAAATATAAAAACTGTCTTAAGAATACTGGAGGAAAATGTTTTTCAAATATAGAGTATTATATCATCTAAATTATCAATCAAAAAACCCTCCAACAATAAAAGACAATAAAGCAAATCTATAGAGTTTTGAAGCAAAGTATATAGTCCAATAATTCTCTACCAAATAGCTGTTAACAGAACCTATTTTTGGACTGTAAACTGTACTTGTTATCTGTTGCCACAACAATGTTGTAAAACAACCACAAACTTTACTGAGATATAACAATAAACATTTATTTTTGTTCCCAGTATTATGGGTCAACAAATGGGGTCAGCTGATCTGAGCTAAACTACCTTGTGTCTGCAACCTTGGCGGGACAACTAGGTCCACTTGACTGATCTCTTTCTCCATCATGCAAGCTTCCTTTCATGGTGGTAGCAGGGAAGACAGCAGACACGGGAGCCCTTTCCAGCCTCTGCTTGCATCAAGTTTCCTACTTTGCTACTGGTCAAAGCAAATCACATGATCAAGCCAGAGTCAGAGTGGGAGGAGACTACAGAATTGCTAAGCAAAAGAGCTAGATACAAGGAAGACAGTTAGTGGAACCATTAATGTAATCACTCTACTTGTCAACACCCTCCAATCATAGGCCACCACTAATATACCTAAAGAAGTAAGTAAATGAGTTTTATCACTCATTCAGCGAGGGTGAACCTTAGAAAAATCAAGCCTGGAAAACCTTGAGGTGTCTCAGTAAGACAATATTCAAAAGGACTTATGATAGGATGTTGGGGTGCAGGGCTTAGCTCTGGACAGATACTCTCAGGAAAGGGAGATGTGTGGTCACCTTTGTGGTTTGGACAATAGTCATGTTTCATCTGTGTTCAGAAACGATCATGAAATGGTCTTGTTTTGCTCCATCATAGTCACAGAGTGGCCTGCTCTGATACTGCCGTTCGCTGAAAGATTTGTGTCCAAAAGGACATTGACCCATGCTGCGACGCTGGCTCTTTCTCTCCTTTTCATGTCACTGCCACTTACTGCAGAACTTCTGCTAAATGCTTTCATGAATCATCCATCCCCAGAAGTAATTCAAAATAAGGAACTTGATTAAAAAGAGAAAGAGAGAGAGACAGGGAAATCTTTGCTCTAAAAGCACTAACAGTAAACATTGAACCCCATTAAACACAGAGCTATCTTAATGTTATAAATATGCTTACAAAATATCAAAAGCAATCATCAAATGAGACATATAAGCAATACAATAAGAATGTATTAACAGTAGGAATTTAGCCATAAAACCTCAAATTATATAAGCAAAAGTCAAGAAGTACAAAAGAGATGGTGGGAGGAAGTTAAAGTGCATATTCTTACTCATATTAAAAAATGGGGAAGTCAAAACACAATGGTTCAATATTCTCCTTTGATGTTTGAAAAAATAAAAGTGCCAACTATTTTTAAAAACTTAATGAAAATTTGAAGAAAAACAAAAAACACTTAATGAAAATGACTGATAGTGCTAAGAAACAGAATATACACTTTCAAAATGGTTGGTGAAAAGCAAAAAAAAAATTAAAACTAGAAAACAACAAAAAGAACAAGGAAAACTTTTTAAAGCATAAAAACAAAATGGCTGATGTAAATCAATCATGCTCAGTATCACCCTCCTGTTCACGCCCCTGCCCCAGCCTTAGCACCGCCCAGACACTCTGCCTCTTACAATAGTGCAAGCAGCCTGCCCATCGGTCTTTCTTCCACTAACAGATTCTCTGCAGAGTGGAGGCTACACCGGTGCTGCTTCAAATGCAGCCCGTGGGGTGGGGCTGTCCACACACTGTTGAGTACAGGTCCACAGCCAGGTGAGAAGAGAAATAGAGAGAAGCATTGGCAACTTGAAACAATTTGGCAAAGGTATTGTATATCTGTTGACACTACTAATTAAAAATCAGTGCTTCTGTTTTGTATATTTTTTATTTCATGTTTCTAGTCATTTAATTTGATTATATTTATTTCCCATTTAATTTGGGTAATAATACACTAGAAAAGGAAAAGTTGATCCCTCACCCCCAATGGTCCGAGAAACCCTGGATAGGGCACATGAAAAGGAGCTGTATGGGCCACAAGTCAGCCTCTGGAACTCCTCTGCCTGCAAGCATTCAATGTCTCCCTTGCCTCTAACAGTGGCTCTTACCTCTTGTTTCAGCCTCCACACTATCTCTATGGGCAGCATTGCCTATCAGTCATACTTATTACGCAGGAATTCTCAGAAGAGTTGGGGGTGGGAGTGCGGTGGGGGTGGGGGAGGTTCACATCTACTAAAGGGAGAAACGAGGGATAGAAGTCTCAGACCTGGGAGGAAGGGGTAGGGAATGTGCACTTGGCAACAAAAGCCCTAAAGATTCAATACACCCTGAATAGTGTGTCCCTTCCCTGTCTCCTTGGAGACTCTCTGGGTCCAAGGATAATGTCAGTGCTCCTTGGCTCTGCCTACAATGCACGTCTTTTGCCCCCACTTACCCTCAGGGCCCCCACCAGGCCCTACCCCACAGGCACTCAGAGAAAGCTCCCTGAATGCAGCCCGCACCTACCTGCAGAAACCTCTAACTCACTCTTCATAGACTGCCCCATCTCTCCCCTCCACCCACCTGACCTCCCCACCGCTACTCCACTAGAGGCTCCAACTCCAATGTCACACCCTCCCTGTCCCTGCCCTTCTTCCCGGGGCTCCTTGAGAAAAAGTATTCTAACTTTGACTCCGAGACTTCAAGTTTAGGATTGTTTTCTAAGACAGTATTATGGAATCATGCATAGGTTTACCTATAAAATTATTAAACTGAGACTAATGTGAGAATGGTTGGATAACTAAGTTCTACCCATACAGTAGAATTATATATATATATAAAATATGATAAAGAATGCTAAATAACATGAAAATATGTTTAAAAGGCACTGCTAAGTAAACAAGTAGACTATAAAACAAAAGATGTACACAAATAGGGGATGATCTTGTTATTAAATACAGTGACACAGACTGGCTTTAGCTCAGTGGTCCCTTTGAGTCAAGTTCACTTGCTAAATATAGTAATACAAGCATAATATGTATTCAGATACAGATAAAGGTGTAGACATTGGCAGCAGCACAGACAGAAATGTAAGCACAGATAACACAAATTTAAGAGACAGATCAAACATCAGGAATTATTATTTCTGTGCTGTGAGATGATAGGCCGTTTTTATTTTTATTTTTTCCTACCTATATTTTTTATCAGAAACATTTTTTCGATAAGAAAACCATGTTAAAGAAAAAATGAATCATTGCCCAGGTGTGTCGCCATGGAGCTCTGTAGTCTACTACAAGAGCAGTCCCCTCTCACCTCGATGGTTTATTGGTGGCTCCCACCGGATCATGTTCCTGGGAGGCAGGACCACCCTCTACTCAGGGCAAGCACAGCACCCCACACTGAACAGTCAGGGAGGACATGTTTGCAGAGATAAACAGAACGTATGGAATTGCCAAAAGACAAACACTGAACACACAGGCTTCTGTGCTGTTTCCCTGGAAACCGAAATTAAGTTGATCGTCAAGACCGGGTTGTGGCCGGACTCAGGAAGCTGAGACTCCAGGACTCACCTGTCTGGATGAAGTGGGAGTTGAACTTGGCCAAGGGAAAGATGAACAAACCCTACTGGAAACATGCATTAGGCCTGATAGACACTTCATGGAGCAGCCCTCTCCTGCTCCGTCGACGCAGGCGTAGGCTGTGATGATTTATCCAGGTGGTATTGATTCTTCTCAGGCAATTCAGAGAGAGAGTTTTTCAGGAAACTGTCTGGGAAATGGAGCAAGTCCCCAGGATGGGCATATTAGCAGCAATGATTTTTCACTTAGTTTCTGTGTGTTCCTGTCTCGATGTAATAATAATACTCTGAAATGTGTACGCTGACTTTCCCCTGAAGAGGGCTCAGTTCTTTCACATGTATTGAGCCCAATTTCCCCATTTCTCAAGTTTCTCTCCACACTGTGAGTACTTCAAAAGACACATTAGTCCTGTAAAGCGTCTAGACTTTTATTTACTGACAGACGGCTATTGCTGAAGGAATCAAGTAGCATAACACCATCTGACTATTTTGGCTTCCAGAAGCGCACAGCCTCCCCAAGACTCTCATTCATGCTTATAAATCATGTGTGAAAGAGCTAAAGGCAAGGAGTTACTAACGTGGGCTTTGGAGTCAGCCTAATCTGGGTTCAAGTCCCCCTGTCTTTTATCAGGCCTGTGTATCAGCCAATCAAGGAAGCAGAACCACTGTGCGTATTGCGGGCACTGTGGAAGAAGGGATTGAGACAGGATTTACACAATTGTGGGAAGAGCTGGAGAAGTAAGAGTCTGAGAGCGGCAGTTGGAGGATCAAAGAAAAGTCACTAGCCAGTCGTCCGCGGGGACCAGTCAGAGATTGTGGAAGAATTAGGAAGCTCGCCAGCTCTAGCTGCTGGCGTGAAGCCACACAAAAGCATCAGTGAAGGCTGTTGTCCTTTGTCCGATCATGGGCCCCGGCTGCTATATAATTCAGCTAGGCTGGCATTCAGAAGGGAGAACTGATCATGGAGAAGGGGGTTGTAAAGAAAAGCTTCAATCCACTGATAGGATCTCTGCATCCATCTCATCCACCTCTCACTGCTTCTCAGGGCAACAAACAACCTTTGGAATAATGGCTGTGTTTCATTCCTGCCTTGGAAATAACAAGCAAGTTTCTCTTTTGGTCAACTCTATTCCAGGGCCATGAAAAGAAGGGGAGTCCAAGAATAGGATTTTAGCATTGCCAATTTGACATCATATAAAACCACCATAGATGTGACCTTGGGCAAGTTATTTGGCCTCTCTGAGTCTCAGTTTCCTCATCTGCACAATGGCAATAATATTAGTGCCAACCTCATGTAGTGGCTGGGAGGATTCATGGAGAGGGCACAGGTAAGGAGAACAATCCCTGACACACAGTAAGTGGGGACAACCCTGTTGTTATCATTGATGCTGCTGAATAAAGATCTACTCTGGAGCTCGTATTCTTTCAGAGGGTTCCTCTTGCAGAGTTTCATGGGATGACCTTGACTTCAACAAAGAGACTAGCACAACTGAACAAGCAGCTCCCTCCACGGACAGAGCTCCTAAAGGGGGAAAATGGAGAAGAAAATCAAACTTATCTAGAAGGTAGTGTTTTCGAGGTGACAACAAAAAGGACTAAGCTGGGAGGCCCCCTCTTGTTACTCACTGGTTCTATGACCTTGAACAAACTCATTGCCCCCCCCCTCCATTGTTTCAGGTCTTCCATCCAGGAAAGGGAGGAAATGCATCTTGTCCCCCACTCCGCCCCTCGCATACTCTCCTGGGAGGAAGGGGAGCAGACCCAAGACAGAACTTTGTGAGACGTGAGGGCTGTTTGAGAGGAAAACACTCTCACAACACCAAGTGATCTCTACCTTCATCATGGTGCTTCAACTCCACAATGAGACATGCTCCTTCTAAAGTGCTGCCCAGGGTAGATTCTCACAGAGCTGGGATTTTAAGGCCGTCTCTCCCTCCTGGTATCAGGCATTGATCAGCAAATAGGTTTATGAAGAAGGACTGCTTGCCTGCTACTGTTCATAATTTCCCATGCAGGAACAGCAGCCAGAAGTGACAGCAAAGCCTCCCGGGAGAACTGCTGAATATGCCAAGGAGTCAAATGTACCTCATAGTTTACGTAGCAAACCATTATGCTGACATTGTCACCATATCTGTTTCCAGAGCAGCCGAATGTTCAGATCTTCTCCAGGATCCTTCAGGCTGTAAATCCTTATCTGCCCCTCCTCTCTCCTTCCTTCCCCCTCCGCCAACAACATAAGCCACAGACATTTTCTGCCACATCAGGAGTCACCGACACTTAAGAGTAAAACAGTCATTCTAACTCCTTCGTTTTTCAGATGTGGACTCTGGGGTCGGGAGATGCGAAAATGTGAATCAAGGTCGCAGGGTAGGTTAAAAGCAAGGACAACAGTCAGTCCTAGGATTCTTCATCCAACACCTCTCCCCCCACACCAAGAGAAAATGACACCCGTTTTGAGCTCTGTCTACCCCCTTCATGCTGACAACATGAGTCAGTGTGAAAAACTCAGAGCTTAAAGAAAGACCAAGTCTTCAAAACACACCAGGTGATCCCAAAGAAAAGCTGCATTTCAGTGATTTATTATTTAGTTACAACGTCCTGTTGCCCAGCAAAATCCATCATAATTGCATTTTCTTCACCCTCCCCTTTCCCTGGAGTCAAGGTGAACATACAAACCCTCTACGGCTCTTTTCTCACGAAATACGCCCTTGAGCTGGAAGATTGTAATTATATCCTTTGATAAAGTGTTATCTATTGGAGATAGATGTAAATAAATAAACTGAAAGAAATGATGGCCCTCTGTGACCTCAAACTTTCTTTTTCCCAGGTGCTCTCTTCCATGAGAGTAGAGATTTAACACATATCTGGGCTCGACTGTCTGTGGCCCTTTCTTTCCTGTTTGTTATGCACTAACTTGGGCCTCGCCTTTCACCTTGAACGCTGCAGGTCAGTCATCATGCCCCAAAGCCAATAAAAAGAATGTTTTTTCTGGATTTATTCACAAACCTAGAAGTTTCTCTTCTGGATTCTTTTGTCTTTCCCAGTCTGTCTCTTGGTTGAGAGAGCCCCCTGCTCCCATATTTTCTTCCTAATCATTGGACCGTTGGAATCTAATGCCCAGCACTGGCTGGCTGAGATTCACTTCAAACATCTTTTATTCAAGTAGCCAAGGAATAGTGACTGTTTGCCATTCTGGGCACTGGGCTAGTGTGTACTCAAAGAAAAGAAAAATAAATGTGGTCCCCATCCTCTAGGACTATTGACACTGGTCAAGGGCTTTAGCCTCCCTGAGCCTCAGTCACCTCAGCTATAACACAGGGGCAGGTAACAATAGTACTAGCCTCACCCAGTCACTGCGAAGGTCAGATGAGTTAAGTTGATCTTAAGAGGCTCTTGCTAGAGGGTCCAGCACAGAGAAAGCATTCAATACACATTAGCTTTCATTGTTACTGGTATAACTGTTGTCTAGAACAACAGATATTTATCAAATAGTCACAAAAGCAAATGCAACATTCCGAGTAGATCTGTGAAGGGGAGGTACTCTGTGTTAGGAAGATGTCTGCTGAAATATAACCTGGTCAGGTAAATCAGAGACAACTCTCGAGGAAGCGACCCTTGGGCCAGATCTGAAGAAAGAGTAAAAAGCAATGAGCACAGGAGGGAGAAGAAAGGCTTCTGGACCGAGAAATAGACTGTGCAAGAATCCTGAGGCAGGACAGTACGTGATAAGTTCAAAGGTCTCCAAGAAAGCATGTAGGGCTGCCACAGATAAGCTGGTACAAATTGAGGCTACTCGGGGAGGGACAGAACAGCCAGAGCTTTTTGTAGCATTTTAAGTTTTCTTTACCCCAATAACACTCAAAGCACTGCAAGACTAAGGAGCAGAAGTGCCATGATCAGATCTGCATGTTGGGGAATAAACAAATGCTGTCTATACCTAATCTTTTCCAGTATTGATTTTAGAAGTCCTCCTCACCTACTACTTCTGAAGGCCACTATACGGGATGGGGCAAAAGTAGGGTTACACTTCTTTGAATGGAAAATAATGCAATAGTTAATAAATACCAGAATGAACTCTGTGTTTCACACAGTCCCAACTGTAAACCTACTTTTGCCCCACTCGTGGAAAGCTGTGCAGGTTGGGCGCTGCACAATTTGGAGAGGGTGGGGGACACCACTCACACAGACCCAGAACTGTGCAGTGTCCTATTGACTCATCCACATGCAGTGACCTCCTGTTTGCTGCCTTGGGTTGAATTTCTCCCTAGAGCTCCAGTTAACACCCTAACTTCCAAAACTCCATACTTTCAAGGACTCGTGTGTCCTGCACTGCTAACCCTTTGGCCTTTGCCTCTGCCAAAGACACAGACAGCACACCTTGCAGTTTTTGTATCCATGGCACTTATCTGCAATTCTGGTTCATAAGATTTTGGAAGGCTGTTACTTTGTTTAGCACAATGACTGGCCCACTTAATGAGCACTTCAAAACTGGTCAGTTAGATACATCTTTTGAATAAATAAATAAATTACTTGATAAACATCCATAGAGAGAAATCCCTCCCACCCAGAGAGGCTGTGAGTAACTCTAATTGAACCCAGATCTCATTAGATCTTGTAGCCATCAGGATCCAGGGTCCAGCACATGGTTCAAGGACTTTCAATGAAGAGATGTAAGCAGGCTTCAGGAGCCCACAGCAATGTTGTGGAACCCAGAGACCAGTGACCATGGAAGGACATTACCCCATGACAAACTCTTCTGCCTAACTTACCTGCTCTCCTTCTCCATTCTTCTCCTCCCTAACAAATGCTGCCATCCAGAGCTCTTTTCCTGAGGGAAAGATTCTCTGATGTTCTACCCAGTGTTAATTCACAGATCTGAATCTTGCAGGCCCAAATTAAACTTATTGCAAGTTGTGTCTTCTTGGAGACCCTTTTATCTCAAATGCCTAGTTGTACAAATCAAAATCAACTTGGTTTTCAGACCATTGTTACAGCCACAGACTCTCAACATCCTTAAAAGTCAAAGATAACAATGATGTCTTTGTTCCACGCTACATCCACCCTCCTCTGAAAGCAAAGAATGCTACTGATTGTATGAGGGGAGAGAGAGGCAGGATAACTAAAAACATCTGAGGATTCTAGGAAGTGAAACGATATCTATTTCAAAATACCATCCTGCTACATTTGTAAGCCTGGAAGATACTGCTGAATAGGAAAGCATGAGGGCCTACCCCACTCCACCCTGACCTCCCTCTACGGTGAGCATGAATCATAGCATTTCACCTGTCTTTCATAAGGAGTACAATACAGATGATCACGCCTAAGCTTTCTGAGTCACAATCCCCTCTAGTCTTGCTTCCTAAAAAGGGATGGTCAACTATTACTTTGGCTGAATTAAAATGTTCTTGGAACTTCTCAGCAAAACGTCTTACAAGTAGTCTCTTAAAATACTCTTAGAGTTGGCTGACTCCTCCAAGATGTTTAGATTTTACTAAGTTATTTCATGGATAGTAACTTTTTCCTGGTATGCTGGAAGTGGGTAAGGCAGATGGCCTCAAAGTTAGCCAGAGAACTTAAGGACAACTTACTTACCTAAGTAACCTCCCTACCTGGGATGTGATAAGCACCTTCTGGATTCCAGTCCTTTATGAAAGAACAAGGAGGAAAAAATAGAAATCACTCAGCTCTATCTATCTGTAATTTCCTGCCATGGCCAAGGGGAAGAGAGTCTCACAGTTTAGACAGTAGACAGTGGGCCAGTGAGACAAACTTATTGATGCTTCTTGGGCCCCAGTCTCAATGGGCCCTGGTGTCAGCCCACTGAGGAGGCGATCCCATCAATTCATAATTCACAAAAGCTCCACACTGCTACATCTTCCCCGAAGTTGTCTTATCAGAATGAGAAACTTATTTCTCATTGACTAACTAGCTCTGAAGACCTTCTCCTTAGAAGTAAATGCTTAATTATTGTTGGCTCAGCTGCTTTGTCTTATTCAGTGAGACAAAGTTTAATAACTCCAGGAATAAAAACCATTTTAGGCTCTCTTTAATGTCTGCAGGGCTTTTGTGTGTTGAAAGGAACATGTAATAATATTTGTACTACGTTTAATGCAATTCATTAGACTCAAATATCTAATAAAGGACACTTTTGAAAGTCTTTTTTCTTAAGCACTTAGTCATTGATTAAGACTTTGATTAATCAATTCCCTTGTACAACTTAAATTGCAGTTAAAAATTTAGTTTGGGGGATTTTTCTGAAAGCTTTCAATGCCTTAAAAAAATAAAAGTACAATAATTTTAAAACAATTTTAACTTTTTCACAAAAATAAAATGACTCTAAATATGCTAAAATCAGGGGTTTAACCTTTTATTTTCTGAATGCTTATCCTTTTTAGCTTCCTAGGGTTTCAGTGACCTTACCATACACCATTTTTTAAATTTTGCAAAGTTTTAGTCATTTTACTAGACCCAGAAGGAAGTGAACACCAGCTCAGGAAAGCTTGGATGCAGGTAGGTACTAGACTGATGACCTATTGACTTTTGGCCAGAACACAGTATTTAGTCTGACATTTCTCTGATGACTTGGTTAAATTCATTTTTGTCATAAGGTTTTGCTTAAGGAATTCTGGAAAACTTATATCCATGTCCCTCATTTCTGACATTAGGTGTCCTTTATACCTATTGTCCTATCATTAAGAAATGTTGACCTGTTTTGTTGGCAATATTATATAGATACAGATATATAGATATAGATATAGATATAGATATAGATATAGATATAGATATAGATATGGATGATATAGATAGATATAGATATGTCTCACAACCTTATTGGGAAACTAGGTTGGATTTTTTTTCATTTTTATTGCATTGATTAAGGTGACATTAGCAAATATAATTATACAGGTTTCAGATGCCTCATTCTACAACACATCTCTGTACACCATATTATGTGTTCACCCCACCAAGTCAAGTCTTCATCCATCACCATTCATGCCTCCATATCCTCCTTGACCTCTCCTACTTCTGGCAATCACCACACTATTGTTGGTGCCCATAAGGTTTTTTTTGGTTTTTGGTTTTTTGTGTATTTTGGTCCTAAGTGGGACATTAGGTGTTAACCTAAAAGAATGCAAAAAGAAAAAAAGAAAAAGAAAACAAAATCCTCTCAGACTAGATTTGTGAAGCTAACTTTGTTTTTCTTTTTTTAAAATTTGTCTTAAGTGAGAAGTGGGGAGGCAGAGAGACAGAATCCCACATGCACCCCAACCAGGTTCCACCCATCAAGCCCCTACCAGGCAATTCTCTGCCTGTCTGGGGCTGTTGCTCCATTGCTCAGCAACTGACCTATTTTACCGCCTGAGGCAAGGCCATGAATCCATCCCTAACGCCCAAGTCTGACTTTCTCCAACCAAGCCATGGCTACAGGAGAGGAAAAGAGAGAGAGAGAGAGGATGAAAGAGGGGGAGGGGGAAGAAGCAGATGGTCGCTTCTCCTGTGTGCCCTGTCCAGGAATCAAATCTGGGACATCCACACACTGGGCCAACGCTCTACCACTGAGCCAACTGGCCAGGGCTGTGAAGTTAACTTTGGATATTTCTTCAAGAAAATATTATACATCCACAAATTCCTACCATATGATTCCAGTAAAAGAACTAAGACCTTTCCCTGCCTTCTGAACAATGGGTCTGAACTGGAGAATATGAGAGCTTGAAAGCTTTAACTTGCGGTGCAATCATCTTCTAAGCCATACCAGTCAACTCAATTTCCACCTGAAATAAATTTGCCTTTTTCAGTGTGCACAAACACTTACATTCATACACGCACACATTCTTTCCCATGTCTCATACATACATGCACAAGTATACTCCACTGACTTTCCTGATCTTTAAAGTTTTTGATTCAAACATTCTATACAACATGCATGTTTTCCCCCAATTGAAAGGGAAGGCAGAGAACCCAGCTGGATTCTAATCCACTATTGAAAACTTATTTCAAGCCAATTTACTTGGTAACGAAGCTACTGTTACAGTCTAGAGCTCTCTCCTGAAAAAATGAGTGAGACAAAAATAAGCCCCTGATGGGCATCAGTGTTGTTCCTTTGGACAGTCAGTTGTAAATTGAAGTATAAATTCTGTGTTCCTTTACTTCCCTCAGATTTTTATTTCTTCATCAGAAAACTGAAATCTTCACCAGATATATCTTCTCCATAGGAAATGGACAAAACAATAGCTGCAGATGAAAGTTATCAAGCAACCTGCAGTAGATAAATATGACATTCACTATTCACCTACAACTTCAGGATCAAGATGAGTTGTAAAAATTATAGCCACAGAACTGTAAAAACTACTATTAAGGACAGAAAACTAATCTAAGCCATTCTTTGTTAGTTATATATCATGCCAGTATATACTCAGTAATGACTGTTGATACAGAAAACAAATCTCAATTCACTGTGTGTTTCAGGAATCACATAATTAGGATCAGAGGAACAGACACATTTCAGAAAGTCATCAACTCCAATTATAAAGGGGAATAAAACTATATATAAAGTAATTATGTGCCATGAGGATGATGTCAAACTTTTGGATGCATGGATGGATAAATGTATGTATGTATGTATGTATGTACATATGGATAAACAAATGGACACATAGATGGAAGGATGGAGGCATGGATGGATGGATAGATGGATGGATGCATGGATGGATGCATGCATGGATGGACAGAGGCATGAATGGATAGAGACATGGATGAATAAGTAAAAAAAAAAAATGTCACTGAATTCTTACAACATCTGCATAAAGTAAGTTTTAGTATCCAGACTTTAGAGATGGGAAAGCTGAGAGTGAGAGAGTTGGGATGACTTGGTCCAGGGCTTGAATTCAAACTGACATCAGTCTGACTCTAAAGCCATGATCTTCTTATTATGCCAGGAATCCACAGTAGAATTCTCAGTATGAGAAATCAGGGTGAGAAGAATATACCCTGGAAAACATATGTGTACACTGAAATGGAGTTAAATATGTTGCATAGGCATGAAGCCTGTGCTAACAAGAGAATTCTTCCAAATGGAAACAAGGCTGGAAATACCACCTCACTTTATTTACATAATTGAATTTGGACATTAGGTTTAAATCAAAATGAATATAGAGAGTAAAATAATAGGTTTCTTATGAAATTGATGACAGACTTTAACTTGTAAAGATAACAAAATTGGAAATAAATTGGACTAGTTTATAACTTTAATTGAATAGGTTCCATAAAAGCTTTAGAAAACCAAGTATGAGAGTAACATTTATGGGAAAAGACACTTTTAGTTTTAGATTTTAGTCACTGTTAGCATGTATCTATGCAAACATTTTGCACATTATACTCTATGGACAGTTACTCTTTTTTATATATATATATATATATATATATATATATATATATATATATATATATATATATATATTTCCCCATTGATGTCCATTGCCTGCCGGCCCAGATGTCTGCAGAAGCCTGGGGGTGCAGGGTCTGGAAAAATCAGTGCCCTCCCCACCATCTAAGCCAGGCTCAAACCTTATTACAACTGCTTTTACAACAACAATAATAATAATCCAGTTTGTTGATCACTGCAGACCCCGCTGCTTTTCCATTTCCACTCCATCACCGCCAGCACAACTGGGGGGAGAGGGAGGTGGGATACAGCCCTGGGATGCTTAGAGACACGCAGCCAGAAGCAGAGACTGCTCCCAAAGTATTCCTCCCCCAACCCCAGATATGGATCCTTACACATCAACATACACAGACAGAAGCACAAAGGCAGATCCTGCCCAGACAAACACACAGAGCCAGACACACAGACCAGGGACACTGCTTATACCCATCAGTAGGGCAGGCCCTCATGGCACTGTCTAATGCACAGGCATACCCAAACTCAGAGCCTCTTCCTGCAGGAATCAGAGGACCTCACACTCTTCAGCAAGCCGCAGGGCCAGCACAGGCAAAGGCACACAAATGCAGGCCTGAGGCTCCGGGGTTCCTACACTCAGGATGGGGGGGACTTCTCTGACAGGTGTAGGTGCTAATTCAGCTCAGTACAGGTGTGGTAGGGGTGAGGCATTGGCACCAGCTTCCACTCTCATACCCTACCCAGTCCCAACTCAGACCCACACAGCCAGGACAAGGCAGACGCACTGACAACTTTTCAGACACACTGACTACTACTGTTCTCCCACACCTGAGTCAGAGGCTGGCTCTTTAACCAACAGACACATCACACATGTGTGTTTCCAGAGTCCAGAGATCAGCCTCTGCCCAGAACAGCTCAGCCCCTACTCATTACTATTCTTAAATCCTGTCCAGGATTCAACCATTTGAAGACGCGCTGTTTTAACAACACAAGGAATTTCTTTATTGCATGACTGCCAACAGGAATCTCCAGGAAGATGACAAACTATGCTGAGATGCCTAAATTTCCCTGTTAATGGGGTGCTGGTATTATAGAGGACCTGCAGACCATGCTCCATAAGCAACAATTTGGGAAATGCTAGTCAAGGCAGCTGTTGGCTAAGAAAACGTTTGGCAGGGGGTAAGAATATACACATCAGAGATGGAGTCACAGGGACCAGAGAGACAGCTGTCAGAGGGAAGGGGGGGGGGGGTTTGAGGGGATGGGATCAGAGAATGTAAAGGGATTAGTGAAAGTATATATACATAACACAGAGATACAGATAATAGGACAGCAAATCCTAGAGGGAAGGGGGAGGGCGCTAGGAGTGGGCAAAAGAGGTCAAATAGGTATAAATATGCACACGGGGTGGTCAGTAGGATACCTGAGTCTATGTAAATACAATGAAATTAAAATTAATAAACATTTTTTTAAAAAAGAAAATACACTTTAAAAAAAAGAATATATACATCAAGAGAAACATTGCAACAACCTTCACAAGTTGTCTGTGTCTTAACTTTATTCATCCACCTTTGAGCCTGAGCAAAACTGGGTCGTCCTCAAGAGTCATTAACATGAGATTCTCATTTTCTTCATTCTCCATATTCAATTACGTTAACCTTCATTGGACTTAAAGCATACAAACCCAGGACAATCAACCTCATAATTACACATAGTTTAATGTTTCCTTTTCCCCTCAAATTAAAACTAGGAGCCCGTTTCTTCTACCTGGTTTCATTTTAACAACGTATGATTGATCTTTGGGGAGATAGGAAGAAATCATGGGGAAAGGATTTTGAAGCTCAGTTAGCATAAGTGTAGATTTAAATCTTTTTATCTTGATAGATTTGGGACATCCCTTCTATGCATCCCATTTTAGTTAACAGACTTGCCCCAAAGTGTCCAATAAATGATTTGGACTTAACTTTTAAAATGGACAGATATATACGTTCTGAGGAAGTGCATGAAAACATATGAAAAGATAGAATTTTACCTTCTGACTTTTTTATCCTCATCATAACCTTGAAGAGATTCTTTGTCCTTCATCAAGGGTGTTGATAATTCTTAGAGGGCAATTGAGAATTACTTTCTGTGTCACACAGGCAAGATATTATGCCTAATTTAAAAGTGGGAGTACACATACAATTGGGAGATGGGCTATGGAACAGCAGAAAAAAGCCACTTTCTAAAAATTTTGCCAGGTCACCTCCATCTGATTCTAATACCATGTGAAAGAGTTCCCATTGACTGAGCACCTACTAGGTACTAGGCACACTATGCCAACTGCTTTCCCAAAATTAGAATTTTAATCAGCATTGCAAGCCTGCAATGTAAATATTACTGACCTCATTTTAGGCCCAGAGACAGTTACAAAGCTGGGAGTCACAAAGCTGAGAATGGCACAGCCAGGAGTCTGTCCCTAATTTGTTTGATTCTAAAGTCCATACTCTTCTAATAAAAATCATTGCCTTCAGTGGAAGAGTGGTCTTAACTCTTAGTTCCACTTTATTATTTATGATAAAAGAAAGAATTAAGTGAGCAGCTCTACCCTTTTCTGAAGACCATAAAAGAAGGGACCCAACTTAAGAAATAAAGCTATTCATTTTCCAAAAGACATAAACATGTCAAAGTCATTAACTTCATTCTAGGTACACATCAAAAACATACTCCAAGGTCTAAATAGTTAACAAAGTTTTCAATGAACATGCCATGTTCCTAGACATCATGGATTAAACAGTCCTACCTTCAAGAGCTCACAGTATAAAGGGAAGACACAGGCAAGTCTCCTTATCCCAGAAAGCACCAGTAGAGTCTAAATTGCAATAATTTAGAGCTAAACAGAATTTGATTTTCTTTTCTTTTCTGATTGACATATTTGACAGACATAGTAATAACACAAATGTAAAGTATAAAACTTAATAAATTTTTATATATGTTTATACATGTGGAATTACCACTTAAATTAAGATAGATCATTTCCAGCACTCCAGAAGATTCCATCATTTACCTCTCAGTCAACATCATTCCTAAAAGTAACTACTAGTCTTATTTCTATCATACGTAGATTAATTTTGCTTATTCTTGAACTTCATATAATGGAATCACAATAAATACTCTTTTAAATTTGGCTTAATTTGCTCAACATTATTTTTGTGAGAGTAATCCATATTATTGCATATAGAAATAGTTTGTTCTTTCTCTGTGTAGTGTGTAAACATACAAAAATTTATTGATCAATTATACTGTTGATGAGCATTTGTTTTCCATTTGGGCCTATTATAATAAAGATGATAAATACAGGCTTATACATGTCTTTTTATGGGCCATAAAATAGGCATATGTTTAGCTTTTGTATAACTCCAAGCAATATTCCTTATTTGGACAAGTGATTTTACCAACATGCACTCCTACCAGCAATGCATGAGAGTTCCCACTGTTCAACATCCTCACCAACATTTGGTATGGTTAGTCCTTTTAACGTAGCCATTTTAATGGGCATATAATGGTATATCTGTGGTTTAAATCTACATTCTCCTGTGGGCTAATGATAAGCACCTTTTTATAAGCACATGGTTTATTTGGATTTACTTTTTTGTACAGTGCCTCAAAACATCCTTTGAAACAAAGATGCAGATTGTGATAAGCCAAATTTATTTACAACTTACATTGCATAAGATTTACTAAAAGGCATTTTTCTTCTTTCCAACCATCCCTCCCCTCAGTGCCTCCTCCTCACACACATTCACCTCCCTCCCCACTGAGAAGAGCTTGCATCAGCTAAGAAGGGAGGCGATATTTCAGGCTCAACAGGAAACCCAGTTTCATCTAGAAAACTGAAATAGATGATGGCACTTCAGAGGGGTTCATCTCAGGCTGCTTGTTTTTTGCTTAGTGTCCATTTCATATCTCTGTTACAGCGCAGTAATTTACCATCCCGACCTAAAGAACTGAGTGGGCTCTCTACCTCCCAGCATGCTAGAAAGAAAGCATTACACATATTTAAACAGCCTAAATCACTGTGAGCCCTACAAATATATATATATATATACACATCATATATATATACACATCATATATATATCCTATATATAGGATATATATATTGGAGATATATATATATATATATATATATATATATATATATATATATATATATATTCCAAGTACTGATTTAAATGTGTCCTTTTTCAACATGCCTCCTTCCACACTCTGGAGAACATAAAATGACCCATAAATATTCTAGAAAAATCAATCACTCATTTTCCATTCTTCTGTCACCCGAGCCTCGGAACCATTCTTCCCCTGAGCTCCCAAGATCTCAGACTTGCGGGCACACTGGCCAAGGGAGGGAAGCTCCAGTTTAAGTGGATTCTGCAGGCCTTCTGCTGACAGTGCTGTCTGATCTCCCTTCAGGCAATTTCTAAAAATAATAATAAGCAATGGTTTCTCTTCATATCACCTTTCTCCCACAGTGGAGAGTTCAAAGAGGTTCTAGTATTAACTCATTACTCCCACAATGGCCTTCTGAGGCAAGGAAGAGCGTGCTACCCCAGTGTCTGAGGAGGACTCTAGGGCCTAGGGTGTATGTGTGTTCTAAGTCACGCAGGAAAACAGACTGACATTAGCTTCATGAAATCCGTTACATCACTGAGCTATAAAGCCATAACATTTTAGAGCTAGAAGGACCCATATAGCAGAAACCACTTACTTTTAGATGACAAAGCTCAGACCCAAAAAGATTTGGGGTTATAAAAGGTCCTCCAGAGAAAGGATTGAAGGTGCCACCAAGATCATGTAGAGACTTGGTGGTTGAAATAGGACAAGGCCCAGGTTTTCTGACTGTGAGTTCATTGAGCCAAGCTATTAAACAATAACATCAAGAAAAAGTGGCATGAGGAAGATGAACTATACTTCTGACAAAAATTAGAGGATACTTCAAAATGAATATGAAGCAATAAAAAAAGGAGCATTTGACTTTTTTTATTAAACAAGATCATCAGAAAAGCAAACAACAAGTCAAAGGAAGTTGTTTGATTATGCAAATGAGATGCAAAGCCAACTTCTATTTCATTGGTGAAAATGCCTCTACAAAAGGATGAAAGTTGGAGTATCTGCATGTTCCCTGAGCCCCTAATTTCTGTGGGCAGTGTATTATCATCCTTAAGATTCCAAGGTAGTTAAACCAATGGTTAGGTCAAGATTTTAGAGGAACTTTTGTTTCTGGAAGGTCAGACAGGAAACAAGTACTGGATTAGAACCTAGATCTGACTGACATCAAAGTTCACACTCAGGACCACCTCCTCTATGCTAGTAAGTAAATATTTGAGGTGCTTTATGATGCTCTAAGAATGTGCTTAACGAGTTTCTTTAAGAAATTCTAGAAAACTAGACAAGTGGTTTAAGGGTGACGTGGGAAAGAAATCCATTTTCTTTTTGTTTTACATCATTTTACTGTTGGAATGTTTGTTAACCATTAGGCACATATTGCTGTAATTGATTTTTTAAGTAGTGGACATATTGTAAGGATTTTCCTGAACTATGCAATGTCATTTAATTAAAAGAAAAATAACAACACTAAATTCTTTTTTTTTTTGCTCCAGATTTGTGCTCCCATTAGCACATTATTTTCTCTTCTTTGGAGTATATCAAGTGCCCCTTCATCCTGTTTTCTTTGACTCTATTTTTGGTATATTCTATCAATTTGCTACATGACAATTATAGCTAAAAATATCTTTGCTTCTGCCCACTCCCAGTTTATTATTTTTGTACATTCTCGCTCTATACAGCATCTTTATTATGAAGAATTTTCATAGGCTTTTACAGCCCTTATTTACTCAAGAGACATCTATTGATCACTACTCTCTGCCAAGCACCTCACGACCCTGCCAACCAGGGTGACTGACATTTGAGCAAAGTAATAACCATACAGTCAGAGAAAATACACAACTAAGTCATCTAATATAAGCTTGGAGGACACAGAATAAGTAAAATTTGTCTGTAGAGGGAGTTCAGAAAGCGTTCATAGAAGAAGTGACATTTGGTCTTGAAGGGTGAACCAAAGTTTCCTGGAAGCCAATGAGGAAACGTGATACTCTAAGCGTGAAGAATGAGACAGAGAACTGTCCTCTCCAGGACTTTTCAGGGTTGCCTCCCAGGAGAAAACAGGCAGTCAAAATGGGAAACCAGAAAACAAGCCAGGTGGCTGTAGTGGGTGGGGAGCCACCAGGTGGCATACGGAGTGTGATCAGGAGAAAAGAAGGAGAAAGCAGCATGAGGGAAGAATGAGAGAGGGAAAGAATGAGAGATTGTAAGATGGCCTGAGTCAACACCATTTTCCTCAAAAAGAAAAGTTGGTTGTCATGGCTTAGACATGCACACTTCAGTGATAACACTATACAAAGTCACTCCAGGACGAGGTCTTTGCACAGGTGTGGATGGATGCTTTGGGGAGGATGAGGGCAGGTGACAGACCAGGACACACGAGGGCCCTTGGGGTGGTCAGTAATGTTCTATATCTTGGCTGAGCAGTAGTCATGAGGGTGCTTGTTGTATGAATAATTTATTATTTGTTGCTCTTGGTAGTTTTGGTATTTCAGCTTATTTTTCCATTTAAAAAGTTACCAGTATCTGGATTAAAGACAGGTCTCCTTTCTCAAGGGCTCTGGACTGACTGCGGGAGTATGGAGGTTGGAGGCACACCTCCAGGTAAGTCAGCACACCCAGCACACACAAGAAAAAACACAGAGTCCTTGGGGAACATTGCGAAGGTCACTGTGGTAGAGAGGGAGAAAGTGGCTGTAAGGTGACCCACACTTGTGACCGAGAGGAAGGTGGGCAAGTGGGGCACTCAGAAAGACCCCAGAGGAGGTAGGGACCTCGCTTCCACCGCCTCCACCCAGAAGTCAGCATCGCAGCCTCCGGAAGCTCGGGATGATACTATCAGGTCCCCTCATTCAGGGGCAGGGTAATGAGAGCAGCATGACTCAGGGATGGAAAGAACTTAAACCCTCCACAGTTCAGCATGGAGTTACTCAAGGGGACCTTTGAAAACAGAAGACCTTTGAAAAAAGAACCAGAAGAAGAATAGAGCAACCTAAAGGAGCTTCAGTTGTAGCTGGGACAGGGCTTCATTCCAGCTTTCTGGCTCAGCACCCTTGAAGTGCTTGTCCCTGGGAACAAAGGACATGTTTCTAAAAGCTTGGGGAGGGAAGCACACACAGTGTCCTGCGGTGCGACCAAGAGAACACTGTACGCCTCAACCCCAGCTCTTTAGGAATTTATCCAACCCGGGCCAGCTGCTGGGTTTGCAGCCTCCTGACCCCTCTGCTAAGGTCAGAATTTTCTCTCCGTCATCTTGCCCCTGCAGTGTCAACACCACAGAGTCATCAAAACAGTGCTTGTGTTTGAGGATCAAAGTGAACTGGATCAAACAAGACCAGAGACTTGCCCCTTATGATCTCTGTGGCCTGGAGTGAGCTATTTCATCTCTCTGGTCCTCACCTGTGAAATGAGGACAGTAGCACCTCTCACAGAGGGTTTGTGCACAGACTAAATGGAGTCCTGTCTATGGAGCACCTGGCTCAATGCCTGATACTTAGAAGGCACTCAGGAAATCGTGGTGCTTGGTGTTATAATTAGATGGAATTCATAAGCATTTTTAAAAATATAGAATAAAAAATACCTCCATAACAGCTAAAAATCAAAAAGAACAGCAATGCCTCATGGTGGTGAGAATGAGGAGCAATTGTAGTTCTGATAAATCCTGGCAGAGGGTGATTTGACCCAACAACCCTGAGTAGATGTTGAACGGAGTCGACGAAAGTTAAATATATGCACCTCTCTATGACTTAGCGATTCCATTCTGAGGTATAATGTGTAGCAACAGAATATATCCTTGTGCTTCCAAAAGATCAGAATCATAATGGCAGCATTTTTCAGAATAGCCAGCAACTGAGAATTACCCAAATAGTCATCAACAGTGGAATACTCACACAACGGACTATTACATAACAATGAGATTAAGTGGATTCCTACAATATATAATATATATGTGCAAAACTAATCTATGGGGTTGGTAGTCAGGAAAGTGATTACTTCTGGGGTAAAGACAACAGGTTGGTGATTGGGAAGGGGCAAGAGAGGGGCTTCTGGAATTTGTAACATCGATTTCTTGATCTGGGTGGTGGTTACTGTGTGGTGTCTGGATGCGTTCACTGTGTGATCATTCAACAAGCTATGGACTTGTGATAGGTTTACTTCTCGAAGGGTGTTACACCTAATTTAAAAATAATTTAAAGGAAAGGTTTTTAAAAAATCAAGCAATTAAATGCTGATGCAATCTGAAATATAAAGTCCATCTCATATAATTAACTGTCCATCTTTTCCTAACGTCTCCAGAAAAAGTTTATTGCTTCTCAACAGTAATAGCTAGCCTTGACTGAGCACTAACAGTGTGTCAGGCAATGCCTCTAAGGGAATTATGTGTATGAACTCTTTTCAACCTTTTAATTCTTTATGTGTCTAATGACCAGACCTCTTCCTGTACTGGGTGTAGGCCAAGTTTACTCCTATTATCCCAGAAAAATTATTATCAGCACCCTCTACCTCCCAGAAGTGCCTGGGGTTAAGGAATAAATACATATTCACCCCACCTATGAGGCAGGCACTATTATTATCTGTTTTTTTGGTTTTCTGTTTTTAATGTCACAGAGAAGTTAAGTAATTTGCCCAAGATCCCACAGCTAGTAAGTGGAAAAGCCAGAATTTGAACCCAGTCTTCCCTTACCACTAGAATATACTGTCTTTCTTGTACAAATTTTATTATTATTGCAATGCAAAATATTCTTGATGCCTCACTTTTCTTCTTCTGCGATTTTAACCTAATATATGTTGCCCTGCAGTTTCTGAGATAGGAGAAGCTCTCATCTTCCATAGTGACCCCACAGCTGGCCACATCACACACAACAGCCCCACTCTGTGTCCAGGAAATGAGTGAAATGCATATTCTCACTTCTCTTTAAAATAGTATAAATATGCTGCTTCACATGTATATTTTTACTCATTCACTATATATTCCAATGCTTTAGTCATGTCTTTGGATGTGTTTTTCATTTCCCATTCATTTATTCAGCAAATTATTCACCAAACCCCTACTGTGTGCCAGGCACTGCTGGCTTAGCTGGCAATAAAGTGGTCAGAAACTAGTCAAGCACAACCCAGGTTTTCAGGAGCTGATAGTTCTAGTCCAGTAGGAAAGACAAACTACAGAAATGATAACATAATTCTTCATTAACATCCCAACAAGGGCTGTAAAAGATATGACAGGGGACTTGACCGAAGGTGGTGAGGAGTCAGCAAAGTCTTCTCAGAGAGAAGGGCTTTTGAGCCAAGTCTTGAAGCACAGTAATGGACATTGGGCTGGTAAAGGCAGCAGGGAAGGAGGTGCCAGGCAGAAGGAACAGTACATGCAGAGACTCTTTAGGGTGGCAGGAATCTGGACTGTTGGAGGAACCACAGAATGACCTGTGTGGTGAGAGCCTAGTGAACAGGGAGAGAGCATGCCATGGGAAGCTGGTAAAAGAGGCAGGGGGAGCTGGCTCTTACAGAGCAGTAACCCAAGGAAGCAGTGCTGAGTGCAGTGGGAAGCACTTAGACTCATTTAGCTGGGTCTTACAGAGCAGTAACCCAGGGAAGCAGTGCTGAGTGCAGTGGGAAGCACTTAGACTCATTTAGCTGGGTCTTACAGAGCAGTAACCCAGGGAAGCAGTGCTGAGTGCAGTGGGAAGCACTTAGACCCATTTAGCTGCAGAATGGCCTAATCCCGTCTCTCTGCAATGCTTCGTCCTGGCTTTCAAATCACTGAATACTCTAAGCGAAGATGGAAGCTGTCTCCATTCACCCATGTATCCCAAGATTGTAGAACATTTTTAGAAAGTTTTAGGAACATTTTTACAGATGTCCTTGGTTATCAGAAACTTCTTCATCTTTTTCAGTAATGCACTGCCAACTAGTCTACAGAGACTAAATTTGTCTCAAGTCCTGGATCACAGCCACCAGTTGCGTAACTCCACTTTTCACCTTGTAGTCTATTGTTGTGCTCCAACAGCAGCATTTACACAAACAGCAAGAACAGTGGCCCTTGTAGTTGCGCAGTACACAAGGTCAGCCTCTGTCTACTAAGATTTGTATACATGTTTTCATATTTATATCTTTATTGATGAATCTGTGCCCCTTCTTCATTCTAAAAATGACTTAAAGAGACTTCTTATGATAGAGAAAATAGAACAAGATAACATAACAGAAAAAGAACACAAATCCAAAGAAAGAGAAAAAAAAAACAAGGAAAAACAAGAATAGGGCCATAGAAATGATTCTGAAATGAGGTTATTATAAAAATGCATTCTTAGAGCTTTGTACATTTGGCTCTAAGTTTTCTAGCAGCCAATATTGTTGGGGCTTGAGGGGACTAATTAGTTCGATCCTTCCTCAGAAGGTTCAAAACAATTAAGAAATAGAGACAGAAAGAAAAATAAAATTCTATTTCTGTTCTTACCCTGGAAAAGCAATTTGAGAACTGGATGTGGATCTGAGATCCAAAATATTCTTCCTCATGAAAAGAATTTGCTTGCCCCCAGCCACAAGTGGTTTTGTGGACAACTGTGGACTTCTCCACTCCAAGAAGCAGAACTTGCCTGTCAGGTCCACTCATCACCTGAAGTAGGCAAATACATAGAATAAGAATACCTTTGCACTGAAGGTAGGTGGTCCCAAGGGGGCGCTGAGAAGCTAGATACACCAGCAGTGACCATTGCTCCAATGTCACCAGTTGAATTATTTTCCATGCTAAGAAGAAGGTTAGAAAAGACAGAGAGAAGGTGCAAACTCTACAATCATCCCTTTTCAATTCTGCTCAAGTATATAGCTCTTTACTGGTCTGACCTAAGCAAGCATATATTTTGCATGACTTCTCAAAATTTTATATGCACAGAGATTACACAAAGATCTTGTTGACATGCAGATTCTGATATGTGGGTCTGGGGCAGGAGAGGGGTTGAGATTCTATATATCAACAAGCCACCAGGTGATGCTGATTCTGCTGGTCCACAAATAAAGCATCTTGAAGGGAGGTCCTTGACCTTGGGTCCACACAGAATTCTTGAATTCAGAAGGTCTATGCATTTTGAAGATAAAAGATATACATCTTTATTTTTACTAACTTCTAACTGAAATGTATAATGTCTTTCTATTATGAATGTAGACAACAAACTATGGTAGTATGAGCAGTACCCATGACTTTGAAACCAATAGAAATCTCAGATCTCTTCAATAGCAAGCACTTCATTATTGTTGCAGATGTCTCCAAAGTTCATATTCTGATCTCTCCAAATATTTCTTATGACTGTTTGGAAATTACAATAGTTATTAGACCCACTACTAGCTCTTGTTACTTCAAGTATTAATAAAGAGGCAAAATATTATCATCTCACAAGTCAACACATTAGCATATTTTTCATATTGTCATAGCTGTATTTCTTTATAATTACTTTCCTTTGTAATCCTATACATTTTATTTTTATTCATTTAAGAGTATTATTACAGGAAAGAGTTCACAGAAATCACCAGAATGCGAGAGGCACATCAAGGGTAAAAATCCTTGATGTAGAAAGGAAGCTCTCCCAGAAGTGGCACTACCCCATGCTTCCTGGAGCCAGGCAGTCCTGGAAGCTACAAGGTATGAGCAACCTGGGCAAGTGTGTAACCTTCTCCTGCTTTGAGACCATGTATTTCAAAGGGTGCTTAAAGGACTAAATGAGTTACTGTTTTTAAGGTATACAAACAGTGCTTGGCTCAGAATGAATACCTTATAAGTGTTGGATTAATAGAGACTGTGAGTACTATATGCAGAAACTCAGCTGAACAAGCATCTAGTCCAGTGGTAGTCAACCTGGTCCGGACCGCCCATTAGTGGGCGTTCCAGTTTTCATGGTGGGCGGTAGCAGAGCAACCAAAGTATAAATAAAAAGATAGATTTAACTATAGTAAGTTGTTTTATAAAGATTTATTCTGCCAAACTTAGCAAAAATCCGACATAAAATACTTGGTAAGTAATTATTATTATATAAAGTCCACTTTTGTATCTCTGTTAGTAGTAAAATTTTCTAACTGCCCACCGATTCCACAGTAATGGTGATTTGTAAAGTAGGGAAGTAACTTGACTTTATAAAATTTATAAAGCAGAGTTACAGCAAGTGAAAGCATATAATAATAATTACTTACCAAGTATTTTATGTCGGATTTTTGCTAAGTTTGGCAGAATAAATCTTTATAAAACAACTTACTATAGTTAAATCTATGTAATCCGGTGCCATTTGGTTGTACCGCTACCACCCACCATGAAAGCTGGAATGCCCACTAGTGGGCGGTAGGGACCAGGTAGACCAGCACTGCAGAAGTGGGCGGTTTTGATAAAACGGTTGACTACCCCTGATCTAGTCAGTACCCAGAATGGGTACTAGTCAGGAGACAGAGATGAATATTGCAAAAGCCCTGTTCTCACGAAGTGCTCAGGTTTAGCAGGGGAGATGGCAGCAAGCAAAGTGAAAGCATTGAGCTAATTCTCAAAAGATTAGGTAGGAACTGTGGGAACCCAGCAAAAGCAACCCCTGGTCAGGTGGGAAGAGGAAGAGAAAGCCTCACAAAATGCTCATCAAACACCTCCCTAAAACGTTCCGAGGTTGGCAAATGCATCCCATTTCCTCCTGGCTGCTACTGCTGCTCGTTTCTTGGTAAAAAAAATAATAATAAAATAAAAAAATAAAACCCAGAAGTTCAGCATGCCTTTTAGAAGCTCAATACTGAAGCTCCTTGTGACCATTTTCTTTTTCATTTTGTTAAGAGTTATTCCCATCTAGTCACCATGGATGCTAGCAATTCACAATTCCACAACTTTGTGACATGTGTACACTCAGTGCAGACACCCTCCCAGGTGACAGGTGTATGCTCAGTGCAGACACCCTCTCAGGAGAAACATTCTCCCTGCAACCCAGTGGGCAGCATGCCAACAACAGGCACCATCCACTCTGCCAGGGGACATAAACCCTCCAGCCTGCAGGGCACAGTCACAAGCTACTCCTGCAGGATGGCGGCTCCTGGCCAGACATGAAGACCTCTTGGCTCCAGTGCCTAGGACCATGGATTTTTGGAAACTTTTGTCAGATAATGACTACTAATAACAGTGATGGCTCCCATCTGCTGGGCTAGATTGTGTGTCAGGCACTATACACAGTGCTTCCTGTCTGGATTAGGTTCCCACAGCTGCTGTAACAAAACCCACAGACTGAGTGACATACACCACAGAAATTACTTTTCTCACAATCCTGGAGTTCAAGATCAAGACGTCAGCAGGAATGGTTTCCTCTGAGGCCTCTCCTTGGCTCGGGGAACGCCGCCTTCTCACTGCGTCTTCACGTGGTCTTTTCTCTGTGCATGCTCATGTCTGTCCTAGTCTCCTCTTCTCACAAGGACACCAGTCATGTTGAATTAGGACCTACCCCAATGAACTCATTTTAATTTAATTATCTCTTTAAAGATCTTATCTCCAAATTTGATTACAGTCTGAGGGACTGGGAATTAAGGCTTCAAAGTATGAATTATGGGGGCACACAATTCAGCCCCTAACACTTGGGTTAACACTGAACCCACGGGGAAATTTGCAGACGAGGGTCCCGCAGCTCTGTAAAATTAAGTAACTTGCTCAAGGACACAAAGCCGGGGTTACTGAAGCCAAAACCCTTTGAGTCCTCACTGCCCTTTATACCAGTGTTCTATTGCATGGCCACTGGGCTCACTCCACAGTCTTGGGGGTCCCAGGTCAGAGTCCTAGAGGAGGGGGCTTGGATTCTGCATTTTTACAATCTCCCCGGAGGCATCCCAACATAAGGACCTCTCCATTACGCCATGTGGACTCCTGTTCCCACTCCCACCTGTGTCCCAGTCCTTTCAAGTCCTGCTCTCTGGGGGTGTGGGAGCCCCCTGTGCAGTCTCCACATCCAGGAACACACACATTCCCCCTGAGAAGTTTATCTGTACGAAGACACATGCTGAACATTTGGTTCCCTGGCAGGTTGGAGAGTCCCACAGCCGCCAGCCCCTGCCTCACTCCTCCCAGCCTCTGAAGCCCACTCCTCCTGAGGACCCTGAGTGGCCATAAGAAAGCTAGGTCAGTAAGCAGCCCCTCCAGAGCAAGCAGAGGTGGTGTCTGACCACTTCCCTCAGCCTCCAGCCTCAGAAGCTCTGCGTACCCCAGGGCTCCCCTCCAAGCTCAGTTTGAAAACCACTGTGGGAAGCCAGGCCCAAGCTGAATTTAACCTGAACCAGTCCATTTTGCTGTTTAATGGCTTTACAACAGTATGAACGAAACATAACAAACTACACATAAAGTGGACAATTCAATATGTTTTGGAATATGTACCGTATTTCCCCATGGAAAGACACACCCTTTTTTGAAAAATTTAGGATCTAAAAATTGGGTGTGTCTTACACTGTCGTTGTAGATTTTTTTACTTGCATTTCCCGCTTTTTCGTGCTTGTTTTTGTGCTCATTGTTGAAGACAGTGATTCATCATCAGACACAAATGAGGACAAGCTAATGGATGGGAGTGTTAACAGTGATGAAGAGTTGTATGAGTTTTACAATGAATAAAACAAGTTCAATAACTATGTAATCTATATTTTTTTTTCAAATTCGGGCCCCAAAATTAAGGTGTGCCTTATACATGGGGAAATACGGTATACATCTAGGAACTAGCCCTCCAATCAAGAAAACGAACACAGTCATCACACCCAAAAGTTCCCTCCTGCCCCTGGGCAACCCCTCTGCAGTCCTCCCTGCCCTTCCCCAGTCCCACAGGGTTCCTTCCACCTTCTGTTCTCATCCTAGGCAACCATTGTTTGGCTATTTACATTTAAATTGATTACAATTAAATAAAATTAAAAATCAGTTCTGCAGTACCACTAGACACACTTCAAGTGTCCAATAGCCACATGGGGTTACCGTATTGACCAGTAGCTTGCTCTTGTCACAGCGTTCTACTGGACAGCACTACCTGGGTATGAGATCCTCTTCCCTTTTGTAGTGCTGGGTAAAGTGGTCCAAATTTCTTCCCAGGCTCACATTTTCTTTAAGTTGCTTGTGGTTATTGGGAGCTCTCTAGGTGCCAAACTGCTATGCATTTAGCATTTATTTCATTAAATACTCACAATGGCCCTGTGAGACAGAAACAATTAATGTCCTCATTTGAAAAATGAAAAAACTGAGGTTGACGAAGGTTAAGTGGATGGGAGAGTTGGTCTGGCTTCCAAGCCATGCCCTTAACCTTGCGTTATTTCCAAGGCACTATAGTCTGGGGGTTAACAGCACAGACTCCAGTAACTGCCCACATGGGTTTCAGGCCTGGCTCCACTGCCAACTTTATGATCTTGGGCAAGTCATCAATTATTATGCTTCCGCATCCTCACCGTAAAATGAAGATAACAATAAAACCTGCACCGTAGAGTTGCCATGAGGGCTGAATGAGTTAAAGTACATAATGCTTTTAGGATGGTGCCTGGGACAGCGGGTTTCCTATTCTACACCATCTTCCTAACTCCCATCCTGTCCTCATGGGCAACACACAGGTTGCTCAGAAGTAGAAGGGCATATCCTGAATAATCAGACATTGACTCATTCCTGTAGTCCCTCTCATCATCTCCCAAGTCCCTGTGAAGCACCAGGTTCTCTGAGCTCTGCGCTGTGTCATCTACAACAATGAATGATTTCAGACTTCATATTTCTGCTCAAACGTTTCCCTTGTGATCTGTAAGCCACTTCTTTTTCTTTTTAAGGTAAAGACAAAATTATTTGAGAAAACAGAAGCCCAGAATCATTTCCCCACTCCACTGGCTTTTTGGAAGAGTTAAACAGTGTTAGACTCATAATTTGTTTCTATTCTTCCTGTTCCTTTATTCACTGCCTTCAAATGCCTCATGTCTCAGTCGAAGCAAGAAAGTAGGTGCTTCTCAAAGAAACTTGAATAACATTACCACTGTAAGGATATCATGACAGCTTATTGCAAGAATCATTAAGTCCTAGTGTAAAAATCCATTAAGGGAAACTTAGTTTGAGAATAATAGACTTACACAGAAATCCAGACTTTGCCAGACGTAAGACTGCCTTTTCTAGTAGACATAGAGTAAGACCCATTCTCAGGGTATTTCTGTCCCTTAGCAACAATTTCTTTCCTTTTTCATCTCTACTCCCAGCCTCCAACCCAAGGTCAACATTTGACTCCCAAGAAAAGACATTTATTTCTTTGACAAAGATACAGAAAGAGGTCTACCTCACTCCACTCTTCGCCAGTACCAATGTCCTAATCCAAGTGTCCACTAGCTATGGAACTGGAAAAACAGTCCTCCTGGCGCAAATCACAATATGTAAGACCACATTCTATGCACACACACACACACACACACACACACACACACTTTCATACAAACACTTCTTCAACTTACTTTCAAACTATGTAGTTTCCATTCTAAAGTGAAAGAAATTTTGACCCAACCTGAATGTGTTAAAAACCTCTTCCTGATTACCCAAACCAACATTTTCTAAGTGGACAGAGTTTAGATTAGTGAAATCATAGAATCTATCTCATGAGCATGAAAAACTTTCCTTAGGTACATATTGATCCTTAGAAACACAATTTTATTTTCTCAGACAATTAAAGGAAGATTATGCCACTGGGCCTAAGAAGATGGTGTCCCTTCCTATCATCTAGTACCCAGCAGATAGCTATCTTAATTTAAAAGACCCTAAAGGTCAACGTTTATTTGGTTCCTTGCAATAAACTGTTTTGCCACAATTCTGCTTTTCTACTTAATTCCCTTATCTAGAGCAATATTTTTCAATTTATATTTTGCAGAACAATAGATCCAGTAGGTGTTAATAAATATCCCTCGGGTAGTGAAGAATAAGTGAGTGGTTCTATAAGTTTGGGAGATGCAGAGCTAAAGAAAATTAAGCAAGTTCTTTACTACAAGATTTCTCAGAGACTTTAATATGCTAATGTGTGCTACAGCTCAGGTGGGGTGGATAGGAATAAAGAAATAAGTTTATAATATTCATGGCAAAGTGGCTGATACATAGTAACAACCAATCAATGTCAGCTTTTTAAATTATTAGTGATCGCGATTGAAGGCTTTTCCAAACTGATATCTTAAGAGTGACCTTCTCCATAGAACAGCTACCTGGATCTAACGCTCCACGGAACTTTGAAAAAGGCTGACCTAGCTCACTCTCTATTAATATTTAATAAGTATTGTACTCATAGCTCTGAGCAGAGAAATAAGGTAAAATATAGTGCCGTGTAGAAGTACACAATATAAAAAAGAATCTTACTGCTGATCTTGGAAGCATTTACAGTCTCAAAACAAATCTAGTTCCTATTTGGACAGGACTTCATTAATTCTGTCTCCCTCATCAGAATTAATGGTCCTGATAGTTTAATATGGTTCTAATTACTTTATATCTAAAAATGGGTACATCTGTTCATGTGGGTCATTTATTAAGGGAAAACCTTTGGGAATAGATGGAAAACTGACAGGTCACATCATTAGTCATTCATTCAGGAGAAAATTTCATTCACCCATCTATTCATTAAAATATAGACACATCTACAGATATATGTACTTTTTGGAGGGCCTGTTATGTATCAAATATTGTCACAGGCCCTGGGGATAAAACAATGAATTGTGTAGACTGTATCCTTGCTCCCGTGGAGTTTTACATTCTAGTGGGGGGTGGGGGGATAGATAATACAAACAAAGAAGTAAATATACAGTATGTCAGTATAAGCGCTCTGAAGAAAAATAAATCAGGGTAAGAGGATTAGGCAGCTCCTGGGCAGTGGTGGTTGGGTTTTATTTTAAATAAAGGAGTAGGGAAGGCTGCGCGGATAAAATGATGTTTGAGCAGAGACCTGAAAGCAGCCAAGGACGACGAACCAGACAGGGGCGACTCCTGGTGGGAGTGTTTCAGTAACATCAGGAACAGCTTGGCTGCCGTGGGGCCAGCAGCAGGGAGAACTAAGAAGATGAGGCGGGAGGGTAATGGGGGGTGGGGGGAATCGGATCATCTGCCTCCTATAGGCATTTGTCAGGACTTCAGCTTTACTTTGGGAAGCCACCGCCGAAGAATCACACATCTGATTTATTTTTAAAAGGGTCACATTCTCCCCAGGATTGAAATTAAACATGGCGGCCAAGAAAGGCAAAGGTGGGGGGTAGGGCAAATATACCAGGTAGGGTGGTGTGGACCCAAGAAATAGCAACGGAGGAGGTTCCAGGAATGAAATGCATTCTGGGAGAAGGAACACCTGTCAGGCTGCTCATCACTCAACATACCCCCTTGCGAGGAAGTATGAAGGAAGGTTGTCTGTCTTCATAGGATCTTTGTTCAGTGGGCAAGTCAAAATTCAGCTTGTTGGCAACTGTCTTCTTCCTACCCAAAATGATCTGTGCAGTGAAGATCTAAATTGAGATGCCCAGTAGATTACCATAGCTACAGGTGCCTGGCAACCAGGGTTAGACTGATGGCCATTGATCTACGGGTTCCACACTCTTCCCAGGGATGTAATACACTGTCCAGAGCATTCAAATTCCTGAAATCATCCAAAGCAGAGAAACATTCCTTCATCACCTCATTTTATCTGACTGGCATTTGCTTCCCACAGACAAGGTGCCAGCTCACAAGATACAGGCTTTAAGGGTCGCTCCTCAGACAAGGGACCACCCAAACTGACCACCAGGAGAAAATTTCAGAGACTAGGGGCAAATTCTAAAGGCAGAGACAAAAAAACTGGTTGTGAGGATGAAAGTAATCAAAAACATATTTGACAGGTCAATGCTAGAATAGAGAATGGAGAACAAGTGAGTAAGAAACTGATATGGGGATCAGCAGACTATGATCTTTGGATCAGATTGGCTGCTTTCATATTTGATGGCAGAGTTGAGTGGTTAGTTATAACACAGACAATGTGGCCCACAAAACCTAAAATACATATTACTTAGTCATTTGCAGAATGACTTCATTCACCCCGGTCCAGCTTTCCTAAATGGGCTGAAGGACCTAGGGTTACTTTCATTTGCTCACCAGAGAACTCAGCCGGATTCAAGACACTGAACTATGGTAGACCACGGAGAATGCTAAAGAAATGCTAACAAGTTTCAAAGACATAGCCAACATCACTTGCAAAATGAGAAAAGATGAAAAGTCCTATAATAATAGCCTCAGATTTTTCTCTTGGCTGGCAAGGTACCAAACAGCATCTATGCCTCAAGACCTAACATTATGCACAGCAGAGCAAAGAAACAATGGGGAATAAGGAAATGACAGGAGGAGCAATGGGAACCGCATCAGGGTCTTGACACTGTTTTTATCAGTTTCCGTGCTGTAGACTGAATTGTGTCTCACTCCCAATTTTATATTGAAGTCATGCTGAAGACCTAATGCCCAATGTAATGGTATTTGGAGATAGAGCCTTTGAGAGATGGTTAGGGCCCTCATGATGGGATTAGTGCCCTCATAAGAAGAAACACCAAAGAAACTCTTTCTCTCTCCCTCTCTTTCCTTTTCACTCTCTGCTTGCTATGTGAGGACACAGTGAAAAGACAGCCAATCTTCAAACCAGCAAGAGGGACCTCACCAAAATCTAACTATGCTAGAACCCTGGCCTCAAACTTCCAGCCTCTGGAACCGCAAAAAAATAAACTTCTGTTGTTTTAGCCACCCAGTCTATGATGTTGTTGTGGCAACCCAGTTGACTATGATATTCACCAAAATTCTTAACCCACTAGAGTAAGAATATGGGGGTAACTGAGCAAGCATGACTTTTCAGAGAAGATGATAGAAATATTATATTTCCTTCTCCATTATGTGAATAGTACTCTTCTTTCCCTGACTCCAGGAAAGCCAAATTTCAATTTTTTCTCTTCCAAGCACCCAACCAGAAGCCAGTCAGGAAAATGGAACTGGTACAAGATGCTGCTGGTTCCAGTTGTCCAAGAATCTCTTCTTAGTTAACGGCCCATGGACATCATCCAATCCCCCAAGCTTTCCTGTAGTGCTTCCATTTGCTGCTAATTATTTTCTGGAAACAGAGCCCTTTGAAATAGGCTCCCAACAGCTTCTAAAATAGCCAACAAACAAACTACAAGGATTCTGGTTTCTTTCTTTCTTGCAGCCTTAGCTTACTGTAAATACAAGTGACCATATATGTTGTCATCTATGCTGGGTTGGGAGGATTCTGAAAGATTTTCTACCTTGAATAACACAAAGAGCTGCCCAAAGCCTTGGGCTGAGAAAGGTATAATAAGAAGCATATTGCCTGACCAGGTGGTAGCGCAGTTGATAGAGTGTCAGACTGGGACACGGAGGACCCAGGTTCAACAACAAAGAATTGATGCTTCTCATCTCTCTCCCTTCCTGTCTGTGTGTCCCTATCTATCCCTCTCTCTGACTCTCTCTCTGTCTCTGTCAAAAAGAAAAAAAAAGAAGAAGCATATTATAGCTTCTCTCTTCTACTCCATATTACATTAACTATTCCAAGGGAAGACAGTAAGATCTTTATTATCACCCTGAGCTTCCATAACATAAACCCCAGAAATACTCTGAAGGTAAGAAATGGTGAAAGGAAAAAACATTTTGTTCTGCAAGATTCTCCAAACCCTGAGTTTCTTCTGAAAAGCTTTGTAGCCAAATAGCTTTTTTATCCTCTGTTGAAAGATGGAGTTGAACTTGATTTGATGATAAAATAATTTAAGATCTTTCTCTAAAAATATTGGACCAAGACCTGAAAATGCTGTTGACAATGCTAGAATTGTTTCTTGATGCCTTCGGGTAGTAAGAATAACTCATCCCTAAAACTATGAAGCAATTGTCTCTGGGGTCTTGGCCTGTCTGCAGAATGAACAACCGACCCCATTCTGCTCTTAGGGCCACATTACAATAAGATGAGACCATCCCATAGTTAGCTAATGCTTCTTTTTTGAAGACCTGTGAGCAAAAATGGCATTTTTCTGGTATGGGTTTTACATTTTTCTTGAGAGTTCTTGTCCTTAGATTGTTTATTTCTCATACTTAATACTGTCATTTTGTCAAACCTGAAAAGGGTCTAGTGGGAGAGAAATGCACATAGGTTCTAATTTCCCAATGAGGGAAGTAAACGCAGGGCTCACGAGGCTATCCTTTTATGGAGCTGTGAATCAGGGCTGTTTGGAATTTTGCCTCTTCTTTTTAAGATCGGTACAGGTTAAAACACATTTAAATTTGACTGGTCTGAGAGAGGCTAGTAGAAAAATTGGCAAACCAGGATGAGGTCAAGAGCCGAGGAAGAAAATGAAAATGGTCAATAACTATGCTAATAAATGTTAACTTCAGCAATAATCAAAATTGCAAATTCAAACAATGAGATTCCATTTTTTGCTCATCACATTAGCAAGTCCTTTTTTTTTTTAAGATAATGCCTAATATTCATAAAGATAATATCTAGGGGTCATGAGAGTATGGAAAATTATAGAATTATATAGTCTCGTTTAGTACAGTAAATTTTAAAAAGAACAACTTTCTGGAAGGTAATTTGGCAATATATGTTAAAAAATCTTATCATTTTACATAAACTTTTCTGTCTAGAAATGTATTCTATGGGATTGCACTTCCATAAATGTAGCCTAAGAAAGTAATATGGATGTGCAGGATTCATAGTGGATGTGACTATTAATTTTCCGTGTCACCTTGGCTTAACTACAGTGCCCAGCTATTTGGTCAAACAATATTCTGGATGTTTCTGTGAGTGTATATTAGGATAAGATCAATTTTTTTATTGTTTTAATTATTTTATTTTATTTACTTTTTTAAAAGTATAGTTTATATGCAATATTAAATGAGTTTCAGGTGTATAACATAGGTATTCAACATTTATATATCTTACGAAGTAATCACTGCACAAAATGTAGTAAGCACCAGTCACCATACAGTATTACAATACTATTGACTATATTCCCTTTGGTCTACATTCCATCCCCATGACTAATTTATGTTATAACTGGAAGTTTATGCCTCTTAACCCTTCACCTTTTCCACCCATCCCCCATCCCATCATTTACATTGATGGAATTTGAGTCAAACAGATTTCTAACCATAATCTGGGTGGGCTTCATCCAATCAGTTGAAGGTGTAAATAGAACAAAAGACTGACCTCCCCACATAGAGAGGAAATGCTACCAGCAGATGGCCCATAGCTTGAACTAGGTGTAAATAGAACGAAAGACTGACCTCCCCACATAGAGAGGAAATGCTACCAGTAGATGGCCCATAGCTTGAACTAGGTGTAAATAGAACAAAAGACTGACCTCCCCACATAGAGAGGAAATGCTACCAGCAGATGGCCCATAGCTTGAACTAGGTGTAAATAGAACAAAAGACTGACCTCCCCACATAGAGAGGAAATGCTACCAGCAGATGGCCCATAGCTTGAACTGCAGCGTTGGCTCCTTCCTGGGTTTCCCAGCCGCTGGTCTGCCCTAGACGTCTTAGACTCATCAGCCTCTATAATCATGTAAGCCGATGTATGTAAAATTTCCATATATATAGAAAGGTATTTCTAATCATCTAATCTACATATGTATAAATTCTAGATATATTTATACATCTGATTGGTTGTTTTTCTAGAGAGCCCTCATTGCTACAGTGGACAATTAGAAAAGAGCTCTATTCATTTCCTCAACTCCCCACCTTGCAGCCACTCCGGAGCTGATTCATCCTGTCCCTTGAGGGAAACCTAGAGGAAGGCCATGGCGTTTATGGTCATTCTCACATCATAAAAAGTCCTCCCAGCACTTCCAGTGTGCAAAACAGACTAACTTCCGTTCTGTTTGACTCTAAAAATCTTCAAATGTTATCTAGAATTCAAATTCCTTCTCCTCCATCCTGGCCCTGCTGCAGCACTGAGGACTGCAATGCAGGCGTGCGCGCGTGCGTGCGTACATGCATGCGTGTGTGTGTGTGTGTGTGTGTGTGTGTGTGTGTGTATGCACGCGCGCGCGTGCGTGCGCGGGGTGGGGGGTGCAGGGAAGAAGCTGCGGGGGCTGGGTCCTGGTCTGGAGGGGGCGGAAGGAACAGCTGGGTGCAGAGAATAACCCACCTTCCCACCCGCACTGACACCACGGCAGCACGTGGTCTCTACGCCAGGGTGGGTGCTGTTTCAGACCGTTCTCTTGGGGGTAATAAAGGTGACCACTGAGCCTTGCAACTAACCTGATCAGTCAGAGGGGTTTGGGGGGAAGCTAAGGCTTATGGGAGTTCCTGCACTCTGTTCTTGAGAGAACCGCGGAAAACACTCAAGCTTTATTGTGACTTCCAGTTTCCTTTCTATAAAGACCCTTTCTGCCCTAACTGGATATAGTTCAGTTGGTTAGAGCACAGCTGGAAGGAGAAAGGTTGCTGGTTCCATCCCTGGTCAGAACACACACAGGAACAGATCTATGTTCTTGTCTCTCTCCCGCCCTTCCTCACTTCCTCAATAAATAAAAAATTAAGAAAAAAAATATCCTTTCATCTAGCCAGCTGCACAATATGTATATCCGTGGTTTGCCATGTCTGCAGGTACTGTATGGCAACCCTTTCTTTTTCCCAAAAAAGTCCTTTTTGATGATGGAACACCTCGTCCATACTATTTTTCAGCTGACGGGCAAGTTCTCAGATTTCACAGAGTCAGAAAGGCTGCTCCACTCGACCCACCCAGCCCATCACTGGGATCTTATAACTCCTTCCCTTAACATGGACTCTACGTCCTCCTACCCATCTGTTGGGCAGATAAGATATATTATCCTCACTTTGTTAAAGATGGTGCTGCCCACATGAATGGCTGTGGCCTAGGTGATAATATTAATGCCCTTCTTGCTTGGGAGGGGCGTGGCTATGCTAATGAGTGTTGGGGGAGGGCTTTCAGGCCAAAAGGTTTTAAAAGGTGGAGCTAGGAGGCCATTTGGGGGGAGTGATTACGTTCTTGTAGAGAGGAAGAGCCCATGGAGGCAGGGCAGGGAAGCCACGTGGAGGAAGCAACCAAAATGGTAGAATGGGGGAAGAAGAAGTCAGTGCCTGGAGGAGGAGATAGGAAACAGAGGTGAATAAGACTGGTGAGGTAGAAGCCTTTGATTCTAGGAAAACTCAGATGAGTCAGTAGCTTTGTGAGTGCTGAAGGAGTGGATTTTGGAGCCCAGTGTGTGTATTTTCTCACCTGCAGGTGTGAGCTAGAATAAATAAAAATGGACTGCCAGTTTTCAGCTCTGTTGATTCCTTACTGTCTGTCCGAATCGAATGCAAACCTGCATTGGCCAGGCGGTGCCCGTGGTTACTCGCTTTACACCATCCCTACAACTCCCTGGCTTTCGGCTGGTCACTCCACACAGACTTTCTCTTTGTCTTCCCACTGTCCGTCCCCTCCCCACGTGGCCTTGGGCTGCTTCTTTCTCCCATGTGGCCAAATAGGCAGACATCATTCATGTCCTCAGAGCAGTTTGAATGTCTCTGTCTGCGATTTTTAGGTTTTTGCAGGTAAGGTTCTGAAGGAAGCACACACATTTCTAAGCACTGTCTCTCCGGCGGGTACTCTGGTGAGGTTTCACCTCCGCGAAAGTCCTGCTTCGGTGCCCTAAGTAGCAGCCCCTTGCTCTGGACTGCTGGTGTCATTGGCACTGACCTCAGCTGAAACACTGACGAGACTCTCACTTAAGCATACTTAAATACAACCTCCAGACACAAGAAGGCAATCTCTGTTTCATTGATGTCAGTAGTTAAGTCTCCGAGAAACGTATTAAATTTTCTAAGATCATACAAGCAATCTAGGGTAGAGTAAGGGTTCTCTTCCTCCCAAGATAGTGCAGTCCCCCCTGAAACCATCTGGGCTTAGCCCAGGGGTTGGGTGCCCTGGGCCAGCAGCTCTTCAGCACAGCCCAGAACTCTCCACCTGAGCAGTTTCCCATCATCTTATAATGAGACGTGGCATATTCTGTACACCTCACTTCCCTGATAGATGTGAGGAAAGCACAATGTAAGCACCGAACATCAATATGTGTCTATAAAAGTCATTATACACATCACCAAGAATGAGAAAAAAACAAAGCATCTCTAGTTGCAGTGTGAGAAAGAGAAAAAAAAAAAAAGAAACTCTTTCAAACATATGCTTAATCACACTTCTGTACTGAGAGGGGGAAATTACCTGTAAATCTTGCCTTTGTGGTTGATGCAAAGCTAATGGATCTTCCCTTTGGAGATGGATGTTTATAAATCCGTAATGGCTGCAAGAGAGGGCAGGGCCATGCATTCCTGTGCTGGCCTGCTGGGAAGCACATCAAAGAGGCTTTGTTTAAACTGGGACACCCCTCTCCCATCACTGACCTTACCCCATACTTTTTTTGAGCCTCTTTTTCTCTGTGGAATCTGCGGTAAGCTCAGTAGCTGACCCCAGGGGTCACCCCACAAGCACTTTCCTGTTTGAAACTTGTACTGCAGGTCACATTTCCACCAGTAATGAGTCATTGTCCCCCAGCCTCTGACATCTACACTCCATTAGATGAAAGTGCTCTACCATCTCCACCACCCTGAATTCAAAGGGTTTTTTCTGTTGTTGTTTAGATTTGCTTTCAGTTTTTTTAAATAAAAACCTGGGTTACACTTTTTTTCTTACTGTGAGAGCAACACATTTTTGGAAAGAATATATTCAAACAGTGCAGAGAAGCAGAATGGAGAAATTAAAGGCACCCATTAAAGCATCAGACAAAGAATAAGCACAATGAGTGGATTGAAATAGATCTTTCCAGACTCCTTTCTTAGTAGATATCTATCCATTTAATGTTGCAAAAGGAGAGCACATTAAATATTTTGGTAATGAACTTGTGTGTTTTTTTTTAATTTGGCATTATGTTGAGAACATTTTTCCATGTCATTAAATATGCTGCATAATTTTTTTCATATTTTGCAATATGAACAAAGTTTGGTAGCTTTCATCTGACTATAATAGCAATTCACACTTAAAATTTCATATCCTCAGCTGCAGCCATTGTTCTCCTGGGAGTGCTGCAGAAATACAATGGGTCAATCAGAAGAATGCATTCTTGATTTTTTTTTTTTCCATTTGAAATACAGGAGCATTGGTATTGTGCATTTAAATAGCTCTTAGGAGTTATAATAACTGGCTTGGAGAGCTTCATAACACTCAGCTACAAAGATGGTCCCATTTCTCTTACGTCTTTAACTCAAATGAGAAGAAGTCCAAGCCCTTGTTGCCCTCTCCCTCCCTGCCTCCACTACCACACTGGAAATGATGCTGATGATCTCTCCCCACCCCCACCCCTACCCCCACCCACATGGAAGTTGCCTCCCCATGAACTATTATAAAAAACTCAAGGTCTGACTTCCCTACTGACTGCAACTGCGAGAGTACTGGGGTCAACTCTGCCATTTGCTGCCACAGCTGTTTTTGCTTCTCACCGAGGCCTTTGGTACTCCAGGACCAAAGGATACTTCTAGCCAATTGATAGTAATGCCAACCTCAAGCACTTGTCTGCTCACAGCATGGCAACCACTATCCTGGGACAGTTGATGCCTCCATTCTCTCTACTGCAAGTCTAGCTCCAGATGCATCCCACTGAATGTCGGGGTCCTTGGCCCTTTCTCTCCCATGGCAACGGCCAGGGGGACTAAGTCAGAAATGGGGTCAGGAGCCCATCACTTGCCAACCAGAACCACTGTTTATTTTATTCTCCTCCCCAAAGGATTCACAGCCACACACCTGCCATCCATCATCTCCCTTTTCTTGCTTTTTTTTTCTTTTTTTTTAAGAGTTTTTATAAGATTTATTTTTTGAGCCAAACCAATGGCAATTGCTTGGAAGCAAGATATCAGATACTTCACAATCACCTCACTCCTCAACACTGAAAGAACACAAGATTTATTCCACTCTTCCTCTGTTCAGTAGGACACTGGGGTAGTGTGGACTAAGACACACACAAAAAAGAAACTCAGGGGCAGTTTTGCCTTTTTGACCCAAGGATATGAACATTGCTGGTTTTCTGCATTCAAAACAATAGGGAACACTAATATCTATGAAGAGATCAGACCTCCTTCAGGGATCCAGGGAAGAGAAAAATCTCTTTTTTCATGATGAAGGAAGGAATAATTTGCCTACCTTCCCTTTTATTCTTCAACCCAAACATAAGCATGGGAACCATCTAGTGCTTCTTGCTACAGCAATGAAAAGCAAAACCCTAGCTGAGTTTCAAGTGGGTCACACTGCTACTCAGCAAAATTAATGTTTGATGGTTCACTCCTTCTCTCCTTATATGAACAATTACTGGTTGTTTTTAGAGAAACAACCTAGTGCCATAAGCATTCCCCAGGGTAGAAGTCAGAAAACCCAAGTAGTTTTTGCCCTGCCTCTTAGCATCATGTGACTTCAAACCAAGTATTAAAACTCTCCAAAACCCAGTTTCTCTCTCTGCCTAAGATTGGACTTGACAGAGGAAACTTAATACCCAAAATCTGTTAGCCAAAAGCCTCTCCTTCCCTGGACAGTGCTTAACAAAGAGTTCACTACCAACATTTGCCGAAGCAACTTCTTTTTCTGTGCACTCTTCTTTTATGATTTCCAGAAAAAAATTAAAACCTGAAAATCCAAATACTTGTTTAATAATGTGGTAATTATTAAAGAACCTTAGGTAGGTGACACAGTTGATTTACTGCAATTTACCTATTGTATGACTCAGAGCAAGCAGGTTCCGCAACTGTAAAAGAGCTAACACAGAGTCTACAGGCTAGACACTAGTCTAAATATACATTAACTCACTAAACGTCACAACTGCAACTCTGTAAGATAGGTACTATTATTGTTATCTTTATATGTTAGGGAACTGAGGCATGAGGGGTTAAGTGACTTGCTTGAGGTCACAGAGCAAAACGTGGCAGAGCCAGGAATCTACCCTAGGCAGACTAGCTCCAGAGTCGTTATTTGTAAATGCTTGTCACACTACCTGTGGCTTTGAGACTATATAATAGCTTTCTTACCAGGATTGTTGAAAGGATTAAGTGTATGCAAGGCACTGTACCTGATACTCACCAAATCCTCAATATACGAATCAATAGTACAATGCTATTATTTTCTAGATGAATTTGATAGCGTTATGCTGCTTGTTGAAAATTATAAAAAACAGTATGGCAACATAGAGAAACCCAGTTATCATACATTACATAGTAAATGAAAGTATGCACAAATTATATTCACATTTTATAAGTGCATTGGTCAGATATTGCTACATAACAAATAATAAGTACTTCGTATACGTCTGCTACTTAGCTATGGATCTACAAGCTTAGACTGGTCTTACCTGGGCAGTTTTGCATCATGCTGCAATTCAACTGGGCTCATCCCCTTGATACAGCTTGGATTCAGGTTTGCTTCCATGCATGTTCATTCTGAGTCTCTGGCTAAAAGGGCAACAACCAGCTGAAGGAAGTTCTTTGGTGGGGGTGGGATAGGTTAGGACAATATGTGTTGATGAGGAGGGAAGTGCTTAAGAGTGTATGGTCTGAAGCTGGACTGTGTGTATTTCAGGTTGTTGAGTCAGCTCTGGCTCCTAGTGACTCTATGAATGAGTGATGTCCACAATGTCCTGTCCTCAACAGCCCTGTTCCGCTCCTGTGGACCCGTGCCTATGGCTTCTTTTATAGAGTCAGTCCAACTCATGTTTGGGCTGCCTTTTTTCCTGCTGTCTTCTATTTTCCCAGCATTATTATGTTTTCTAAAGAACCCTGCCTTCTTATAATGTCCCCAAAGTAGGACAGTGTCAGTTCGGTATTTTTGCCTCCAGCGATGTTTGAGACTTAATTTGCTCTAGGACCCACCTGTTCCTCTTTCTGGCGGTCCAGGGTGACCATAGGGCTGTTCTTACACACCATATTTCAAATGAATCCATTTTTTCCCTATCAGCCTTCTCCACTGTTCAACTTGCACTCCCACATACATAGCAATTAGGAACACGAGGCTGTGGACAATAGACTGCCTGTTGGAATTCTAGTTCTGCAACGTGCTAGCTGGGTGACCTTGAATAGATTATTTACCTCTTTGTGCCTCAGCTTCTTTTACAAACTGGAATTACAATAGCATCTTTCCTATAGAGTTTTTGTTATAAGATTACAGAAGATCACCCATGTAAACGGTTTAAACATAGTACCTGGGATATAATACACTTGGTAAATGTTGGCTATCACTATCATCATCACTTATTGACTAGACTGTGAGCTGCTTGGGGACAGGAACTAGATTTACCTGAGCATAGGAGGGGCTCGACATAAGTTAGCAGAATGAGTGATAGGATGTTTTTTAGTGTTAGAAGCAAACCCTGTCCCTATCCTTGAATTAAAGGATTACTGGGTGACTGGCATACAATGTTCCTTTTCTGGAATGATTGACAAACACAAAGCCTCCCTTTTCAAATGTGTTCTTAACAAATTAGATCACACAGGCAGGTGTGAGCAAAGGGTGCCCACCTTCCATAAAGAAACTGTTGTTTGGGTAAGCTTAGAGAAGACAGCAAAGAAGGAAGACTCAACAATGTTCATTTTCCAAGTGATGGAGGCTAAGCAAATCCACTTTGAAGGTGGTGCCTAGCTTTTTCCAGCTCAAAAGGAAGCAGCCAAAATAGGGGTTTGTTCATTTGCATCAGGGAACCTGGTGAGGCGAAAGTGAGCATTTCCAAAGACCAGGGACCTTTGCATGGAAAGGGTGAAACAAGGGGAGGCCACTGGGTCCCTGTCACAGGGGCAAGGTGCAGATAGATGAGGTGACCTCTCAATACCCTAGAAAATACCCTAGAAGTCGGTCATTATGTTAGTTTCTTTTTCTACCTCACTGTCCTTGAGTCAGCTTTCAGAATGTGCCAAAGAGCAGAAGGCTCAGTAAGACACCAAAGCCCATTCAGACCAGATTATTTCTTCCTTCTTGACTTTTTAACCCTGCCCAGACCACCCTGAAACCGGATCCTGGGCAGCCTTGATCTGTGATGGTAGTTAAGAAAAAAATAACCTCCCCCCAAAAATAAACAAAACACGGAAGGGGAGCCATGTAAACACCAGCCTGGAACTCAGCTATTTCAAAAACAATTGCAAGATTTCATCAATCAGTAACTGAGACTGAGAATGTAAATAAAAACGGACAGCCAACAGAGACTGTTGGATGACTCAAGGAGAAAAGAACTTATTTGTTTGTCACTGTCCAGTTCAACCCATCTAAAACGACCCAAAAAGTAGCTGATGAAAGGCGTGGCCAAGTTTAAGCTGCAGATGGACAGCCCTTCCAGTGAAATCCCCCAGGGCAGCTGTCAGCGGGTCCTTATTCTTAGGAATAATGGCTGTTCATATTAAGTACACTAACAAAAAAAATCCGAGTTCAGCTCCTTCATTAAAACTGGCTCACTCCTAACCTGGGCAGGCTCAGCATGACAGGCATCCGCCCTCCACCTGGTGATGGCCACACGCCTGATTAACAACCTGTAAGGACTGTTAAAAATTCCATTTTGCTTCGGCCAGTGGGTTCGGGTTTTCTCACATTACTGACAGGGAGAACATTAGAAGATTAACGAGGTAATATTGTGAAGCGGGTGTTGTCAGGCTTCCCCTTCACCGGGGCTCAGCATGGCAAGCAGCAGGCTTCTTTCTGCCCAGTCCGGCCCCACTCCTCCCGCTGCTTCACATAAAGGCCTCGGGAAATGTGTGGGTATTTGCGGAACTGTCGCATCCCGGCTGCTGGGGTTCCACCGGCCACCGGCTGCGGGGGGGTGGGGGGGGGGGTGGGAGGGTCCAGGGCTGGACCATTCCACAAAGGTAGTAAAGGAACAGTCTGGGGCCGGCAAGGCTGTCCCAGGGGCCCTGCGGTGTGGCGGAACAGGTGACCCCTGGAAAAGGCTGCAGGGATTGGTGGTCTCTCAGGGTACCTGGTGTCAGTTAAGACAGGAGGCAGCCCTTTGAATACCTTCCTGGTGTCTCCTGGTCTCTTTGTTTTGCTGCTTCCTCTCTTCTTTCTTACTAATCTTATCATAACTCCTGTCAGGATGTGACCTTAAAATCAATTCTTGCAAAGAATTTTTTGGAAGAATGGGATCTGGGTCCCTGTCCTAGGGCATGTGGCTGGTGGAAGATTGGTGCCACATGCTGTGACAAGTTTAAGGGTTTGGTTGACCTCAGGACAAGGGTGGCAGAGAGTGCACGGAATAAGGGGGGGGGGGCAGGAGGAGTGGAGGAAGTGATGAGGGCAGGAGAAGCATAGAGCATGCGCAGATACGAATAAAAACTAAGAGAGGAGGGGGAGGCAGAACATCCCGGAGCAAAGAAGAACCTTGAAGACCTCACTAAGTGAAGAGAGCCAGCTACACAAGGACAAACGCTTTGTGAATCCACTCACAGGAGGAACCTAGAGTAGTCAAATTCACAGAGGCGGCCTGACCTGTGGTGGCGCAGTGGATAAAGCGTCGACCTGGGAACACTGAGGTCGCCAGTTCAAAACCCTGCACTGGTCTGGTCAAGGCACATATGGGAGTTGATGCTTCCAGCTCCTCCCCCCTTTCTCTCTTTCTCTCTCTCTCTCTCTCTCTCTCTCTCTCTCACACACACACACACACACACACTCTGTGTCTCCTCTCTAAAATGAATAAAATTAAAAAAATAAAAATTAAAAAAAAAATTCACAGAGGCAGGAAGTAGAAGATAGGCTGCCGGGGTGCGGGGAGGGGTGCGGGGCAGCGTAGTGCAGGGGGCGGGTGAGTGTTTAGCGGACACAGAGCTTCCCTTTGGTAAGCTGGTAGAGTCCTAGAGATGGATGGATGGTGGCAATGGCTGCACAACAGTGTGCATGTAATGAATGCCACTGGACAGTATACTTAAAACTGCTTAAAATGATCAATTTCATGTTGTATCTTATCACAATAAAAAAAGTATTTTAAGGTATGGGGTAGGGGCCAGTGGTAGTTTAGTTATTTATGTAGAAGGCCATTGTCTGACAAGAAGCTGATTGAATGTCACTCTGAGATTCAGGGGCAGGGGACTGGCGGTGGGGTCCAGCTGGACCACCAGGCCTCTATAGGAAATGCCCTGCTCAATGAAACCTGAACTTGGGCACCTGGAACCTTTCCAACTGACTGAGAGGAAGACAAATCCCTCACTGGAAGCCATGCTAAGTGTACAGTGGACACTCGCTCTTCCTACTCACCCAGGAGGTAGCCTAGGGACGCAGGAACAAATAGGGCTCCCTTCCCTAAAGAAACCATCCTGAGGCCTGACCAGGCAGTGGCACAGTAGATAGAGCGTTGGACTGGGACATGGAGGACTCAGGTTCAAAACTCCCGAGGTCGCTGGCTTGAGCATGGGCCCATCTAGTTGGAGCAAGGCTTACCAGCTTGAGCCCAAGGTCACTGGCTTGAGCAAGGGGTCACTCACTCTGCTTTATCCCTCCCCTCCTCCCCCCATCAAGGCACATATGAGAAAGCAATCAATAAACAACTAAGGAGCCGCAAGGAAGAACTGATGCTTCTCATCCCTCTCCTTTCCTGTCTGTCTGTCCCTACCTGCTCCTCTCTCTATCTCTCTGTCTCTATCACACACAAAAAAATAAAAGAAACTACCCCAAGTACTTTCTAGGAAAGCTGGAAATAAAAATAGAAAAGTGTTAAGAGTGAATTGTGCATAAGCCCAGCCTTTCAAGTTGGGAATGAAACATCTAGCTACATCTCACCGTGTAGAGGTCACTAAAACTCCATACAAGAAACCAGGATGGCTTGTGGTACCTAGAACTCCAGCAGCAGCTGAACTCTGGTGAATTCAGCTGGGCAGAGTGTGCTGGGCGGGTGGACTGGGACTGCCCCCGTCCTGGCATTGTTCAAGAGGGCAACCTTCCCAGACTTGCTTGGGAATCACCGTGCAGGAAGGCCCAGCCTTACAAAGCACTTGGGCTGGCGGCTCACCGTGGCATCCTGTTGGCCGCAGGCGAGTATCTTTTCTGTGGGTTATTTTTGTCCCTGGCCTTGGCTGGTTTTTCCCGGTCCCACTCCTTGGCTTGTGCCATTTCTTCCCTGGCTTATTAAAAACAGATAAATCATCTAATACATCTTTGTTAAGTTTTTTTTTTCCTTCCAGCCTCTTCAACCATGGTTAAAGTCACAATATTGCATCTTTCCCACAGCGGGAGACTAACAAAATAACCGGTGTGTTTGTGGAAAGTATAGATCAAGAAAACAAAGGGAAAGTCTTTAATTATTCAGAAGCCTCCCATTTCTGGTACTAGATTTATTTGCCTTGACTTGATTTAAAGAGGCAGACAACATTTGAATGGCTAGTACGCCACAACTACAGCCATTGGCCTATGACAGAGGCTTGCCTCCCTTTGCCTGACGAAGTCATGCATATAGGAACAGTCTCCTTGCTGATTGGACAGATATTGGGAACACCCGTAGAATATAATTTTCAGTTTCTCCTCCACACACACATACACAGACCTCTGCCCCCATCTCTCATGCAGTTTCTTAAAATTATTTAATCACAGAATCCTGGCATTTGAGAGGAACTCAAGACATCTTCTAATAGAATTATTTATTTTCATAGATTCACAGGATTCTAACGATATCTAATCTGACACAAACTCTCCCTGTCAGATGTCTTATAATTCACAAACAAATCTCCTTAGTATCCCAAGAGGACAGTATACATACCTCTATGAGAACTTTGCTCATTTAATGTAATGATTTGTTTTAAAAGTTTAAAATTTTAGGAAGATGGCGATGGAGTAGGAGGACGTACCAACTTCCAACTCCCAGAACCAAAGTGGATTATAACTCAATTTTAAGAACCATCATCTGGATAAACCAACTTTGAACTAAACTAAGTGGATTCTTCAACCAAGGAACACTGCAGAAGCCACATTGAGACTGGTAGGAATAGCGAAAACGCGAAGAGGGTTGCCCAGCTCCCTGGAGCAAATGGCAGCCCGGAGAGACCCACGTGGCGGGAGGAGAGTTTGGCGGAGAGGGAGGGACCTGGGTCCCAGGAACCAAGCCCCAGCCTTCAGTCCCAGAGCCTAGAAGAAGCGTTTGGACAGTATTGAGCTGTGAAACAAGTGAGGATACTGTTTCTGAGAAAGAGACAGTTTTCTCAGACCCCAGATTCTTTTTAAAGGGACAACGCAGAAAACTTCTTTCACAACCACGCACCCGGGGCTCCGGGGAACGGGGACAGAGGAGAGGAACAGAGCAGTGAGAACAGAGAGTGAACTGAAGGCACAAGGACAAACACTCTGAGGGACAGCCACCCTAACCCCTGGGCTAAGTCATTTCCCTAATCAAAAACGAATATTTCCCCTGGAACTAGCAATACCAGCAAAGGGAGACAGGACACTAGCCAAACAAGCTCTCCCGCAGCACTTAGAACAGAGCTGCTTAGAGGGAGGGAGCTCCCAGGCCTACAGTGTGGAGACTTAGGGCACTTCCATCTCTCTGAGGGTTGCTGAAGGGTATGGTGGTGGCAGGACGCTGAAACACGGTTCTGTCGGCGTGGGTGGAGGACCAGCCAGTGTGAGCTCGGTCTAGCCCAGCAAGGGCGGAGGGGACACGCGAAAGTCGTCCGGCAGCTGCGAGCCCGCCTGTAATCCCACCTGCAGGGAAAAAACAGGAGGCCAGGAACCGGCAGAGATCTGCTCCACGACCCTGCACAAACCAGCCCTGACCGTGGGAATGGGGCTAGGACCAGGGGCAAAGGGGGGCTCACGGCTGAGCTCACGCTACCAGCCCTGCCCGGCCAGAGAAACCTCGGTTTGCTATCCTGTGTGTGCGAGTGGGCTCCTAACATGAGGGCGGGGTAGATCCCGAGACCACTGGAAGTTCGCGGCTGGGCCCACGCTACTATCCCCGCCCGGCTGGAGAAACCGCGGTTTGCCATCCTGTGTGCGTGAGTGGGCTCCGAAGACAGGGGCGGGGTAGACCCCGAGACGAGCAGGAGCTCGCAGCTGAGCGGAAGCCAGCAAACACGCCTGGCCCAATAAACCTTGGTTTGCGACCCCGCGCAGGAGGGCCCTGGCCTCAAGGGCGGAGCTAAATTCTACATGGGCAAAGGCTCACAGCTGAGAGCACGTTAAAAGCCCCGCCCAACCCACGAAACTGTGGCAAGCAGGCTCTGACTGTGGGTGTTGGGCGTAAGCCTTCCAGAAACAGGCTGGGTCCGCAGCTGAGCAAAGGTGTTCACCTCTGCCCTTGGTGCTGAGGCTTGTGACTTGAGTGACAGCCCCTCCCGTGGAGGAGAAGCAGAAATCACAGCAACAGCTGCAGTAGGCTGATGCTGGCAACGCCCATACCCAACCACCCTAGGCAGCGGCAGAGGGGATGGCAGGCCTGCACACAGACCACACCTAGAGAACACAAAGGCAACACCTACTGGACTCCAGTGGCCACAACTTGCCTATACACAGATAAAATGGGCAGGCAGAGGAATGCAAACCAAATGAATCAAGAGAAATCCCCAGAGAAGGACCTGAATGAACCGGATATAACCAAACTACCAGAAGCAGAATTTAGAATAATGATAGTTAGAATGATCAAAGAAATTAGAGCAACAATGGATAGTCACTATAAACACCTAAATAAAGAGATAACAAGTATAAAAAACTAAATTGAAATAATAAAATAAAATCAGACAGAAATGATAAATACAGTACCAGAACTGAAAACCACAATGGAAGGAACTAAAAGCAGGATGAATCACGCTGAGGATCGAATCAGTGAGTTAGAGGACACAATAAACAAAGGCACAGAAGCAGAGAAGAAAAAGGAAAAGAGACTCAAAAAATGTGAGGAAACTCTAAGGGAGCTCTGTGACAACATGAAGAGAAACAACATTCGCATCATAGGGGTGCCTGAAGAAGAGGAAAGAGGCCAGGAAATGGAAACTTTGTTCAATCAAATCATAGCAGAAAATTTCCCTAAATTAAGGCTGGGAAACATTCCACACATTCAAGAAGCACACAGAACTGCATTAAAGAGAAACCCAAAAAAATCTACACCAAGACACATAATAATTAAAATACCAAAGCTAATGGATAAAGAAAAAATTTTAAAGCTGCTAGAGAAAAAAAGGCTATCACTTACAAAGGAGCCCCCATAAGGATGACATTGAACTTCTCAACAGAAACACTTGAGGCCAAAAGAGAATGGCAAGATATAATCAAAGTAATGCAGAACAAGAACCTACAACCAAGACTACTTTATCAAGCAAGGCTAACGTTTAAAATTGAAGGAGAAATAAAGAGCTTTCCAGACAAAGAAAGCCTCAAGGAATTCATTAAAACCAAACCAATTCTGCAAGAGATACCAAGGGACCTGGTGTGAACAGTTTAAAGGGAGGAAAGAATAGAGCAAAAGAAGAATACAGCTTTAAAGAATAAAATGGCAATAAACAACTACATATCAATAATAACCTTAAATGTAAATGGATTAAATGATCCAATCAAAAGACATAGGGTAGCTGCATGGATAAAGAAACAGGACCCATACATATGCTGTCTACAAGAGACACACCTTAAAACAAAAGATGCTCATAGACTGAAGGTAAAAGGATGGAAAAAAATATTTCATGCAAATGGAAATGAAAAAAAAGCAGGGGTAGCAATACTTATATCTGACAAAATGGACTTTAAAACAAAGGTTGTAGTAAGAGATAAAGGAGGACACTACATAATGATAAAGGGAATAATTCAACAGGAAGATATAACTATTATAAATATCTATGCACCAAATATAGGAGCCCCAACATACATAAAGCAGACTTTGATGGATATAAAGGGCGAGATTAACAGCAATACTATCATAGTAGGGGATTTCAATACCCCTCTAAAAACACTGGATAGATCCTCAAGAAAGAAAATTAATAAAGGAACAGCAGACTTAAAGGAGACACTAGATCAACTTGATTTAATAGATATCTTCAGAACTTTTCACCCTAAAGCAGTAGAATATACATTCTTCTCAAGCGCTCATGGTACGTTTTCTAGGATAGACCACATGTTAGGACACAAAAATGGTCTCAATAAATTTAAGAAGATTGAAATCATATCAAGCATTTTCTCTGATCACAATGCCATGAAACTAGAAATTAACCACAAAAGAAAAACTGAAAAATACTCAAACACTTGGAAACTAAATAGCATGATATTAAATAATGAATGGATTAACAATGAGATCAAAGAAGAAATAAAAACGTTTCTAGAAACAAATTATAATGAGCATATATCAACTCAAAATTTATGGGACACAGCAAAAGCAGTTCTGAGAGGGAAGTTCATTGCACTACAGGCATATCATAAGAAGCAAGAAAAAGCTCAAATAAGCAACCTGACCCTGCAACTAAAAGAACTAGAAAAACAACAACAAATAAAGCCCTGGACTAGTAGAAGGAAGGAAATAATAAAGGTCAGAGCAGAAATAAATGACATAGAGGCTAAGGAAACAATACAGAGGATCAATGAAACCAGAAGCTGGTTCTTTGAAAAGGTAAACAAGATTGATGAACCTTTAACTAGACTCACCAAGAAAAAAAGAGAGAGGACTCAAATAAATAAAATTAGAAAGGACAGTGGAGAAATAACAACTGACACAACAGAAATACAAAGCATTATAAGAAAATACTATGAAGAACTCTATGCCAAAAAATTAGACAATCTAGGTGAAATGGACAAATTTCTTAAATCATATATTCTTCCAAAAATCAATCTGGAAGAATCAGAACACCTAAACAGACCAATTACAACAAATGAGATCGAAACAGTTATCACAAAACTCCCAAAAAAGAAATGTCCAAGGCCTGATGGCTTCACAAGTGAATTCTATCAAAAATTCAAAGAAAAACTAACTCCTATCCTCCTCAAGCTATTTCAAAAAATTCAAGTGGAAGGAAGACTTCCAAACTCCTTTTATGAGGCGAGCATAATTCTGATCCCAAAACTGGGCAAAGACAACACAAAGAAAGAAAATTATAGGCCTATATCCCTGATGAATTTAGACGCTAAAATTCTCAACAAAATATTAGCCAACCGGATCCACCAATATATGAAAAAAATCATACACCACGATCAAGTGGGATTTATTCTGGAGAGGCAAGGCTGGTTCAATATTCACAAATCAATCAATGTGATTCATCACATAAACAAAAGGAAGGAAAAAAATCACATGATAATTTCAATAGATGCAGAAAAGGCATTTGATAAAATCCAGCTCCCATTCATGCTCAAAACTCTCAGTAAAGTGGGAATACAGGGAACATTCCTTAACATGATAAAAGCCATCTATGACAAACCCACAGCAAACATCATACTAAATGGACAAAAATTAAAAGCAATCCCCTTAAAATCAGGAACCAGGGTGGGTTGCCCACTTTCACCACTCTTATTCAACATAGTTCTGGAAGTCCTAGCTATAGCAGTCAGACAAGAAGAAGAAATAAAAGGCATCCAAATTGGAAAAGAAGAAGTAAAACTGTCACTATTTGCAGATGATATGATATTGTATATAGAAAACCCTAAAATCTCTGTCAAAAAACTACTGGACCTTATAAATGAATTCAGCAAGGTGGCAGGATATAAAATTAATACACAGAAATCAGAGGCATTTCTATATACAAACAATGAACTGTCAGCAAAAGAAATTAAGGAAACAATCCCCTTCACTATTGCAGCCAAAAAAATAAAATACCTAGGAGTAAATTTAACCAAGGAGGTTAAGGACTTGTACTCAGAAAATTATAAAACATTGATAAAAGAAATCAAGGAAGATACAAACAAGTGGAAGCATATACCGTGCTCATGGCTAGGAAGAATAAACATCATTAAAATGTCTATATTACCCAAAGCGATTTATAAATTCAATGCAGTACCAATTAAAATACCAATGACATACTTCAAAGATATAGAAAACATATTCCAAAAATTTATATAGAACCAAAAAAGAACACAAATAGCCTCAGCAATCTTAAAAAGAAAAAATAAAGCAGGAGGTATCACTCTTCCGGATATCAAGGTTTACTACAAGGCCATTATACTCAAGACAGCCTGGTACTGGCATAAGAACAGGCACGTTGATCAATGGAACAGAACAGAGAACCCAGAAATAAACCCACACCTTTATGGACAACTGATATTTGACAAAGGAGGAAAGAACATACAATGGAGTAAAGACAGCCTCTTTAACAAATAGTGCTGGGAAAATTGGACATCCACCTGCAAAAAAATGAAACTAGACCATCAACTTACACCGTTCACAAAAACAAATTCAAAATAGAAACAAGAGTTAAACATAAGCCGTGAAACTATAAGCATCATAGAAGGAAACATTGGCAGCAAGCTTTCCGACATCTGTAGCAGCAATATATTTGCCGATTTATCTCCACCGGCAAATGAAATAAAAGGCAAGATAAACAAATGGGACTATATCAAACTAAAAAGGTTTTGCACAGCTAAAGACAATAAGAACAGAATAAAAAGACAAACCACACAATGGGAGAACATATTCGACAGCACGTCTGATAAGGGGTTAATAACCAAAATGTATAAAGAACTTATAAAACTCAACACCAGGAAGACAAACAATCCAATCAAAATATGGGCAAAAGAAATGAATAGAAATTTCTCCAAAGAGAACATACAGATGGCCAAAAGGCATATGAAAAAATGTTCAACATCACTAATCATTAGAGAAATGCAAATTAAAACCACAATGAGATATCAGCTCACACCAGTCAGAATGGCACTCATCAGCAAACCAACACAGAATAAGTGCTGGCGAGGATGCGGAGAAAAGGGAACCCTTCTGCATTGCTGGTGGGAATGCAGACTGGTGCAGCCACCCTGGAAAACAGTTTGGAGATTCCTCAAAATTTTAAAATCAAACTACCTTTTGACCCGGCTATCCCACTTTTAGGAATATACCCTAAGAACACCATAGCAATGTTCGAAAAGAAGAAATGCGTCCCCATGTTCGTGGCAGCATTGTTCACAATAGCGAAGATCTGGAAACAGCCCAAGTGTCTGTCAGAGGACGAGTGGATTAAAAAGCTTTGGTACATATATACTATGGAATACTACTCAGCCATAAGAAATTATGACATCGGATCATTTGTACAACAAAATGGATGTACCTTGATAACATTATACGGAGTGAAATAAGTAAATCAGAAAAGAAAACTGAGAACAGCATGATTTCATACATAGGTGGGACATAAAAGTGAGACTATGAGACATGGACAAGAGTGTGGTGGTTACAGGGTAGGGGGAAGGAGGGGAGGGTGGGGGGAGGGAGGGGAGGGTGGGATAGGGAAAAGGGGAGGGGCACAGGGAAAATGAGATAGAAGGTGACAGAGGACAATTTGACTTTGGGTGATGGGTATGCAACACAATTGAATGATAAGATAATCTGGAGATGTTTTCATTGTACATATGTACCCTGATATTGGGGTCACCCCATTAAAGTTAATAAAAAAAAAACATAATGTTAAAAAAAAGTTTAAACTTTTATTTATTTATTTCAAAAGATAATATGGTCACATGATTGATAATTCAAAAAGTAAAAAGAATATATTATATTATCTTATCCTGTAAATACCTAGTTTACCTTCCCAGAGGCAAATAATGTTAACTTCTTAAGTATTTTCTTTTTAGATACTTGATGTATATATACATCAATATATTCTTTTCTTCCTTCTTTTTTTATAAAAACACTTTTGTGTTGGTCTGCATCTGTACCTTAATACATTTTATAGCTCTTTCTGTATCAAGCCTCATTATTTTAGACAGCTTTACAGTCTTCCATTATATGGCTGTACCATAATTTGGGGACATTTTGGTTGCATCCAATTATTTTTATTGCATATAATGCTGCAAAAAATAATCTTGTGCTAAAAATAAATAAATAAATAAATAATCTTGTGCTTATGATACTTTGTAGCATTATTTCATTAGGATAAACTCCTTAAGTGGAACTTCTGGACCCAAAGTTATGTGTATTGTGTAATCTTGATAAGTATTGCCAAACGTCCTCCACTAACTTCCACACTGATCAACAATAGACAATAGTACCTGCTTTTCTACAGCTTCACCAACAATATGTCTTCAAACTTTTTGACTTTTGCTGTAATTTTTTTTTACCTATTTCCCTCCCTGACCCTGGCCCCTCATTAGAATATGAGCCCACCAAGGTTCCTCTGAACCAACATGATATCTAGTACATAATAGATTCCCAGTAAATATTTGATAGTGTTCACTTTGGCAGCACATACACCAAAACTGGAAAGCTACAGCGAAAGTTAGCGTGGTCCCGGCACAAGGATAACGTGCAAATCATGAAACATTTCGTATTTTTAGAGAGTAGATTTTAAGTGTTATGTGAGATGATGAAGGTGTTCACTAACCTTGGGGTAATCATTCTGGAGAATATGCACATATCTAATCAGCACGTTATTCATCTTAAACTTGTATAATGTTGTACAGTATATCAATTATATCTCAAAGCTCAGGTGGGGGTAGAGATAAATGAATCTCTGCAATAAATAAATATTTGAGAAATGAATGAATGGATGGATGAATTATAGGTTCTTTAAATCAAAATCACAGAGGATGGTCCCCATTTTTTTTCATTTGTGAGCTTGGGCATGGCACATTTTATTTTATTGGAATGTAGTACACTTGTATACATACACTCTGGAAGCTTTACAAATTCTTGGAGACAGAAAATTTATCCAGTCTCTCTTCCTCTACTGTCCATTGTTATTGGAAGGTCAGAATGTTGAAGTGTTCTTTTCCATGGGTATTTTGCTTCAAATATCTGGTAATGACTGCCTACTTAGAGCAGAAAGTAAAATCAAATGCCTTCATCTGGTACACCCCAACCCCTTCCTCTCTGTCTTTCTCTGCTAATCACACACACACACAGCTAAGGCTTAGGCTCTCTGACCTTCTGACCTATGGGCCGAGTACTCATTTCCAGAGGCAACAGTATGCTCCTCCCAGGTGTTCCTTGATGGGTGTGATCAGCTTCAGGTTGGTTTTTCAGTTAGATTCTCTGAGAAGCAGACTCTGACATAGAGAGCCTGTAGGACATTTATCAAGTTGTGCACTTGCGATCAGCACTTGTGGAAAGAAAAGGACTGAAACAGGAGCAGGCGGAGCGAGAGGTTAGACTGCAATGTCTTGTCGAGGAAAGCCTCATCCACTTCCGTAGACAGGTTCAGAGCTGGGACCGCCCTTCAGAGCTGTCTCAGGCAGGGATGAAGGGGCCCGGTTTTTAGATCTTCCCCATTGATCAGGCATTAGATGTGGGCTGCCCCCAGGAAAGGAGGATGCCCTTGGGTGAGGTGGTCCTTTTCAGTAGAGGCCATCCCAGCTGGAAGCTACCTGCTGACAGCACTCCCAGCAGCTGGAGGAGTAAATCCTTCATTCCTGCAGGGGGATCCTAGTTATCCCAGGGGTTTCGGCAGGAATAACAGGCGGGTATTCTGCCATGGCCCTGCCAGATGTTACCGCTCTACTTCCCTACTTTCCATTAGTGACCGACCATAACAGTACTTCAGAATGGTAACCCTAAAATGACAAAGACTGCACACCCTCCTCTCACACATTCTCCAGGCTCCAGGTTGAGTCCACTCCTCGCTGACACTGCTAACTTACCAGCAAAGAGACCAGCCATCAAGAACATTGGAGAAACAACTGTAGGCACTCAAGACTGGAGACCACACCCAAATCTGTGGATGCCATGTGAAGGTGGTGCCATGGCAAAAGCAAACAAACAACATGGCCCCGTGGGAAATGGTCCACACAGACGCCCACTGTCCTTGTCATAAGGTTCAGAGAGTAGGAGAAAGTGACGCACTGTCCTATGAAAGTTGGCCTTTCTCAAAACAGAAACTCCTCTAAATTTAGGCTGCCCGGCCTTGTTGGCCAGATGTGATGCCCAAGAATGGAAGAACTCGATGGCAGGAGAAGTATAGGAAAAATTGTTCAGGACTTAGACTTGAAAGTTGATCTTGCCACAAGACGGCTTTCAACATATTTATGTTGTTGTTGCTATTATCACATCATAACCAAGTTACGATCTGGAGCTTTAAGATCTGGATAAGTTGTGCTTAAGCCCCAGGCTCACCCAGAAGAAACCCAGAGGGCTGCCTAGGGTTTCTGTGAAGAGACTTGAAGTGCTCAATGTCGCTCTCCTCTCCTCTGTTCATGGATGATCTCACAATTTTTACCACACTGACCCACATATGAAACATAGCCTCCTCCTTGCTATGCGTAAATTTAAAATGTCGTGGGAGGTATTGTGGCCCCTATCCTAAGAAGATTATTAAGGAAGAGATTACAGTTTAGAGACCCAAACTACATATTTGAGTCCAGCCCTGTATTAGGGCTACCATAACAAAATACTGCACGCTGGATGGCTTAAACAACAGAAATTTACTTTCTCATAATTTTGGAGGCTAGAAGCCTAAGTTGAGTTTTCACCGGGGTTGGTTTCTTTTGAACCTTTTCTCCTGGGCTTGTAGATGACTTCCTTCTCACTGTGCCTTTACCTGGCCTTTCCTCTTTCTGTTCTGATCTCCTCTTCTCATAAGAACCCCAGTCATATTGGATTAGGGCCCGCTGTGAAGCCCTTATCTTTTCCTAACCCTACAATGCATGCAGCGTCGTGTAGGGATGGCCACGGGGAGATGGTAGAAAGTGCACTCAGGCTGACCATGGCAACAGGGACAGACAATCCCCTTTCCTTTACCATAAGCAACGGCTAATGGCCTGTCCCTTTGTGTCCAGGAGAAACTGCCGAGCAGCTCTGCAACTTCTGTTATTTTACAAAATGTGTTCAACGTGCTACCACTAAGCCTTCCTAACTGTAAGTGTTCTTGCTAAAGACACACATCTTAAGCGAAGTTTAAGTTTGTATATTGATGAATGATGACATCTTAACTATTAAATACATTATCAGAAAAAAATTAACATTTTAATATAATTACCTTTGTAAAGTCTCTATCTTTACATCCAATCATATCTGAGGTACTGGGTGTTTGGGCATGATTCAGCATATGAGTTGGGGGGTCTAGGGGAGGAGGGAAACAAAATTCAGCCCACGTACTTCACCACCAGTGGTGGCTGTCTCTTCCACACACTTCTCCAGCTTGACCCCATCTCACTCTGCTCCAGAGTCACTAAACATTGTCTATAAAAGCCAGATAGTATAGTAAATATTTTATTCTCCATACCAACTATTTAACTCTGCCATTGAAATATAAAAGAAGCCCTAAGCTATATGCAAATAGATGAATGCTTCTGTATAAACAATTTGTGGACACCAAAATTTAAGTTTCATATAAGTTTTACAAGTCATAAAATATCATTTTGATTTTTTTAACCATTTAAAAGTTGAAAAGTTATTCTTGCCTCATGGATCGTACAAAAATAGGTGATGGGCCAGAATTTCTTGGTCATAAGGCTGTGGCTGGACAATCCCTTGTTTATTCTCTTGTCTTTCAGATCATTCTCCTTCGACATCTCCTGTGCTGCCTCACTCTCAGGACCCCTCCCCCACTTCCATTCCCCACCAGGCTCAGCAAGGTAATTTTCAACACAAAGACAGTTCCCTTCCTCGGAATCTGGTGCCAGCTGTTAGATAATAAATTATTTAGGCTGAATACCCCATCTAGATTAAAAACAGGCCTTTTTCTCTCTGTTGTAGAACCAGTGAGACTATGACTCACATTTGACAATTAAATAACTCATTTCGTGCACTTTTATAGAGACCTTCCTCAAGTGTCTTCTGAGTACCAAGCGCTGTGCTAAGGGCTCTGCAGAACCACTAAATCTGCACAGAAACCATATGAGAAAAATATTATTATCTATATTTTGCATAAAAGAAGAAACTTAGGCTCAATGAAGTTGAATGAATATCTTCAAGTCACATACCTAGTAAGTAATGGAGGCAAATTTGAGAACAATACCATTTGTTTCCGAATTCAGACTCTTAGTCAATAATGCTACACTGTTTCCAAATGTTACATTTCCCCTCTGAGGACTGTGCCTCATGATATTTGGGTGTCAGAGCATAAGAATTCTGCAGCAGAGACAGAAAATCCCGTCTAATATCCACTCTCTCCTTCTTCCTAATAGAATCCCAATTCTATGTGTGGGTGGCAATATGCCCAGACAGAAAGACATATTTGCCAGCTTCCTTGAACCAATGAGATGCAAGCAGAAGTCACTAGAGGCTGTTTTCTAAATTCTTTGAAGTGAATGATTCGGCTGGTAAGTAACCCTCTTCCGTTCTTCCCGCCTGATAGACAGGCGTGATGGCTGGCGCCATGGCAGTTATCTTGAGTGCCAGGAAAAATTTCAAAAAGGACCACATCATAAGAATGAGCAGAGTAGATTTCTAGGAGCCCGCTTCTCTGTTCATGGAGGTACCATATTAGCTCTCAATTGCTCACCTCAGGACCTCTTTAGGTGAAATAAGAAAACTTTAATCATCGTTTAAGCCATGCAAAGGAAAAGACTAATTTTTTTTCCCTATTTTGAGAAAAACTCACTTCTTCCCTACTGTATCTTTCCTGTGTCTCTCCTTTACAACTCACACAGCACATTTCACTTCTGACACTTCTGGTCACCAAATGTGTGCAAGTTTTTCCCCACAACAAGCAATTCTCTGTGACACCAGCTGCATGTCCTACAATTTAATGCGACTCCATCATTATCTACCTGAAGACAGGATCTTATCACACAGCTTAAGGATTCATCCCACAAGACTGCCCCCACCCACTTCAGATGCCAACTGCAATTAGTATAGGTCCCCAGGTTATCCACAACTTATTTTCAATTTGGCTACAAATCAGAGGTTCCCATGACCTGCTCCTTAGGTTCGATTAATTTGCTTGAGTGGCTCAGAAAACTGAAGGACACACTTACTTACATTTACCAATTTATTAAAGGAAAACACAGGCAAACAGACAGATGAAGAGACACGTAAAGTGAGGTTTGGGAGAGTCCTGAGCATAAGCATAAGAGCTTGTCCCCGAAGATTTGGGGGTCTGTCATCTTCCTGGTGTGGCTGTCTTCACCAGCAGGGAAGCACTTAAACCCTGCACTTTTGAGACTTTATGAAGGGTTCTTCACATAGGTGTGATTGATCATTAATTCCATTTTTAGCCTTTCTCTTTTCTCAAGAGAATGGGGCTGAAAATTCTAAGCTCCGATCTATGGCTTAGTCTTTCTGGTGACCAGCTCTCATCCAGAAAGTCTACCCAAAGTCACTCCATTAGAACAAAAGACACTCTTATCACCCAAGACATTGCAAAGGCTTCAGAAGTAATGTGTCAGGAACCTGGGGCAGAGACTCATGCTATATATTTCCTATTATCTCCCAAGCCACCATGTTTCAGGTGTCTTTTACTCATAGCCAACAGCAATTCCTATCTGATCTAAGCCACCCGGACTCTCACTCTAATTCTATACTTAGACCACCCACTCTTTAGCGTCACTCTCTACTGGCCTTCTTGCTTAAGAAAAATCAGAAAGCCAAGCTGGCTGGCATTACTCTGCCTGCCCTATACCCTGAAATATGTCATAATGTGGACTCCTCAGCCCTGTCTGCCAGCCAACTATGGTCGGGTCTGTGGCCACTGGTTCCTGACCAGTACTGAGAGTTTATTACCCAGTAATGACCTAGACACTGACTCCAGGCTCCTGGCTTGTACTGACTTCTCATCTCCTGGCCTCCCTAAAAGAGTGAAGCTGGGGTCAAAAGAGCGCACCCTTTCGTGTCTGCCATTACTCCTTTGCTCTATAAGGTCCAAAGCTTACAAAGCATGTTCATGAGCGACACTTCTTTTGACTGTCACAACAACTTTAGCCAATAAACAGGGCTCATGTCCCCACCGTAGAGCTCAGGAAACTGGAACTTGGAGAGGCTGTTATTTGCCCAAGGCACAGAGCCAGGATACACACTCAGCCCTTTGACGCCAAGGTCCCCACTATGCCAGTGTTTCCAAAGACTTCTTAGATCCTAATGTGCGAACCTGAGACACAGCTCAGTCCAGGTGACCCCCTTGGAAGCAAATCTGGCCACCAACTGACTATACCTGAGTTACTCTGCCCAATATCTGAATTACTCATCATCCTCAAAAGACTGATCCACTCACCTGAATCAAGTGAATGACTAGATTGTATTCAAAATACCAGTTAAATCAACATCACCTGCAGCCACTATAAACATACTTTCGATACTCAGCGATGTTGACATGAACAATGCCGACAGTTCTGTAAATACCCAAAAGATGAATCATGCGTGTGAGAACAATGGCAGTCCTTTTGCTGTTGCTTGGAGTATGGTGGAAGACAGCGACAAGTGAGGCTGAGAAGACACTGGCGCACAGAGAAGATACAAGGAAAAAATTGACACCTCCCAATTAGTCAGGAGCCGCTTCCTGGGATGGCAGTGTCAGGTGCTGTTGAATTCAGGACTGAAACAAGTTCAGGAAGATAAGTGCCAGTTCAGAGGCAGAAATGGGAGAATAATTATCAGAGTTAGCACTCTACTTGTGCGGTACTAGACAGCTCGTAAGTATGGGAAACAGAAACTGGCTCTGGCTGATATAAGCACACAGGGAATTTGCTGGAAAGCCACTGGATAAGTTGCATAATTGCCAAGAATTCTGGAGGACGAGGCTCTGAAAATGGACAGGAACAAAGAGGTACTGGGAAGCCAGAACCATTCGAAACCCCGCTGCTCAACTAGTCTAGCACTGGACACAGCGTATCAGATAGCTATTTTTACAATAATGCTGGCTAACAAATGACCACAAACACACAGTGACATAGGATGATAAGTGTTTGTTGTTCATGTGCCTGGGGTCACTCAGAGGCTGGTAAGCAGCTCTGTAATCTGGACTGGGCCAATCATGAGGCTCCAGGTCAGCCAGCTATTGGCTTTTCTAGGCTGGCTTCTGCTATGGTGATTGGGATGACTCATGCAGATGAAAAACAGGAACTCTGTGTAAAGTAATCACACGGGGCAATCTGATCATAAATTCCTAACTGTGGGTTATAATGAGTAGTTGTACCTCAGGCCTGTAACTTCTTTAGTGAAAAGTTTTGTTTATTTTTCTCCATTGATTTGAGATAGAAAGAGAGGACAGGAGAGAGAGAGAGAGAGAAGCACCAACTTGTTTCACTTAGGTTGTTCCATTAAGTAGTACACTCATGAGTTTCTCTGATCAGCAACTGAACCCGTAACCTCGCCCTGCTGGGACAACGCTCTACCCATTGAGCCACCCAGCCAGGGCCTTTATTGAAATATTTTAAGCCAGCCCTGTTCATTGTTCTTGTGCATTTAGGTTAACACGCTTGTGGAATACCAAAAGTAATACCCTTGAAGGGGGTATTAACCCTCAAGAGAGCACAAAATCTTGTTAACTATTCTGTAAACCAATCCATACTTCAATTTCTCCAATCTTCCTTATAGTCCCTCCTAAATTTCAAATGCAGAACAGAAGCTGCAAAAGCTGTTATTCTCCAGGACGTTTGAGATTTTGATCCCCAGTATATATCATCAGTTTGGTTCAAATAAACTCTTATAAAAATTTCCTATAGATTTGGACATTTTTACATCAATCCTCAGCTCTGTTTCGTGTGTCTCTCATTCTCTAGCACATGTAGACCAGGCATGTTCTCATGTCCTCATGGTGAGGGCAGAGGAGCAAAGGACTGGCACAGGAGCAGAGGCCACAGAGGCTTAGAACTGGCAACACCATCACCTTACTGGCCAAAGCCAGTCACAAGAGCAGCCTTGGTTTAAGGAGAGAAGAAATAGTCTCTGCCTCATTAGCAGGGGAACTGCAAAACCACATTGGGACCACTGAGGCAACCACTCTACCAGTCACAGGAAACCACCACTAACCCCTCCACCACTTCTGCCCTGAAGCCGTGCATGGCTTCTATTGCTGCTGCCAATACCTGTGTGGCTTCTCCATGCTTCTTCGCACCCCAGCTCCACTTCCAGGGAAGTACATCAGGATAGTGGGACTAGCTGATGGAGCTGGAGAAGCAAAAGGCACAGAAAATACTGGGGAAGCAAGCATCTAAGATTTTTTTCCCCCTTCATTAGGAGAAGATGGGTCCTGCCTAAGACCTATAAGGAAGGGAATGCCCCAAACAGAAGTGTTTAGACCGGTGGTTCTTAACCTTTTTTGAGGTACTGAACCCACCAGTTTCATATGCGCATTCACCGAACCCTTCTTTAGTGATAAATAAAATATGATTCTTTTCCAAATTCAAGACATTGGTATATGTTTTTTTATTGGTGCACAAAATGAGCCGTGCATGAACATCACCTTGCTCAAAGAACAAAACCAACAAAGTGCATGAACTCACAACAAATTACGGTATTACTTTATTCTGGCCTCCATGGCAGAGGCTTCTCTGAACCCCTGAGACCGACTCATCAAACCCCTAGGGTTCGATAGAACCCAGGTTAAGAACCACTGGTTTAGACGCTGGATAACTAAAAATCTGACAGTTGTTTTTTAAACCACCCTATGCCTGCCGGGGTGTATTACAGACCCTTTGCAATTCTTTACCCTTTTGGATCTATGAAATTTGCCATATAGCTTGCTATGACTTCCCTCCCTGGGTAGGGTGACCTGCTTCACTCTTTGACACTAGACGCAGTCATTCATGTGATTCACGCGCTCACATTGATTGGCCTATGGGATGTTAGCAGACGTACCACAAGCTGAAGCTTACAGTGGGCTTGCACACTGGAGCCTGTTTTTCTTGTATCTCTTCTACCACCAGGGGAACATGCCCAGGTTAGCCTGACAGAGGATGAGAGACGTGTGGACCAGAGCAGAAGTTCCCCAGTGGTTTCAGCCTAGATCGGCCAGCTGACAGCTAGACAATGACATATGAGCCACAGACATATGAGCAAGCCTAGATCAGCAAAACCATCTAGTCAACCCCCAGCAGACCCCAACACATGACTGATAAACGTTTCTTATGATAAGCCCCTGAGGTTTTGTGGTCATTTGCTACAAAGCAGTACTGTGACAATGGATAACTGATACACTCTGCCAGCTGTTTACATTAAATAAGATCATTTCATTTTCAAGCTGCACGTTAGATATCAGAATTTTCATTTGCATGGAGAGATTAGGTAAACTCTTTAAGGTTACCAGGCTGGATTTGATAGCAGTTTTTCTACAACAGAAGCTACTCTCTGAATACCTTTCCTTACATAGTTAGAAAGAAGTAAGGTCATGACCCCTGCCTGAACTTGCAGGACAGCTTTTCCTCACCTTGCCTGGGCCAAAATTGACTCTAAAATGAGCCAGGAAACTTGGACAATAACCAAAAAACTATTCCAAGGCTAATCTCACTAGAGAGAACCCTGGGAACAATGCAAGGTCATAACCTGTCCTGGAAAGTTCTTGAAATAAAGGAACCACCAAGGACCTAGAAATACTCAAATTATTTGTAGTTTCTCCTCGTAACTGACTTAGCTATGATAAGACTTGGTCGGTCTCCCAATCTTAAAGGGCTAAAAGTGTTAGATTGATACAAATGACCCCACAGAACGTCAGCTAGTACCATAGACAACAGCTATCAGAATGACCAGCACATATTAGGTATTTGCTGGAGACTGCAAGTTGATAGGGTCCTTGCGGTTTAGATTTTTGGGGGACAGGTGTGGGGGACTGGCAGTAAGCTGACAGTCTGCCCAACCTCCCACCTCACTTGCTTAAGTTGCTAAAAGCTGTCTTTCCCCACACCTCCATGTCAGCTGTGGTGCAGGATTGTTTCTACTCATCCTATCCGCCATGTTCCTCAGAGAGACTGGACGCAGTTTTCTTCTTATCTTTTGTTTTGTGAAGTTAAGATGTTATGTAGGGTGGAGGTTTTCTGCACTTGGGAGGATTCTTGGGATGCCTTGGAAATATGACTTTGTATCAGAGATATCTTTGATTTGCTAATGACTTTGCTTTGCCCTATAAATAAAGCGGTTTGGGGGTGAAGACTCACTCTTGCAAGCTGTGGGCTGTGCAGAAACCTCCCGATCCCATCCTTTTTTTTCTCTGAGTTTATTTCTTCATTCCACACAGTTCTTGTTCAGGACCTGGACAATTACTAGCTGCACTGATCCGTGGTAGGTATTTATATACATTGGACCCCTCCCATGCCCTCTCATACCGCATATTTAGGGACTCATAGAGCCAAGTTTTTCATTTTTGCAAATCACAGTCCTTGGGCCCTGACAGACCTAAAGTTATGTGTTGGTTCAAATATATACTATAGACCTACTATGCATTAAATGCCAAGAATACAGAGACCTGGAGCTGACCTTGAGAAATCTACTGGGAAACAAAATTCTCAGAAGCAAATTTTTTTAATTGTAACATTACCTTCCCTCATTTATTAGAACCAGATTTAATTAGTAACCAAAGGTAGCATCACTATAGTACCAAGTGAGCTATCACAAGCAACACATTTGGAGAAAAATAATAAAAATGTTAAATTTATACAATGTTAAAAGAGATTTGATTTGTGTAACCTCTGTTAAATGATGTAATCACTGATTTTCAATTGTTTTTTTCATTTTCTGCATGATGAATATATCATAAATTTTCCATTTTAATACATCAACGCCAAAATCTATATTCACTTTGATACACATCTACTTTTGACCAAGTCCACAGAACTATACAAATCTCACTTTATAGCTGAAAGTATAAACTTCACAATAACATAAAAAAATAAACCTATTCACTCATTTAAACTCTATTAAAGACATCACAAATTAATATTTTAGTGCTTGGGAGATAAAAAGGCTTAAACGGTAAAGGATCTTCTTCCAAGCAACTCCTGTCTGTAATGCCACATCTTGAGGAAGAATTGGCAGAAGGTCCAAGGAAAACATCTAGAGAAAGAGTCGCTACAATAACAAAGCTTAATCGCCAAAACTTTTACATTACTAAATACACTCACCAACCAGCATTTAACAGTGAGACCCAGATGCAGGATCCTTATGGTCTGTGCCAGGGGTAATTCTGTAACCACTTGAAGAGCTGTCTAACTTCATTCTCACTTCCAAAGTCTTTTCTTTAAAGATGGAGTTCTGTCCATCCCTGCCTGGGCTCCCCACACAAACCCTATCTTAAGAGCTCCATGGATTAGCACCCACCGGACCGATCCTTCATCAAAATGGCCAACTACTATGCAGCAAAAAGGAAAAAAAGTTTGAGAGTGGGCAGAATAAGCTAAATTTGAGTTAAAGAGGAGTTCAGAGGCGGAAGGACAGTGAGCATGGAGACAACTGAGCAGCCTGAGTGTGAGTCCATCCAATGGCTGGTGATGTGATATGTCCTCAGGTAGTGAGACAGTCCTGATTGTCTATGAAGTGAGAGCTGGGGGAAGAAGGAGACCATGTCTAGCACATCACAGGTGCTCAGTAAATGGCTGTGTCATGAATGGCTCATTTTACTATATTAGACTAACTGCTTTTGCTATAGTTATTCTTTCCATAAGGTGAAAAATCACAAAGTCAATATTATACGTGAAAATATATCAAATTGCCCTTAACTATAGACAATTTTTTCCTCTTGCATCCTGATAGTGATATTTGTACCAGCACACTCATCTCTTCACCAAGCCCATCAGAGGCAGGTGTTCCTCCAGCAATGGAACCCATGACTAGTATTTCCTTGAATTAAGTGCCAGACAAAGCAGCTGGCCGGTATTAGAAGTCATGTTGTAAGAAACCATATATTTCTTCAAACACCAACAGCACACTCAGTATAGTATGAGGTATATGTTATAAGAGGCACATGGGAACACAGGCCATTAGAAGAAAGCAGATTTATCTCCCACCGTACACCCAGTCCAGAATAGAAACTCAGCTACTTCCAACTGGGTGACCTTAAACTAGTTACTTCATCCTTCTTTTACTCCCTCTCTAGAGCTGTAAAATGAATATAAAACTCAAATCTACTTTTGAGCACTCCTGTGAAAATGAATATGACAATTTACTTGCAAAGCACTCATAGATGACTAGTCCATAGTAAATATTAGCTGGCTTTTTGCATTGTGATTCTTTGATTATGAGTCTATCTTCCTTGTTAGCTTCTCAAGGGCAAAAATCATATCATATTCATCTCAATACACGTATGTTAAATAGATAAACACACCTCATCAAAGAGCAGTTCTCTTGAGAAGGATAGATTTTAACACTTTATATTGTTGGTGTTGAATTCCTTAGGACTCCATTATTTGCATATCACTTTTATGATTATTATTGCAACCTGTACTCTTACTTACTTATTACATTTCTTTAAATAATTTTATATCAAAACAATATAAACAAACAAAACAGAAACAAACTCACAGATACAGAGAACAGGTTGATGGCTGCCAAATGAAAGGGGTATAGGGAAGGTGAAACATGGTGAAGGGATTAAGAAGTACAAATTGCCAGTTACAAAAATAGTCTTGAGGGTGTAAAGTACAGCACAGAAAATATAGCTTATAATGTGATAATAACTATATATGTTGTCAGAAGTGTACTAGACTTATTGGGGCAATCACTTCATAAATTATATAAATATCTAATCACAATGTTGTACTCCTAAAACAAATATAATATTGATGTTAACTGCAATTAAAAAATAAAATTAAAAAAGAGTAAGCAGGTTTAAAAGTCTCCTGCTAAATGTTGGTTAGTTAGCAACAAGGATTTGAACCCTGGTTTCATTCTGTGGCCTTACATTAAGCAACTTTTTGTTATTATTATTGTTATTATTTTGAGGGAAAAGCTAAGATGTCATGGTAGGGGTGTAAAAGTGTTGTAAAGTAACTAAACCCACAATCCCATGGGTGTTTGTAGAGGCATGTAGTCCAAATTAGTTCTTGAAAAGTTTTATTAAAGGAGAAAATTTGTTAAATATGCGGGCCACATATGGCTGACACAGGGCAACAGACCCAAATTGTGCAGCCAAAAAAAATAGTTCAGGGGCTGTTTATATATTCTTAATTATGCATGGGAGGGGAAAAAACCTGACATCATAGCATAAGTTTATACCTTTTGTTTAGAGTTACATATATTAATTACATACTTTCAGAAGGGGAGGGGTGGTTTCCATGGGAACAAATGCCTGCAAATGGTCCATCAGCCCAAGAAAAGATTTAATTCTTTTCTCCCTACACCTGGCTAGCCATTGACCCTTCCCACATAGGTATGGGGGAAGGTCAGAGAATCCAAGTCTCCTTCCTCTTTCTACATTTACAACACAATGCCATCTTGGTCTTATGCTAATCACACAAATACAAGGATTATTTTCAAAATCTCTCTTTGCACACCTAACCTAAACTAATACAATGTTCTTTAAACTTCCTAAAATATTACTATTAATTCTGTAGCTTTTGGCACCTTACAACAAAAGAAAAGTTGACTTTATGTCAGTCTTTCTTTTCACTTGGCCTTATGCTAAGACAGAAAATATATTAATCACAGTTTTAGTAAGTTAGTGGTTTCTTCTAATAGTCATTAAAATAAATATGCAACCCCTAAAATAAATTTTTTTCATCTGTACACCTTCCCAAATAATCTCATATGCCCCTTCTGGTATCCCTAGAAAACTGCCTCAGGAAATTGGCAACCAGTCAATAGATATCTTCAAATGTACCTGGAGTTTGGATAAATAGAAAACTACCAATACGTCAGTTAATGAGATCTTGGCATAGATAGTTCTCTGTGCTGAGCTTATATTAACTCACTCTGTGATCTTTGACACTCAGCTTCTTTTAGCTCAGTTCTCAGGCATGGAAGAGATAGTAGACATTCTGCGTCATCTAGCAGAGGAGGGCCTCTGCACTCCAAAAAATGAGGAATCCACCTAATTAAAAAAATAGAGTCAAAGCACAGGTAGATGGGTCTCATGCAAAGCTCGGTAGAACATGAGCCCACATCTCCTTTCACCTTGTCTGAACATGTTTGCTGGAGGAGGTTTGCTTAAAACTGAAGAAAGAAAGAATTTAACAGACATGGAAAGGAAAGGCATTAGTTTTAGTAGCGCAGGGACTAGGCCTGGTAAAGACTAAATGCAGAAGGACATAAGCCCCCACTCCACTTTACATTGTAGGAATGTTCATCGAGGTGCACTATGAGCTAGTCTTTTCATTGCTCTAAGGTGACCATGCATCCTAGTATTTGCTCAGGGTATTTGTCCCAGGAAAAGTCCCAGGAAAGTTTCCCTGGGGTTTTCTTACAGTCAGCACCGGCAGTGCCTATTATCTGAGCTGTAAAGTGTGGAGTTTAGAATCCCCACTGGGTTCCCAGGACTTCAGAGAGATGGGAGAATTGAAGAAGTTGGCCTGAAGGAGGTAGCTTATACCTGTACTTCTCACACTGTAGTCCTGGGCCCACCAGCACTGGCAGCACCTGGGAGTTTGGTAGAATTTCAGAGTACCAGGCCTCAGCCCAGGCACACTGAATCAGAATCTCATGAGCACACACATGAAAGGTTGATGAGGTCTTACCAGCCTCTCTGCCATTTTGTTCAATTGCAAACACATGATCACCGAGTTCTTGGCTTCCTCCCTTCCAGACAGGCCTCCCTAGCACCTATAACTACCACTTGCAAAAAGCTGATTGAACTCACCCTGTTCTCTCCTCCACTTATGTTGGACTTTTCTCATTGCCTCCATTGTCAACATTGTTCTCATTACCAACATCATTTTTGCCTCATGACCCTTGCATGTGCTTCTTTTTCCGCCAAGAAAACTCTTCAATGGGCCAACACCAACTCTTCCATCAATTATCAGTTGAAATATCACTTCCTCGGAGATAATTTATCTGTCAGTCACTCTAATGTAGAGAATCTAATGTAGATCCCCTACCTTTCTCTCTGTTATTTTGTAGCTCTTTTTCTTCATAATAATCATTTCAACTAGTAATGATAAATTAGCTGTCTTCCCTACCACATTGTTCGCGGGAGGACTAGTTACGTTTGCTCACAGCCCTCTACCCAGAACCTGCAGAAAGCCTCGATCAGGTAGGTGCTCAATAAATACTGTTTGAATGAAGAAATCAGATCATTGAAACCAGTTTCTTTACTGCATGGCTCTTAGATGCTAATGAGCATCATCAATCTCTAAAAGAATAATAAAATACACAGTGTTTCCCAAACTGATTTGCCTCTCTGCAGAAAACCTATTCATGTTCAAGGGAACAAGGTTCCAAAGAACATAGTTTAGAAAATCCTGGGTAAGTAAAGTAAGAGAAGAGAGTATTCCTAGATGTCCGAGCTTTACAGAAGTCTAGGAAAAATAAAAAACAAAAGGCCTGGCTGGGTAGCTCAGTTGGTTAGAACATCGTCTTGATATGCTAAGTTTTCAGGATCAGTCCATGGTCATGGCACATGCAAGAATCAACCAATGAATGCATAAATAAGTAGAACAACAAATCAACATTTCTCTCTCTCTCTCTCTCCCTTCCTCCCTCTCTAAAACCAGTCAATCAATTAAAATATGAATACTCACTTTTAGAGGGCCTTAGAAAAGGAGCACCATGAAAGATTATACTGGTTCTTGTCATAATTATGTAAATCTCCTAAAACTTGTTGTAAAGAGTCATCCATCACTGAAAACATTACAGCCTCCTGACTCATCAATGGAAGAATAAAAAAGAATATAAATCCTCAGCTACCACCACTATAAAAAAGCAGCGTATCTGGAAAGTCTACATTGCAATCATTTAAAAATTAATTTGCTGAGTCATTTTCCCTGAGATCAATGCACAGTGCAATAAACTAGAATTAGCCATCACAGCAGTCACTAAAAGAGCAGAAATATATTACCTTTGAGGAGGTCAAAAAGGGAAGGTACTCTGACTACTATTGCTGGGTAGCCAATCATCCTTAAATGTAGTGACTTAAAATAGCAACTATCATTTCTTGTGCCTACACATCTATAATTTCTGTAGGATTCAATGAGAAATGCCTATCTTTGTTTTGTGTGGCTTCACTTCTCCTGTCTTCCATTGATAGAAGCAAGTGTAAGCCCATTCAGATTTAAACGAAAGGCAATTAGACCCCAGTTCTCAACAAGGGAGTGGCAAGATTCTTAAGAGCATGTATGAAAAGAAAGATTGTTGCTGCCACTTTTCAGAAAAATCAAAAAAAGCCACAGGAGAAAAGATGTAGAGAAGGAATAATTGATTTTTTTTTAAGACAAAACTTGTTAAAACACAAAACTCCTCTCTGAATCTTTCAATATGGGCCAAGATAGAGCAGAGAATTTGTTCCTAAAAATGTAAAGATTTGACCCAGTGTAAAGCCAGTAGTCGCAGCCACCATCACAGCCACCTGGCCAATGCAGGTTCACATTAGATTCGAACAGTCTGTAATGAAACACCAGAGCCAAAAACTGGTGAGCCATCAGCTTTATTTCTAGCTTGCCCCCGGCAGGCAAGCAAAAACACACACTGGGCTCCAAAACCCACACATTCAGTGCTCACAAAGCTACTGACTTATCTGAGTTTCCTAGCATCAAAGGTTTCTAGCTCACCAGACTTATTCACCTCTGTTCCCCATCTCCTCCTGCACAAACTCGCTTCTCTCTTCAGCACTCTGCCATCTTGGCTGCTTCTCCTGGCCTCTATGTGGCCTTACTCTGCTCTCCTCTCTGAAACTTCAGGAACCCAGAGAGAACAAGCTCCAGGCCTGCCCCACTTTATACTATAGAAATCCAAACCCTTAATCCAATCTACAGACAAGGAAGTCTCTGATACAAAGCCACCCATCTGAGGCATAATGGGATTCCTCAGGAGAGTGCACCACCCCACATCATCCAGTCAGCCAAGGGTGTGAAAAGCTTACTCTTAAAACTAAGCCTTAGGCTATAATGACCCAGCCTGCCCACAGCCTGTTCCAGAACACACATTAATATCAACGAACTTCCATGTGGGCAGCGCCATCTTCAACAAAGTGAGCATAATATATTATATCTGCCCAACACCCAGGTAAATCCACAGAGGTGGGATTTGAGTATTAAGACCACACTTTCCCCATTGAGCCTTGGGCTTGATGAAGGTTAAACAGTCATTGTGTCAGGAAACATAAAATGTGTTAATGGGCTCATAAGACCAAACAAAAACAAACAAACAAAAAAAATGAGTTCTACCTACAAAAAATCCACAAGGCTGACCAGCACTAGTGATTCTAAGGCATGGGCTTTCACTGAAGTCTCTGATTTTCTGTGAGAGTCCCAATTTAAAACACTTTGTCACCATGACAATCCTGACCTGAGCTTTGAAAGTTAAGCAGGATTTAAATAGTCTGCCAAGCAAGACAACCGAACAATAGACAACAAGGAGTGGTGGAGGGAATAACAAAAAAGGGATCTCTTTTTTCTTTCCCTTTCTTTGCTCAAAATGTCAGAAAACATGTGCTGGGTGAAATCATCCCACACAAAGTAGGCCCTAAATAAACATTTCTAAACACTAAAGATTTCTCCCTTCTCAGCCCACCACAAACTTTAATATTGCTACTTTATACAGACTTCTCTTTAGTTGAATCAGTGTCGTAGACACAGGAATGCACCACTCAGATCTCTCTCTAAGAAAGGACTCACTGCTCCTGTTTCTCTCCTTACATCATTGCAGATGCTGTCAAGCCCCCTTTGCCTACCTCTAAGTCCACCACCGTTGTGGTAGAGAGTTTCTAGCAGGATGAGTTTCAAGCACCTGTTGACTTCTCCACCTGAGGTTCCATGGTAATTTGCTCAGCTCTGGCATGTGCAACCCAGAGGAGTGAAGGAATTAATGTCCTAGGGGAAATAACCCTTCACTGATGTGGTTACTATTCATTGTGATATTGGTTGTTAATTCCTTTGATAAGCACTCAGCGACTAAGTGTCCATCTTTCATGTCCCCCAGGGGCACAATTTCTAAATGAGTCCCACATGGTTTCTCAAAATGTACCCAAAAGGGTTGAGTCTCATTTGGCTACAGTGGTAACCACTCAATTCACTCTTTATTAGTTTTACTTTTCTGCATGTCCCACTTTCCCAAGTCTCTGCTTACGATGCCTGGAATCCCCTTCTGTATTAGTCAGGGTTCTTCAGAAAAACAGAACCAATAGGATAGACGATCGATGGATGGATCAATGGGTATAATTCAGTCATGTTCCAAAGGCCTGAGAACCAGGAGCTCTGATGTCAATAGGAAGAAGATGGGCATCCCAACTCAGAAAGAATTTTCCTCTGTTTTACTTTTATGTTCCACTTGTGCCCCCAGTGGACTGGATGATGCCAATTCACATTGGTGAGGATGGGTCTCTTTACTCAGTCTACTGAAATCAAATTTTAATATAATCCAGAAACATCTTCACAGACATACCCAGAAACAATTTTTTTTAGCAGCTTTCAGGGCATCCCTTAGGCCACTTAAGTTGACACATAAAATTATTACACCTCCCAAATAAACTTCCTACACTCAAGTTACTGTCTCAGAGTCTGCTCCTGGGGAATGTAAAAATAAAAGAAGTCCCAGTTCAAATTCTCAGAGATTAATTACCCCTTAATCACCATTACCTGTGTTTGGACAGCGCTTTTCACACAAAACACCCCACAGATGATTGGCCATCTATTATTGACTGCTCTTGGGTCTAGACATCTGGTCTAAATACTTCTAGGCAGAGATAGAATTACTTGGTTTAAAACATGGCTGCAAAGAGCTGCTTCCCTAGCAGGAGGTCATGAGTAGCATCATCTTTAGAAAGGCTATGAGCAAGACATGCACTCTGACCAACTGATTCAGTGCAGAATCTGAATAGCTGAGACATATCCTGATAGTACATATGACATATCTGCACTCATAACGTATTATGGTATTTCAGATACCCACATTTATGTATAAGTACACATGATTTAAACAACTCCAGAGACTCATGAGCCACTCAACTTTGTTTTTTCTTCCTCCTAAATTTCTTTTGTCAGTAGCACTCTATGATGGACTCTGCTAAGAAAAGGTTAAATGCACAAAGACTTGATTAAGCCAACTGTTTATGTGAAAGGGACTGGGGAGTGAGTTAGAGAATGCTTGGAGAGTCAGCAGATCATGAGGCAAGTGTAACGTCAGGTAAGGGAAAAAGGGAGAGAAGGTTGGGCGGACATAGCCTAGATCACTGTGCCATCAAAGAAAGGTTTGGCAAAGCTGTTCAGGAGTCCTTGAGCAAAGCTGCCTAGCAAAGATCACTCTGCTTCCCGGGAGTGAGTCTGCCGTAGTATCTTCACCCACACAGTCATTGGTGGAAAGTAGCCTATGGGAAGTGTGGCCTTGGCACAAACACAGGCAAGATTTCAAAGTGCAGCAGCTGGAACCTCAGTCAATTATACTTCTTATTCTGAGTTCTGGGAAGCCGTTCTTACGGTTGCTTATTAAGTGTATATATATATATATATATATATATATATATATATATATATATATATATATATATATATATATATAATTGTCACCCTTATTTAGGATGCTCTGTGCTAGAGGACCATACACCTCATTCTTTCTGGCATAAATAACTGATATGCTTTGGCCAATGAAATGTGACCAGAAGTGTAAGGTTCTGCTTCCAGACAGGACCTTTAAGAAACGGTATGGGGTTCTACCATACTCTCTTCTTGTTCTTCCTCAACAACTAGCAATGTCCCAGAGAGAAGCTCCTTTATGAACCTGAGTCCTGAGACAAGGATTACATGGCACAAAGCTACAGCCAAGCCATGGTTATGCAGAATAAACAAAAAAGACATTTTGGTTGTTGTAAGCTATTGAGATGTTGGGTTCTTTGTTATCACGGCATACCTTAGCCTATACTGACCAATATACAAATTCTGCCATCTGTCCTACCTCTCTTCTCTACCCCTTTAAAAAAAATTTAAATTATCCTGACATAGGAAATAATAATTTTTTTCCATCTGCCTTTCTCTATACTCCTACTGCCACAGGCAATCAGTTGGGTGAGTTTTTATTTTTTATTATGTGTTAGTTTTCTCATCAGCTAGCAATATTAAGAAAAATGCTTGTGGTTTTATATCCTGAATGGAATATTTTAAAGGAGAAGAAAATAGGCATCTTGATTTTACAGTCTAGAACGTCTATGATAGAGTATACACTTCACAGCACTGCCATGATGGATTCTTCTTTGAAAATTGTTTCTTAAAATATATATCCTGCATGGCTCTATATGTTCATCAATCGTTTTTTGTTCTGTACCATAATTCTTTTTATCCTTCTTTTGCAAATCCTTTACAGTGGATTCAAGGGAACAAAACTCCATTTAAGAACTTAATGTTCTGGATGAATTTATACAACTTCAGATGAACAGAAAAATAATCCTGACAAGTGACGAAAGATTCATGAATACAAATCCATTTTGGCATCTGTTTTCTCTATTATAAAGTAAAAAGGGGGAAAAAAGGAAGCATCCAGCAGCTGCTGGTTTAGAGCAGCTCAATTGGTCACCTACTTTCCTGCTGAACGGTGCCAGCAGCCTGGTGCTAAGGGGCGGTCTGGATTTGATGTATGACCTGTACTCGCCCGAGAAGCAAGGGGCTTGAGAACAGTGTTGGAGACTCCATCTGACTTAATCATAGATTCACATGGACTTTGTGAACCTTTGGCAAAAGAAGAGCACATAGAAATTTGTGGAAAATATATTTGTGAGTATGCTGGCTCAGAATAGAAAGAAAGCAGAATGTTGACTAATTAACATATTAATTATAGCAATTTCTTACAGACAAATGCTCATGTCAGTTTTTTTTCTCATTGTAATGGTCATTGCTGGTTTCCAGTCAGAAGAAATAAGAAAATTACACAGGGGAAGCCTGCAAGCTGTGATTCTACTTGGAGATTTCTTGTGCCAGAGTAACATGCCATACAATTCCAGGTTGATGTCTACCCACCCTGCCCTGCCATTCTTCCCAAACCTGGAGACAGGCTCCTTGGTCACTCTGTATACTAAATACATTGGTTTCTAATAAAATCAGTGGAGTGAGTTCCATTTCAGGCTTCCCGCTGTAGTAAGATATTCCAACTGGTGGAAATCAATCCAATTGAAGTACCCTTGGGCACAAATCAAATGAGACTAGACTGCAATTGAGGAAAATTATAGTCATAACTTTGCTGTAGAAGCTAAGTCGGCCTTCTCTCGGCATGATCTCTGAAAATAGTAAGGATGCTCTTGGCTATCGGCAATGACGCAGGTGCCAGAACCCATTTTTGCTAAAGAGAGTCATTAAAATGTCTTTATCTATCTGGGGTGTGTCGTCATTATTAAAAACAAAAGCAGACAGGAAAATAACAAAGTAAGATTGTATTCAAGGGGTTCCAGGCCTGACATGTGCTAGCGATACTATTAATACCAGCATTTAGTGGGTTTCTGAAGCATTCTGTCAATCAATACAAACATGCCACAATGCAAAATAGATAAAAAAGGTTACTTTTCATAAGTGAGCTCTCCTATTGGGTTTCCACAGTTCATTTCTGTAGTTTCTGTCTTGTAATTGTGCATATCAAACACAGCCATACTCACAGCATCACAGGGTATTGTGCGAGAGGGAACCGTAGACATCATCACCTCACAAATATATACCCACTCACCCACCTCTCACATGGATGTACTCAGTCTGCCATTTCACAGATGAAGAAAACCAAGGCCCAAGAATGTCAGATGAGTACCCCAAGGTCACCCAGTGAGTTAAAGACCACCGGAATTAGAATTAAGTTCCTTCTCTGGAATACACTCTCATCATTCATCATCAGCTGCAAGGTATTTTTTCCAGAAGTGAGTAGACTATGAATTATAAATAAATCGATAGTACTCCACACCAAATCCCCCAAAGGTAACTCAGTACAGGATGCCTCTGCTTTTAAGATACAATTAAAATGCAGTACATTCTTGGAAACAGATGTATGGAGCCGATCCTCCTGAAGCGGACCAGGCAAGGCTCTGCCAAACGTGGGTAGCACGGGCAGAAACTGTCACACAAACCAGACTGTAGAATGAAAGGACTGAGAAGGCAAGAAGGAAGGCCTAGTGGTTCATTAAGATACATAAAACAAAGAAAGAAGAAAAATGCAGCAGGTTGAGGTGTAGACACTGCCTCTGCATATAAATGGAAGCCATTAATCTTTGAGATAGGCAGATCAGAAATCCTTAGTCCTCCAACTTCGATTTCGTCTTACTTGAATTCAGCTTAACAAACACTTACTGAAATATCTGCTACATGCCAGACATGAGGTTAGACACAGAAACACTTACAGTGGTGGACCAAACAGCCATGGCCCCCTTCCCTCCAGGAGATTACTGCCTTGTGAGAAAGACAGAGCAGAAAGAGGATATTTCAGGCAATGTCTAAGTGCTGTGCTCTGGATGCTCTAGAAGCTTCAAAGAGAACCTCTTCCACATTCATTTGACACTGCCTCCATGAATTAACAGCCCAGCAGTTTGAGTGGGAATGACCCCAGTCCCAGCTACAAGGGTGAGCCCCATAAGCCTAAGCCAGTCAGTGTCTTAGATTTCTGGAGCTGCAATGATTGGTGGGCACATGACCTAAGTTTGTCCTATTAGAGTGGGGCCCACATATTTTCAATGACTGGGGCAAGAGAGGCTCCATACTCTATGTAATGTAGAATGTGGGTGTGAAGCCACCACAGACATTGCATGGCTGTAACCATGGGTTGAGTGGGAAGCTTCCCATTGCAACAGAATTGAGGTCCAATATAAAGCCAGGAAAAAAGAGAAGGAGGACTCCATCCCCTGGAAAAATTATAAAGAGAAGAGGAAACTCCTAGGGGCTCATTAAAAGGTCACTAAACTAGTTCTCCTTGCACCTTAAGTCAAGTGAGGAGGACTCCTGAAGACCCTCTCACAGAGACTGACAGTGCCCCAACTGGGGCAAAGGTCCATACCTTACTCCATGACCGGATGCCCACTGCATGACAGAAATCCACATACCCAGCCTAGGATTCCTGCTAGCCAAGGTAGGGGGAGGGAGGGAGGGAGTTTCCGGGTGACATCAGCAATCTCCCCAGGAAATGAACATAGTGACAGAGCCTTCTTGCCTGGAAAGTTCCCAGGTTGGGTGGCCAATCTGGAAAGTAGGGAACTGGTGTGGTGTACCTAGAAACAAGATGATAGCATGCTCATCCCATCCCAGTCCCTCAAGGATACTGGATGTCATGAAAGAAGCCACAGATGTTTCCGTGATTCCAGACAAATGTCACAGAGGTTAGAAGAGGAGATGAGAGCCATGGGGCTACACAGACAGCTGTCAGCAGCCAAGGCCACAGCCCTCCGGAGAAGACTGGAGTATAGACTATTGAATGAAAAGAAGACACATTGCCCTCTCTGAGGGTTCCACATCACTGCAGGGGTGGGATGCAGTTTAACAGCATGCCGGGAGAACCTCCTCCCCACCAACCCAGATGAAGACTGGAAACAACTCTGACCAATGGCAGCCAACTCATAAAGACCACTCTGCTACTTTTCCCAGCCCCTCCTCCCAGTGATAAACACAGAAGCATCTAGAACCTGGAGAGGGAGGAAAATAGAGGTGGATGAGCAGTCCATGACATCCTTCTGTCACTAACCAGCGACAGAAAATGGGATAATGATATTTAATTTGCAGGACTATTAAAATGACTATGCATGCTGTCTTCATCTCTTCGGGTGGTTATAACAAAATACCACAGACTGGGTAGCTTATAAACAACAGAAAAGTGTTTCTCACAGTTCTGTAGCTAAACGTCTAAGATTGCAGTGCCAGCATGGTTGGGTGAGGGTCCTCTTCAGGAATGAAGGCTTCTCATTAAACCCACACATGACAGAAGAGGCAAGACCTCTCTGAAGTCTCTTTATAAGGTCACTGCTCCCACTCAGGAGGACTCCACCCTCATGACCTAATCACCTCCCAAAAGCCCCACTTCCTACAAGGCCCCATCACATTGGGTATTAGGTTTGCAACATATGAATTTGCAAAGATATGGATGGATCTCGAAGGCATTATACTAAATGAAATAAGTCAGGCAGAGAAAAACAAATACAGCATGATCTCTCTTATAGTGTAATCTAAAAAAAAAAAAAAACCACACACACACACAAGCTCAAAGAAACAGAGAACAGATTGGTGGTTGCCAGAGGCTGAGAGTGGGGGCTGGGAGAAGTGGGTGAAGGGGGTCAAAAGTTACAAACTTCTAGTTATAAAACAAATAAGTCATAGGGCTGGAACGTACAGCATGATGACTATAGTTAATAACACAGCATGGCATATTTGAAAGTTACTAAGAGAGCAAATCTTGAAAGCTTTCACCGCAGGGAAAAAAATTCTGTCACTCTGTATGGTGACCAATGTTAAACAGACTTATTGTGGTGATCATTTCATAATGTATACAAATAGCAAATCATTATGTTGCATGCCTTAAACTAATACAATGTTATGGGTCAATTATATCTCAATAAAATTTCCTTTCCCCAAATGTTAGTGGCTGTAAGTTGCTTGGCACAAAGAAGATGAATAAATGCAAGTCCTAAAAAGGACAGGGTGGGGGAAAAGTTTCCAGGAACATCAATGAAAACCCGAAGAGAGAAAGACAGTGGTGCTTTGTAAGGCTTTGTATTTGGCAAAAAACACATACAAGGCTGGGAGTCTGGGACCCTTCCAGAAAATATTTAATTAAATCCTAGAAAGATATGTGAAGGGTCAAAACAGGTTCCACAAGGAGACTGAGCCCCAAAATGAATCTTTCTTCCCATTTTCTGAACTTTGTCCATCTACATCTCTGGTCTGAATCTTCCGGGGACAGTGTTTCAGTGAAACCAAATCTGTCCAAAAAATCCGCTCAAATTCTGATTAGAGTATAATTGGCTAATGTCCGCAGGACAGGACAGCATATTGCCTGACGGCATGGTGAAAAATTAGGCTTTCTTAGTTCAAATCCCAGATCTGACACCCATTGATGCAGTCATGGCCTCTCTGTGCCTTAGTTTCTTCATCAGTACAAATAAGATGAAGCAGTTTCAGCTGCCTCTGGGCATTATGAGTATTGCATGAGATATGCGTAGCCCTTGCGGTAGTGACTGACGCATAGGAAATGCTCCATAAATATTAGCTGGCCATCACTTTTGCATGACTCCTGCTAAGTGAGCATAGGACTATGGTTTTTACATGGTTTGGTTATATTAATGCACCTGTGGAAAGAGGAAAAGTCATCCCAGGAAGGCAGAGCTACTTGTGATGACGACCTGAAGTGGCAACGATGGCCCTACGTACATGTCACACCCCAAAGGAGGGAGAGGGCACAGCGGCTGCAGGCACAGAGGAAAGTGGCATCTGGTCAGACTGAGGGAATCAGGAGGTCTTGAGATGAATATAAAAGACAATCAGTGTGGCTGCCAGCCTCCAAAATGGCCCAAATTATGTTACCAGCCCAGAACTACTACTATCTGACCTGCAAAATGTATGTGCAGCTGACTAGCAGAAATTGCCACTTTAATGTTTAAAGAGCATCTTGGAATTACTTAAAACAGACACTTGAACATTTTTCCCAAAAACCTGATATACTCTAATCACCTTTATGGACCAACTGCCAAACATCTGTAAGATAGCCTCGGTGCTAGTCCTTTGCCGGTCCCCTCGACTCCAACCCAATAGTAAGTCTCGTGAGTGTTTCTCTGAACTATGTATCAAGTCTGTTCAGTTTTATCCTCCTCCTGTGCCATCCCCCTGCCCCCCAGCCCTCCAGCCCTGTCCTCCAAGCCACCATCCCCTTGCCTAGACCTCAGCAATAGCCTCCTAACCAATCCCACTAATTCCACTTTTGTTCCCTTCCAGGCCATTTTCTATGTCATAATTAGAATGATCTTTTAGAAACACAGGGTCATTTGTTCTTGAGCTAAAACTCAAAATGCTTGCCATGGTCCACAAAGGCCCTCCACAGTGTGATCCATGCCCAACTCTTCAACTTCACCTTAAACTGTCCTTCAGCTTGCCTTCTCTTCCAAGCTCCTTCAGAATTCACATCCCTCCCAGCCCTAGAATGCTCTTCCACCTATATTTATCCCAGTAACAAGTGTAGGTCTTTACTTAATTGACATTCTAAATCAGAAGGTCTTTCTCTGACCATCCTATCTGTTCTTGTTATCTTCTGCTGTGAAACAAAGAACCCCAAAACTTAAAGGTTTAAAAAGGCAACCATGTATTATATCATGCAATTTTGTGAGTCAGGGATTGGGCAGGGCTCACCTGAGTGATTTTTCGGCTCCTTGTAGCATGAACTATGGTCCTTCAGTGGCATTCAGTTAGTGAACAGGCTCGTCTGGAGGGCCTGAAACAGCTTCACTTACATATTTGGTGCTTTGGGGGGCATGACAGAAAGTCTGGGATTAATGGGACCTGAGTGTCTAAATACGGTAAGGACAGAGTGGTCAGCCATTTTGCCTGATAGCTTAGAGCCCCTAAGGAGAGAGTTGTAAGAGGCCTGGTTGGAATCTGCAACGCTTCTTAGGAACCAGCCTCCTAAGTCCCAGAGCCATCACTTCTATGCATTCTGTTAGTCAAGCTGGTAATGAAGGCTAGTCAAGCTTAATGGGAGGGTATTAGATTCCACTCTCCATGGGAGAAGTAGAAAAGAATTTTCAATCATCTTTAACCTCTTTGACTCTCTACAGCAGGTCTTCTGTCATAAGCTATTACAATACCTTGTATTCCATATTGTGATTTGTTACTATACATTCACTTGTGTCCTTATTTATTCAATGAATTTTTCTCCCATTGAATCTACACTGCATGAAGGCAGGGCCATATCTGTTTGTTCACTACTATGTATACAGCTTCCAGATACAAGCCCAGAGGCTTGTACCTAGAAAGTGCTCGTAAAATATGTATTAGTTTAATAAATGAGTGAATATCATCTCTTCTTGGAAGTAAATTCCATAACAATAGGAACATGTCCATTTTGTTTACCACCGTATTGTAAGACCTAACTCATAAATAGGTACTCAATAAATTGTTCCTCCTTAAGTAAAGAAGGGCCATATTGGATGTAGAAAGAACAGTTTAGGACAGGGGTAGTTAACCGTTTTATACCTACCGCCCACTTTTGTATCTCCGTTAGTAGTAAAATTTTCTAACTGCCCACTGGTTCCACAGTAATGGTGATTTATAAAGTAGGAAAGTAACTTGACTTTATAAAATTTATAAAGCAGAGTTATAGCATATAATAGTAATTACTTACCAAGTACTTTATGTCAGATTTTCGCTAAGTTTGGCAGAATAAATCTTTATAAAACAACTTACTATAGTTAAATCTCTCTTTTTATTTATACTTTGGTTGCTCCGCTACTGCCCACCATGAAAGCTGGAGCACCCACTAGTGGGCGGTATGGACCAGGTTGACTACCACTGATTTAGGAGGCTCCTGGAGTGATCTAGGCTGTGATTGAAAGTTTAAAAAGTGAGACTAGAGACAAGGATGGACTGAAAAGACATGAGAAAGAGTTATCAATTGGGTTGTAGGGCATGGAGGTAAGCAAGTTGGAGGAATCTAGGATTAAAGAGGCTTCTCCTCATTGAGTATTTATGAGGACCCAGGAGAAGAGATGGGCTTGAAGAAGGAACTGGGGAGGTCTTGGGAAGTGTGCATGGGAAAATTAAACAACGATGCAGAGAGAAGTCTGGGTAAAGTGTAAAGGGCACATGTTGCCCTAGTTTGAAGTACAAACGTGTCAAGATCCCCCTTTGGCAGCTCTAACAGGGTGAGGGTTAATGTGGAACCCTCTGCAGAGAAGCAGAACCAGAGGAAGATCTCTGGGTCCCAGGCATGTGTCAGCCAAGTTGTGCCTCTGTAAACAAGTAAGGACATTCGACCCCCTCAGGACAGCCCGTGATGGTGAAATCAAAAGCCTGAAATCCATGTTGCTGGATTACTTTACATTTCATATGTTCTCAGTCTTTTTTCCTTCACCTAAAGTTTTTAGTAAACATTGTTTCAAAGTCAGAGCCATCTCTAGGAAAATACAGAAATGGGTCTACTGTGTACGTGGGTTGGAGTTGGGAGGGAGAAGAGTTCATTCTCCAAATCATCATGGGGGTGAGGTGTGATTGGTATGCAGCAGAAGAGATCCTCAAAGGCATGTCAAAATTCAGGGACACAGATCTTCATAGATCCCCTCTTTCCTTTGTTAAACCTCGTTGATCCTGAGGTATAGAATGTTAAGGGAAACTGCTTTGCTCCCTAACATGACACGTTATACAAGCATATGAGTAAACCTTAAGTTGGCTCAACGTAATGTGACTTCTAGAAAAGATGTAGGACCACCTGTTTAGGCAAAACCTGTACCATGCTCAAAATGAAACCTGTAGAAATATTGAGCACTGTTATACTGACTTTAAAATACCACATTGGATATTTTTAGCCAGAACAGCTTCTAATTTGGGTTAGCAAGTCAAAGAACAGACTTGTCAGCTTAAAAAATTATCACTTTCTAAATATAAAATTAAAAACTGTTTTTTTTAAAAAAAAACACAAAGAAAGAAATTAATTGCTTAATTTTATTTCATAAACATTTAAATCTTCTATACACCAAAAACTAAGCTAAAATATCTCCATTTAATGGTTGAAAAGGAGCTAAATTTCTACACAGCAGCTCTTATCAAACACTGTTTAGAAAGAACTCTTCTCTTGTGAGGCCAAGGTGAAACAAGAAGTGCCCCTTAACTTTTAGGAAAGCTGGAAATATGTATATAAAATCAACAATCACAACCTCAGAATAAGAAGCAAGTCACGCAGAGCAATGGTCAAGAGACTGACTTCATTTATTGTATGTACTTTGACCTCTGGAAAGAAGACAAGCTCATAAAACATAAATAGGTCATTGGATATGACTCTCTTATGTAACAGATTTTAAGTATAAATGTTTGCTGATATTATTTTAGCAAGTCTGGAAAAAATAAACTAAAAGATAAAATAATTAAAAAATATTTCTCACCTAGCCTGTGTTGGCGCAGTGGATAAAGCGTTGACCTGGAATGCTGAGGTTGCCGGTTCAAAACCCTGAACTTGCCTGGTCAAGGCACATAAGGGAATTGATGCTTACTGCTCCTCCTCCTCCTCCTCCTTTCTTTCTTGCTCTCTTCTCTAAAATGAATAAATAAATAAAAATAATTTTAAAAAATATTTCTGCCCCTAGGTTAAGGCGTACTATATAAAGGCAGCAAAGCATCAGGACAAGGAGTTCTTGTTTTGGTATTACCCAGGCTTGTATTCAAATCTTATGTTACTCTACAGGTGTATGACCTTGAACAAGTCAATTTGAGAACTATCTGAACTTCAATTCCTTATCAACAAAATAACCAAAATAATTCCCACCGCAAAGAGTTGTTGTGAGACTCAGGAATACCATGTACAGTTGTGCAGGTAGCTCACTGTACAAGGGAACAGAGTTGAGGAAACAATTAGAAACTGAATTCCAGCTCACTTTCCACTCACCAAGTCACGTGCTCTGAACATGTCTGTAGTTCCCTGTTCAAGATGGTGGGCACATTTTCTTAGTTGTCTTAAGAAACCATAAGAACTAGCAGTGACCAGACCATCATTGCATAAAATACATGAACATTACATAAACAATGATTATATTAGAATTATTCAAAATAATACATGCAAATCATTTGGCTCCATGACCTATACATTGCAAGAGTTTATTAAGTGGAGTTATTGCCATTAAGGACAAATAGAAGAAAAATGGTCTTTCGGAATAATAAGCAATAACATATACAAACAATTGACAAGAAAAGTAATTAAAATTGTTAATAACTGTAAAAAAAATCCAACCACATAAATAATCAAAGAAAATGAAATTAAAACTGGAAACTCTCTTGCTTTATAAGTGTCAAAACTCTGTAAAAACTAATAATCATAGCAGAATTATGAAATGGACTATCTTCTTATCATATGGATGACAGAGTGAGTTGTTATCTCATTTCTGGAGAAATCTGACAATATATATCGGGAGTTTGAAAACTACCTATTTCTATCATGCCTTGGTAATTTCTCTAGTAAAAATTTAGCCAAAAGGTAAAAATAAGAGTAAAGATGCATTCGAGGATTTATGTTTGAGAGTATTTATTGCAGCATTATTTGTATTGGCTAAGGACTGAAAACAATCGAAATGTCTAACAGGGAGGGATTGGTTGTTCACACATGGGGAATTGAACTAAAATAAGAGGGGGAGATGAGGAAGTGTTGCCCGATCCTTCATCATTTCTTTTGTCCTCTTTTGATTAGTTTGCATCATCTCTTTAACCTTCAGCCTACATTTTTCCTTCCTCTTATAGAAAATACACGAGCGGTGTCTTGGGTCAAGTTCCCTGAAGGTAGAGCCTGAGCCAGTGTCCTGGCTTCACGCGGTTTATAGAGACAGTGATCCCAGGAGAAAGGGAGTCAAGGAAGCAGGGTGGGACTGGGGAAGAAGCTGAGCAGGAAGGTGATCTCAGCTGGAGCTCGGGGGTACAGGGTGCACCCCAGAGTTGGTCCCTGCTTACAGTGAGGACCCACTCTTCTGTACCTCTGCCTCAGTCAGTCATGGGCTGCAGGATGGGTGCATGGAGGTATTAAGTCCCAGTGGGCGTCGCTCCTGTTGCACCTGGGACAATGCTTTGGGACGGGAGGAGCTGTGAGCCAGCTGCAGCCAACCCTGCCAACTTTTAAACAAATTGGCCAAAGACCAAAAACAACAGGGTGTAGGGCAAGACTGTGCATTCTGCATCAATCTGTGGGATAATGTGCAGAAAGATCTGTCTCCCTAGGAAGCCCTGAAGCCACCCAGAATGACTCGCTAAGAATGAAGACAAGTCACAGTAACGCTTCCGCCCTTGCCACTACCTAGAGGAGAGCGGTGTGGGCAGTTCCGAGGAAAGCTGAGGCTGCCCAGGCTGTCCTCAGCATGATGATGTGGGGGAGGGGCTGCCAGAGCCAAAGGGCAGCTCATGGGCAGCTGGCAAGGCCACCTCGGACAGACCCACTTCCTTGAATTAGTTTTAGCCAGGACTGCACGCTCCAGTTCACAGTTACATGCATAGCCAAGGATCATTTTCTTCCCACACAATGAGAAGTAAACAATCAGAGGGAACACTGCTCAGCCTTCTCCAGGTTCTTCTTTCTTGCCAACCTCGGAGCCAATGCACTAAGAAGTACCCAGTTTATGCTCTTGTTGGAGATGCTTGAATAACAATCCGCAATTCTCACACTCAGAGAAGGCTAACGCACATGCATTTTCTCTCTGTCTCTTTCTCTGCTCCTCTAATTCCCTCCCTCTCCTGCCTCTTTCCCTACCTGCCCGTCGAGGTACAAGCCCAACCTTCTCTAAAAGAGAACAAGTTTGTCAAGGATTTTCTCACTGACCCAAGTCAGGAGCCCTTGAGCATGAAAGTGAAAATATATGTAACAATTCTACATATGTGTATTGAACACCTACTGTGTTCCAGGTCCTGAATCAGGCCCAGTGACCACATAGCTGAGTTAGACATGAATACTCAGGGCCTTCCCATTAGTGAAGATAAAGATATTAAAAGAACTAGTGGAGCCTTCTGAAGCTCAGGTGCATTAGACTGATAGATTTTTCTTCCAGAATTCAAGGTTATTCTATTTCTAGCCCTCACTCTGCCCCAGTGACAGTAAGATAATTAACCTGGGTTTTGTTCCCTGCTGTTTTCCCTGGAGTTGTGTCATATTTCCAGGAGGTGAACATACAGTCAAGGAAAGGAAACAGAGAACCTTTGGTGACCATTTAATCATAGTGGCTAGCACATGTGTCTGTTTGTCTGGCCCTTGGTCTTTGGGGGAGGGGTGGCAGGGGGGACCTGAGGCCATTTTTAAAAGATAACTGTGACGTAGGGTGGACCGTGGGGTTGGGGAGGGGCACAGATAAAGACTATAAGCAAGAAGATGAATTCAAGGGTTGTTTTAAGGGTCCAGGGCAGCAGTGGTGAATTTGATCTGGATTGGGCAGTGATGGTGGAAGCAGAGAAGGAGGAATAGAGTAGAGAGGAGTTTCTAGGCAGAGTCTGCAGGATTTGTGATTGATGAGATGTGGGGTAAGGGAGAGGGTGGCATGGAGAACAACTCCTAGGCTTTGCCCTCGAGTGACTATGTGGTGGGTACTGCCACTCTCATCAGCAGGCTGCATATGGAGCAGGCTCTAGCCTGGCCAAGTGCAGGGCACTGGTGACTCCGATAGGCTGGGAGATGACTTGGTGCAGGTGCCCAACAGAGCTCCAAGCAGGAGATCACAGACATGGGTGTCCCTCAGAACCCAGGCGAGCGTTCTTCTCATGTAAATGGATGTGGCCACCAGGCAGAACTTAGAGCTCAAGGAGAAAGAAAGCAGAAGACAGAGGCCTGTAAAGCATCAGCATGCAAGGGGTGGATGGTGGAAAAGAAGGTGATGAGAAGCTAGGAACAGGGTGAGCACAGAGGTTATATAATGTGTCACAGGGAGAGAGCTTCCACCAGGATGGTTTCCAACAGGGTCAGTTGCTGCAGTGCAGCGGAAGGAGTGGTAACAGGAAAGATGCCTTTAGATCAGACACTAACCACGTGCTATGTTATAGCCTACCACCACCCACTGTTAAAGAATGAGTGACAAGTAGCTAATACATATTTTTATTTTTATGCATTTATCATTTGAAAGGTGCTAAGAAAAAGAAGGGAAAAGGAGAACCAAATGGCCTTGTTAGGTCAAAATGGATTCCTCAGCTTCAATTGTAGGTGCCTTAGACACAGGATGAATAGTATCTACACACGCAATACATTATATAATTTATTACGATCCCTTCACTTCGATTCCTCAGACGCTAAGTGAGTGCCAAGAACCGGCAGAGAAACCTTCAAACAGGAGAAGGCTCCCTGATAGCATGTGAGCTACTCGAGCTGTGACTAAAACCCACATTTACTTAAGAATTGCACATTCCTTGGTCTGAGGGCAAAGAAAGACATCCCCAGCAGGACCTGTTGAGAAATATCCATTTTGCTTGATCTCAAAAAAAGCTAACACCCCCAACTCTGAAAAATCTCTATGCCATGGAATTTTAAATTCCCATCATTAGCCAAGCCTTAAAAATGTTCCCGAGACCCTGATGTACAACAGGTACAGGTAACCAGGACTAATAGACTAATAGCTTGACAAGAATAAAATCTTCACTTCGTAATGTGGCTTCCTATCCTACCCTCTTCCTCACACTTTGATGAGCCACTCACAGTGGCTCTCTTACACTTCTCTAAACATTCAGCCTCTTTCTTACCACCAGCCCTTTGCACATGCTTTCTTCTTGCCTAGACTGTTCTCAGAGGATTCTGCTTAACTACTCCTTCCTGAAAGACTGAGGAGCTAAGAAGAAGCCTAAGGAAGGGAATGAAAAGCAACTAGTTTTTGGAGAGGCAACTGAGAGAATTTAATCCGATTTGTCTGAGTTAACAGTGAGCACACATTGAAAAATTCCATCTGACCAGACTTGGCATAGACAGTGTGGTTTGATGGGAGTCCTGGAGGCATGAGTGTGGAACTAATGACCTCCCAAAATCCTCTGCAGAACAATCTAGAATTACAGCATGCACAAGCCTGCCAGTTATAAGATGGCAGGGTAAAGAAGTTTCTAACCCCATTTTTTTCTTGGAGATCACCCAAAACAACAAGGAAAATGAGAGACAGAACCCAAACTCCATTTCTGACAGACACAGGGAGCATTTGTAACACTGAGCCATGCAGAAGAGTTGCCAAAGGCAGAGAAAACTGAACAGTTACAGAAGATGCTGAAAACACAAAGTTTATGGTAAACCCTGACAGACAAAATTCACAACCCTTTTTTGGAATCAAGAATGGGGTATGAGAGTTGTTGGGAGAACTTCCCTGACTCTCATGGACTGACGGAAGAAATGGGGCCAAATACACTAAACTAGAAATTATATGGATAACATTCTCTAATTACAATGCACTTAAACTAGAAATGAATGACATAGGCTTTGAAAACGCGTGTCACAATCTAATGGTTATACCCAAAGCATTCTCAGAGAAAAATTTATAATTTTAAGTACATAATTACAAATAAGAAAATAGAAAAACTATATAAAGACATATCCATAAGAAAAAGAGACAAACTAAGAGGCATTTGTGTGGAGAGGATGAAAAAAAAAAAACCAATAAAATAGAAAACCATAAGGTAAATTGAGATAAAAGATAAAAGTATAAAGTATAAAAAATGAAAATGGAAAAATATACAGATATATAAGGTACATAAAAACAATCATGAGGCTATATTAATCAATGCTATTCAAATATTTTTAAAACCTAAATATAAATTAATTTGAAAACCTGAAAAAAGGATTGTTCAATGAAACATAAAGTATTAAAAAGCTAAACCCCAAAGAGACAGAAAATTTAAATGAACCTCTTACTGCTGAGGGTAGGAGAGTTGGATTGAAAAAGAATTGTCAAATAGCTGCCCATCACAAAAATGCCAAGGCCAGATGGTTTTATAGGGAAACCCTACCAAGTTTAAGTATAAGCAAAACGAATGTTATTTAAATTGTTGCAGAATATATAAAAAGAAATAAAGATTCCAAAATTTTTTTGTGAAATCACCACAACATAGGTATGCAGATGCAACAAAGATCACACACTAAAAAGAAAACTACAGACTGATCTCATTTTTCACTGTTGGCAAAAATACCTAACATAAAATATTGGCAAATAGAATCCAGCAATCAGTGAGAGAACTAATGTAACATGATTAACTGGAGTTCATGCCAAGAAGAAAAGACAGCTTTATGTTATAAAGCATATCAATACAATTAATCATATAAGGCAATCACATAGGTGCTGAAAAATATTGAGATAAGATTCATATCTACTCTTGGTTTTAGTTCTAGTGACCAATCATCCTGATTTGTCTGGGAGTGAGGAGTTTCCTAGAATGCTGGACTTTCGGTGATAAAATAGGAAAATTCCCAGACAATAAGGACAAGTTGGTTATCCTGATTTCCATATAAATAGAGGAGTACTTCCTCTATTAAAGACAAATGTGGCTATCAATAGACATACATCTCAATCCAGCAGGCAGCATCAGAAAAACACTACAAATATGATGAATAATGTTGGTAACAGTTCAATGACATCCACTGATATCACATTATTTAACATTCTTACAGAGGTACTGGCCAATAAAATTATCTAAGGGAATAAAATTAAAAGTATAAAAAATTAGAAAGAAGGAAATAAAATAACAATTATCTGAAGATAATATGATTGTATAACTGGAAAGCCTGAGAGAATCATAACTCTTATGCCATAATGATTTCAATACAAAACAGGTAAGGTGGTTGAGTATATCATAATAAAACACAATATGGACAGTATTCCTGTATAAAAACATCAAGCTATTAGAAAACATCATAGAAGAAAAGAAACCTATTACAAGAGAAATAAAAACACAAAATATCTCAGAATAAACTTGGAGAGACTTGATTCAAAGTAACAAGAAATATGCAAGATGTGCCTGACCTGTGGTGGCACAGTGAATAAAGCATCGACCTGGGAACACTGAGGTCACCAGTTCAAAACCCTGCACTGGTCTGGTCAAGGTACATGTGGGAATTGATGCTTCCAGCTCCTTCCCCCTTTCTCTCTCTCACTCTCTCTCACTCTGTGTCTCCTCTCTAAAATGAATAAAATAAAGTTGTTTAAAGAAATATGCAAGATGTATGAAGAAAAAAAACTGAGGTAAGAAAAGTTGAAGAAATGAATATGCATACTGTGTCCTTATCTCCCAAAAGTAATTTATATATGTAATGTAATGTGATAAGAATAAAAATACCAACTGAATATTTTTCTTAGAACTAGACAAAATGAATTTTGAAATGTCTCTTGTGAGGCTGGAGACGAGGGCTTCCCATCACACAACATAACAGAGCTTCCAAAAAACAATAACTCCTCTCCCCAGAGCTTCTCATCTCAGCACCTGTTTCTCTTTCATTTTCTTTTCCCCTCTTTCTCTTCCTCTTTCCAATTCTCCCTACCCCAACTCTTGCTGGGCTCTTCATTTTCCCAGACCACCCTTCCTAGTCTCATCCTTTTCCACTTAAAGTAATTTGGCCTGCTTCCTCTCTTTCCCAGCACACCCCCAGATCCTGAGAGAAACACAGAGAGAGAGATAATTGCAAGTCAAATGTTTAAATCCTTTCTGCAGCAAGGATCTAACTTTGGCTTAAAGTGAATTGAGTCATTAGAAAATATATTATAGCTATATAACTATAGATCTTTTATATAACTATAGAGTCCAGAAGTAGGATGAGCTTCAAATTTCATTGATACAGAGGTCCAACAATGTCATCAAGTACACAAGTGCTTTCTGTCTTTCCACTCTACCAGCCTTGGGGTTGGCATCATTTCTTTGGCTAATGGAAAGATGGCTACCTTCTTTGCTTATAGCTCTTTTAGGATTGGTAAGATTGCTCCTGGAAGCCCTACAGCATACTTAGCCTCACTCTTCACTGGCCATAATTGTCCCTTCCTGAATCAATAATGGGTGAGGGGAAAGAAATGATCAATGTTGACCTAATATGGATGGTGGATATTCAACTGCAATGTCCACCATAATGTGCAACCCACAGTAATATTCTACTTCAAGTCGTTTCCTTTCTCTATGCCTCAGCTTCCTTATCTGTAAAGTTGGATGCTTTCTAAGTGACATTCTAACTCTAACATTTAATGACTCATGAATTTTTGAGAGAAACAATGTACAATGAAAATAACATACTCCCTCTGACATTCAAAAAAATGAAGTAATAAGACTTACCACCTCATAGAGTTGTTCATAGGATTAATTGAGGTCATGTGATTAAAGGGTCTTGCACTATGCCTATCACATTATAATTACCCAACAAATGAGATAATGATGATGATTTTATTTATTATGCAGAGAATATGCTGATACTCCTAAGGAAACTTAAAAACTAATAGAAGAGGACTAAGGAGTTGCTTTTTCAAAGAGAACAAATTAATTCTGAGTTTGTTTAGCTTTGTTTTGTTTTGGGTAGCCCTTTAACTTAGTTCTTTTAAAGTCATCTTTTGAACTGAAAATATCTTTATCATTTTAAGACATATTTCCAGAGAAGAAGTTACATTAGGCTTGCTCTGCCCTTATCACCATTAGCTGCTATTTGCAACCCACAAAGAAAACATATCATTTAGATTCCAGATGCTGAGTGTGTAATTTATCTTTCTGCGGGCACAGGCATGTTTCCTTATTGTTCAGCTCTACTCTGCCTGCATTTCCAAATCACTGGTGCATAAAAGCATTAATTTAAATAAATGATTTTCAACTTTGTCTTTATGCCATTTTGGGGGTAGGATGCAAGGGCTAATGATTCAAATAAACAAAATGATCCACTATCCTTTCTGTATTCTCTAAGAATGAGGTCTTTGCACCAATGCATTCAAGAAGCAGGGCATGTTTTACATAAGGAATGTTTTACAAGAGTAGAGAGTAATCACATTTATTAACGCCTGTGGGAAATATATCCTTGTTTTAGGAAGGGCCATTTACATAGCAATGTAGGGTCAACCCCTTTTTTGAAAAGGAATTACCATAAACGCAAATGTTAAATTACTTCTGATTAACCAGAAACAAAATTCATAGACCACATCACCCATTTGAAAGATACTTGATTCATTTGGACTATAAAAACTTCAGTGATTTTGAAAAGCAGAAAACTAAGTCATTTTTGCCAGAGGTTTCTATTATCACCTTAGCTCAGCCGCAGTTGGTTTAAATAATTCAGTTCAGACTTTTATGATCAGTACCACGTAACTGATGCAGATCGCAATTGTGAGAAGGGTTAAAGAAAAGATATTTGCTAATGGTTGGGGCTATAAGCAGAGAGTCTTCAAAAGACTGGCCAGATTCTCCATCTACCATGAGAACTGAAACCAGCAAATTTTCCGGCCCTTGTGCTAAATAATACAGGGACAGACCAGTCCTTCTTTTTGCTTGTCAACTTAATTGAGAAATATTCATGCACAAATATAATTTTTTTCCTCACTGCTAAACAACACTGGAACCAGAATAGATAGATAGATGGTAGATAGATAGATGATAGATAGATAGATAGATAGATAGATAGATAGATAGATAGATAGATAGATAGATAGATGATAGATAAATACTTGGTTCAGGAAATACTTGTACCCAGGAGATAAGACTGTAAATCAATGAAATTAACAGCTTGTGCATCAAATACATACCTCAAGACCCTCACCTTTATATTACATAAAATATTACATCATTAACTTTGCTCAGTACCAATTAGTTCTCTGCTATTCTGGTCCTAAACTCAATAAGTATTTCCCCTTCTGAGCTATTGCTCACACTGTCAAGGTGGGTTCTCCCTAACTGCAGGAAGTCTAATAAACAGCTTTCTTTGACCAACAGACTTTTCCAATGGTCTTTTTGAGGTTTTGATGGCCACCTATTTTTTCTTATGGAAAAATCTCTCAACAGATACCCTAGAGATAGATAAAGCATTTTCAATCCAACTTCCCAATAAATGCCCATTTCTTGGTAAACCATAATAAATAAATACTTACAGTTTTCTACATACAGAGCTCTACATCAATGAGTGTATCAGAATGTCAAATACAGAATGTTTCTTTAAGGGCCGATGGGAATCTTGGGAACAGGTAGAGGACTGAGAAGCTAGTGACCACGAGCAGGCAGTGCTTGTTTGACACCTACAGGACAACTGAGTGCCAGAGGGCTCGGAATAGGGCTGTCCCTGAGGCCTGGGAGATGGACAAGCTGCTGGAAGCGGCTGCTTTTACCTTGTCTCCCTCTCAGAGCCTCCCAGGATACTCCTCCTCAGCTCGACTTCAGACCTGTCTACCGAAGTCAAAACAGGACTGCTTATAATTCATGAATATACTTGATGAGTTTGCTTCCCGTTCAAACTGCAGGAGACAATAAAAGATGTTTGAAAGGAAAATCCAATTAAATATTCAAAGGATTTCACAGGTCGAGAGGGAGGTGAACAGACCTTCTCTGGCCCTCCCTTGTTCCCATTTACATTCTGCCCCAGTGCAGGCACCAGCTCTTTATTCACTCTAATGCTTAGTACCTCAAATGCCAAGGTATCAGCAAACGCTTTCCATGCAGCATGCAGAAATTCTTTTCAATATAGTTTCTGTATTTATTTTTTCTCAGAAAGAAACCAGCTATTAAAACCCTCCACAATGTCACAGGTATGAAATACAAAATGTCAGAAGCGTATCCAGAGACATTTCCAGACTCGCTCCTCCTCTAAGCAAGTAGCTAAAAGAACAAAGCAAGTAAATAACACAGCAGCAGAGTGTACAAAGCCATCCCACACAGTGCTACTGCTCAGAGTTCCACCCACCAGGCCCGGGTATCTTTCTCCAGACCTTTCTTTCCTTGCCTCTCCCCTATTGATTTGTACCCTGTAGCAGTTAGGAGTCAGAGACCATTCCTTGGATCCAAATCTTTGACTCAGCTCTGCCACTTACCAATGATGTGAATTTGGGCATAACCTCTCTGGGCCCCAGTCTCCTTATTCATCATAAGGAGGCTACTTATTCTGGCCATCTCATAATGGTAGGAAGTATTAAATTATTGTTATAATTTAATAACACATGGACAGTGTCTATGTGCTGTGTTTAAACAATTATGCTTTAGTAATAAGCAATCCTACCATCTCACCCCCATGAAAGTTTATTTCTTATGCATGCTAAATGTTCAACTCGAATCACTAGTTTCTCAATATGTGCTTATACAATGAATAACAGAAAGTGGCAAAAGTTACATGTCTTTTAAAGATTTTGCCCAGCAGTGACTCGTGTAAGTTTCACTAACATTTTATTGGTCACAGCAAGTCACTTAGCTATGTCTGCTTTCACTGGGGATAGAGAGATAGGTATCATGTATCATGTCCCTAGAAAGAGAGAAAAAAAAACCCAAAATATTTTTTCAACAGTCCTGATGGCTACCAACGCATTAGAATATAATTGTTAACTATTATTGCTATTGTTGTTGTTGCTCTACTTGTCATTGTTGTTATCATCAAGGACATGGAATATCTTATGGAATGTCAGGGCTAGAAAGGACTGAAGTTCTACTGCATCCCCTTCACTTATTCACTCAATATTTATACTGATAATTAGTCAATATTATTGAAGGCTGTTGTGTAAAGAATTTGACTGATCTTTGTTCCAGGTTCCTGGGAGGAAATTTCTAAACCTTTGAAATTTCTCAAGTGATAGGAGAGTCTTTGTTATTCGTGATGGACCCCTGAGACCAAACCTGAGTTTGTGTAATGAGGTGACACATGGTAGGCAGGGAGTTAGTTCCAGAAGAAGAGCTGATTGTGCTGGAAGGGCCAATCAGTATGATAACATGGTTGACCATTAAGCCACATAATATCAGCCCCAACACTGTGGAGGGGAAGGGGACTGGAGGTTGAGTTAACCTCGTGGCCAATGTTCAATTAATCATGCCTATTTAATGAAACCCCAATAAAAACTCTTGACACTAAAACTTGGGTGAGCTTTCCTGGTTGGTGATTATGTGCTGTCAAGGTGACATGGTCTGACTCTACAGGGAGAAGACATACAAGATGCATATTTGGGACCCTCCTTGATCATGCCTATGGGTCTCCTCTTCAAGCTGGTCCTGATTTCTGTCTTTTATAATGAAACTGCAATAATAAATATAGCACTTTCCTGGCTGCTGTGAGTCATTTTAACAAATTATAAAACCTGAGAGATAGTGGCAACCCTCAAGTTTATAGTCAGTTGGTCAGAAGCATGGGTGGCCAAGGAGTCCCCAGAGTTATGACTGGTGTTGAAGAGCAGTGACACTGCGGACTGTCCTCTTAATTTGTGAAGTCTGCATTAACTCCAGGTAGTTGGTATCAAAGTTACATTAAAAGGGTCTCATATATACCCAGCACTGGCAGTATAGAGATCAATAAAATAAGCTCAGCTTCTGCTGCCATAGACCCTATAGTCAAGAGTAGGAGACATGCATTAAAAACAAACACCTAATAGAAATATCATTGTAAACTGAGTCTTATTTCATCCCACTAAAACAAACAAACAACAACAAAAATAAAAAACACTATGAGCAAATTCTCTTAGCACAAAAGAAATATCAACCCCTATCCATCCTGAAGTACCTTCTCTGGAAAAATACATCACATTCAAAAAAGAAGAAAAAGGCCGTACATCCGTGCAGTAGTTTCAACACATATGAAGAAAAAAGCACTCACTAGCCGAACACTAGTGCTGTTATTATAAATCCCTGAGAAAAAGGCCATGCAGCCAAAGTGGTGGATCTTATGACATAGGGTTGCAATGTGAATTTTATTTCACCTTAGTTTGCTACAAGTTATCATAGTTGCAGTTTGATTTTTAGTTCATCTTAGTTTTTAAAATGTTCAGAAAACAAATGTGTGTGTGTGTGTGTGTGTGTGTGTGTGTGTGTGTGTGTGTGTGTCTGTGTGTACTTGCCAGAGAGGTTGATATTACCTTGTCGTGTTTAACAGATGCTTCAATTACAGCAAGTTGGATTTGGGGCACCAATAGGAACACCAAGGGCAATAATTCCTGCTTCTTCTCACTCCAAAGTTGAGGAGGCTTACTTGAACAGGTGTTTAAACAGATCCAGCCTGGTAAAAGGCCATAAATTCAGGGCCACACTGCTTTATGAGCTAGCTTACCCTTAAGGAAAGCCATATGGTCTCCATCACAGATGCCCCAAGTTCTCACTTCCCCAGGTCAAGTAAAGATGACGTTATAATCCTAGCAAAGCAATCATTTGCAGTTTTGTTTGTTTCTTTCTTTCGGCAAATTTATGATCATATTGTGCGTGTGTGTGTGCGTGTGTGTGTGTGTGTGTGTAAATGTGCATGTAATGAGAGCTTAAGGTCATAACATACATAACGTTATATATCTATTGATCCTAAGATGTTATTTTTATATACAGGGTGGGGCAAAA